>OY744477.1:74501449-75102777 GCA_963556175.1 Tipula confusa
AATTTAATAAATAAATATATATATATATATATATATATATATATATATATATATATATATATATATATATATATATATATTTATATATATATATATATATATATATATATATATATATATATATATATATATATATATATATATACACTAAAAAAATTTAAGCCTATATTTAATGTTTTTGTAATTAAAATTATTGTTTTCTTGACTTGGTTTCCACTTGTGTTTTTTTATCATTATTTTAATGACAAGTCGATCAAAATTAATGTTTCAAAATAAACAATAATTTAAAATATTTAATTCATAAATTCTAAATCTAAACAATATATTCTTCATAAGTTTTATGCAGAATTGGCATTAAACATATGTCTGTGTGACATAAAGTCAATGAAATTATGCACTGGTTTAATGATTTATGTTTTGATTTTAAGCGACATAATCCATAATTTAATGTTACTATACGTTAATTTAAGTCCCAAAAACTTTAATTTTATGATAAAATGCTTTAATTTTAATCCATTTGAACTATAATACTATGTATTTGTTCCTTAAATCAAGGTTGATTTACATCAAACGTATGTTCTTAAATGAAATTATTCCTCTAATTTAAGCACAATAGTCATTAATGCTTGGAAGCAATATGGGCGAGGGGCAGGGATAAATAGTAAATAATTGGCATAGCATAAATAAAAAACGCACAGTTTAATTTATTTCACTTTATTTTATAGGTGGTTTACAATACGTTTTTAGTACCAGGTTGTAGTACCAGGCAGTAGGTGGTACTTACGTTGGTATGAAGATACATACTTTGATTGTTTGAGGCTAAATCAAACTCTTGACAAACCTTTATCTTTTACTTTTAAAATAAATACACATTTGAAAACCGATTTACTTTTGGCTGACTTCCATTCAAATTGATCTTCAACTTCATCTCCACCGTGTTAAATGGTGTATTCTTATAACTGTTCATTTTTTGATGATGATTCTATGTAAAAAATATTAAAATAAATACTCTCATTAGTTTTTAGCGACAATAGTTTAAATAGTTCGTGAGCTCATTTACAAATAAAATTATACAAATAAAACATACTTGCCATATTAAGCTGTTTAATTGGAGTTGTTACATTCATCTTTTTGGAGTGAAGTATTATCCAATTTTTCATAGGATAAAAAACTTTATTGTGATATTTTTTATTATCAGTCGGTCAAGTTGGTCTAAGGTGATCAATAAAATAATAATAACAATCCTGCGATGACACTATCTTCACTATCAAAATACTAAGAGAAAATCCACTTTTAGAAGAATATACAAAATATTTGCATAATAAAAATGAATGATTAATAAAATTCAATATACAACTTACCACTTTTATCTTTAATGGCTGCTCAAACTATTTTCCTGAGCGAAATCACAATTAAAATAAAATATTTTTAGAATTATTTTATTTAAAATTACATATAATATTCGAACTATTCAATTTTTTGTCTATCAAAATAAAGCACTTATACTGTTTAATTTATTTAACTTTAATTGTTTTATTAATTTTTTTAATGCTGCACGCAAAATCACACAAAATGCGTCTAACATTAACACAATCTAAAAAAAATGAAGGCTTCGTTTAATAAACAAAGCGTCTAACGCTATCCAAGTTTTAATGAAAATTTCATAATTATAATGTATATTGGTATTATACTAAAGAATATAGTTTAAGTCCAGTTATTTTATGCATATCTATGTAATAAAATCATTAATTTTAATCCATGTTTAGGCCTTAATTTTTAAGCAAATGAGTCTTTAAAAAATATTAAATATATTTTCTTTAAATTTATGTTAATTGTCTTGATCCAAAGTTTTTTACTTATAATTAAGGATTTTGTCAAATAGCTTTAAAGAAAAATGGTAACATTAAAGTAAAGATATTTTAAAATAAAACTCATGTTATCGTTTTCATAATACCAAAGATATTTTTTATAGAATTTATTAATATTGTTCATTTTTTGGTTTGATCCTATGTTCATTAAGTTTAAGTTCAATAATTTTTTCAGTGTATATATATATATATATATATATATATATATATATATATATATATATATATATATACCTTTGTTACAAATATATGACAGTACTTTTGTCGCAATACAATAATATCGCAAACAAAAACAATGTAGCATCAATATTTCGCTTACACAAGAATTTTCGAAGAAATATTTAGTCATATGTTTTCCGGATGCTACTATGATCGAACACAATATAAAGTCCCAACAAAAAAATATTTGACCACAACATTTAATTGTTTTCTTTATTAATTTTACTGTCAATCAGTAAAATTCCCTTAATTCCAGCCAAACGTAGATACATATTTCTTTTTATTTAGTTATTTATGGAAAATGTACATAATGTATGTATAATTATTTTCCTGTAAAAAACAATTCTTTGTTTTTTGTTTAAAGAATTCGCCAACAAAAGCTTACCACGCTTTGCGAGGGATTACTGTATATTTCTTAAAGATAGCAACAAAAAAAAGGATAATTATGCGAAATTACAACAACAATTTAGTTTTTTACAAAGAATAGATACGAAAACAAAAATCGAAATCCTGGTAGGAAATAAATTTACAAATAAAAATATTGCTTATGTCATCAAAAATGCGCATTTTTGATGACATATGCAATATTTTTATTTGTAAAAAAATTGTTTTTTCTAACTATTCTCTGCTTCGTCCTAACAACTATGTCCAAACAGGAAGCAGCCGAACGCATACAGTTTTCATTTGTTTAATACATCAAAATGTCAAATTAATTATTTATGAAACCAGAATGTAAACTGTCACCAATAGAAAAATTTCGCGATAGGACTACATTTCATCCATAAAATCCAACATCACTATAATGTTATTACTATAATGTTATAATGCAAGCCTCGAATTGTTAACAGTTTTGAATTTCCCTATGCAATATTTGAATCAGATATAAGAAGGATCCCCTAAATTCGGACGACGAAGGCTTCGGATTCGAGAATGACACTAATTTTATTTAATCGCTTTCCTAAACCCATTCCCAAGAAAAACTTTTAAAAAAAAAATCAAAATTTTAGAGCAAAATTATACAGGAGCCTCTAGATCACGGAGTCCAGCGTCTCCAAAAATAACGTAAGGTTTGTTCTGGACATGCAACAAAAATTTCATGACGATCAGTTGAGCGACTGAGATGCCCATTCGGAACAAACAGACAGGAATTCATTTATATATATATATATATATATATATATATATATATATATATATATATATATATATATATATATATATATATATATATATATATATATATATATATATGCATTTCAAAATTATATGTGCACTCATTTTCTATTTCAAAATTATTTGTGCATTATGGTGTTCTTTTTTCTAACATCAAGTTGCCTTTATTTAAATTTTAAACTTCAATTATTTCCAATTGTTTAAAATAATAGTTTTGTTTTCTTACAAATATTAGTTAATTCGAAAATGTCGAAAAAATAGGAGCTTAAGCTGTGTGCCTTGATCGACTAAACTAAATTATAACGAGCTAGTTCATGCTATTTTTAGATAGTTGGAACTTCGCAAAAGTAGACAAAAATCGCTAACTGTGCATCAACTTGAAACTAAATTAAACCAAAAAGTATTATAGTTTATTTATAGTTTAAAATTATTATTGTTATTTTATACTTTTTGTGAAGTCACCGAAAAGTTACTTCGAAAATGTACTTTTCAGCTACCACCTATGAGGTAATAGCGGAAGCTTGAACAATTTGAAAAGTTTAGTTTAAAAAGTCGATTAAGGCACACAGCATAGGCCATTAGACAGGTAAGTTATAATTTTATTTATATTCAAAATATATATTTTACACTGTACCCTAGAAACAAGAGGGTCGGATACTATACGGTACTACGGTTCCTGTGAAATAATTTCCGCAAATGGATTATTTCAATTATTCGGTATCATGAGTAAAATAATTTGAGCCCATCCCGAATGTGATATTTGACATTGATTGTTCAGCTTTCTCAGTAGTTTCTTGCTATAATCCAGGAATTATTTGGCCCTAGCAACAACTACACCACTTTATCAGAGTACAACACTATAAGTGCCTTTTTAATTGTAAAATTTGGATTCAGTGTTGGCTGGTCGTTTAAAAGTCACGTGTTCCATTCTATTCCAGTCATGTCCCATTTGTTTGAAATGTTTTTGGATGCATTTGCACCCCTCTACAGTAGTGAATCAAACACTTTTTTTACCAACGCAAATTCGTGGGTGTGTATCTCAATCTGGGATCTGAATACTCACAGTTTAAAAAATGATATATCAAATAAAGATTTTCCTTTGATATATCATTTTGACAACTCATTGTAATAAAAAGTTCAGGTTTTCCGTTCTACCCGACGATTGCCTTTGCATCTTGGTAATTTTATTGCATACATTTGTAGATGGCTACCTTAGAAGGAAGACGGCATTATTACTGGAACCACTGGAAGTAAACCTTTAGATGCAGCCACTGATTTTAAATAAGCTTGCAAATTCTTGTGCGGTCAACTCTTAATTTTGGAATCTTCATCTGTATGCTTTCATTTTGGTGTAGCTATTAACCAAAAATTTAAGAAACAAGTTTTCAGAATTACTATGTGGAGGCTCGATAACACTGTCCACTTTCCATCCATTGTCTTCATAAGGAAATAGAATTGAGTATATCACTAGATCCAAATTGGAGTCCAGAATATTACAGCCAATCATTCTCATAACTCAATTTTTGTTTTACAGTTTCCAAATTCTAATTCCAGTTTCTATTTCTCTCCAATTACATCTTGTGAGTTATACTATGCCATAAATGCTCTAAAAAACAGAACTGGTGTGATAAAAAACTGGCATGCTTCCTGGTAGATGTTCTGGTTTTTTAATCTGGGTGTGAATACCAGTATTTTCTCATTATTTCTGAAAAGAACGGTTGTAATCCCAATCTTCAAGAAAAATGATAAAACAGATATGAACAATTATCGTCCATTCTTGCTTCTTTCCGTGTTTTCAAAAATTTTTGAATAAAAATAGCTTTCACGCCTAATCGCAATTCGGTTTCAGAAAAAATAAAAATACAGAAAAAGCGCTCCTATCCTTCCTAGATCAAATAACCGAGAACATCAATAATGGCTTAAAAGTATCCGGTCTATTCATAGGCATGACAAAGTCGTTTGATAGAGTAAAGCATTATATTCTTTTACAGAAGCTTTACCATTGTGGGTTCCGTGATAAACTACTGGAGTGGTTTTGTTTTTATCTATGTGAGCGACCCCAATGTGTAAGGGTGAATGGTTAATTAAACAATGAACTAATGACTAAAGTTGGGGTTTCCCAACTTTTGGGGGCCCCCTAAAGGGCTCCGTTTTAGGACCTTTATTTTTTCTAGTTTACATAAATGGAATTTTTAAATTGAATTTTAATAGGATCCTTACGGCTTTTCCCATTTTTATTTCATAAAAATTAATCATGACTGGAATTTGCGATAAAACTAAGATCATATATTTTAGGAAGAACCAAGAGTTGGTTCCAGATGACTTATCACGATTTTCTTTGCATTAAAAGTAGGGTAATTAGCAACAACTTGAACTGGAAGTCGCATATACAGATAGCCAACAAACCTTATCTTCCGATTAACGAGATTCAAAGATACGCGTTCTCCTCCTTGGCCCATATTTCAAAGCTTGGGTTTACTGCCTTTTCAGCACATGTGCGTGTTTAAGGTGTTTCGATTATTTTTTATTGTTAGTGGAGATGACTTTGTGGATTATTCAGACTATAATCTACGAACAAATCTACAATTTAAAAAAATATTGGTTTTATTTTATAATTGTATCTCCTTTTATGTTCAATAGACTACCGCTTGAGATTCGTCAGTGTAACAGCTTGGCAATGTTCTCCAAGTCCTTATTAATCTGGCTACAACAAACAAAAGACATTCAGGTACTTCTTCCGGGAACCGTTTAGAACTGAACATTTTAAAACTGGATATTTCAAAATAGGATTTGACAGAACGAGATAAGGTACAAAACTGGATATTTCAAAATTGGATAATTCAAAACGAGATAAGGTACAAAACGAGATATCGTACAAAACGGGATATTGCAAAACAGGATATTTCGACATGTGATTAAACTTAAAATGATTTTTGAGGAAAGTTCTGGAATATGGCTAATTAGGAAGGAACTCGGCGAGTTCTTAATCGATTTTGATGAAATTCGATACGTAGGAAGAAAATGGGATTTTAAAATGATTTTTTGGAAAGTTCTGGAATATGGCCAGTTAGGAAAGAAATCGGTGATTTCTTAACTGATTTTGATGAAATTCGATATGTAGGATGAAAATGTGAAAATTATTTATTTGATGTTTCATCAAAATGTTCATGTAAGACTTTAGCTATAACAACGAACTGGACCATTAAAAAATTTCATCAAAGTTACCTCAAACGCAAGACATCAGTCACAAATCGCACGTGCTATCATCCAAGCTGTTGTGAAATATGTTTTTAAAGTGAAGTCCGATCGTTAAACACAAATATTTCAACAATTAACTTCACACAAGTATTTCATACCGAACGTTTTAATACAAAGTTGCAGAAAAGTTTACTTATTGCAACAAACATTCCGGCCAGGTAAATCTCAATGTTAATGATAATAACAAACGCAAAAAATAATTGTAAAATAAACAAAACGAAGAATCTCTTAAACCAGAGTTGTTAACATTTTTTATGATTATATAAATTCTTGGACTCTTAAGTTTTTTTTTTGTTTGTATACATGATCAATGCACGAGAATTAATGATGGATTTTTAGTTTTATGTTAGAATATTAAAAATTACAGAACATTACAAATTATTAATGTATTGTGTGGGTTTTTGTTGTATGAATATTTTAAAGAGTTAAAAATTAATTGGTGTCATGACCTTTATTGTATGTGCGATGCACAGTGTAAAATGATATCATGAAAACACTTATGGCTATTGGTCACGTCATTCATTTCAATAATACTTGTATGTGCGATTATCGAGATGTGGTAAAGTGATAAAAAAATATCTGTTGAATGGTATGTCCTAAACCCACCATATGAGGTATGGAACCAAAGGTTATCGCGATATTTTATGCTAAAGACGAATAGAAATTTCGAAACTGTCAACAAAATTATAATTCATAATTTTATTTGTGATTTTAGATATTTTTGCTAGCGCATATATGACCGTGTGAGCTGCGCATGCATTGTATATTCCAAAAATGCATAAACACAATAAAATATTAAGGTAAAGAAGCAAAATTATTATCAAGATTGCGTTTCAGTTGCATTTTCGCCTTAAACACTGGAAAAATAACAGAAAAATGGGAAGTTAAACATAAAAATTATGTAGATGTTGGAGATAAACACACCTGTCGCATCGCGCTATCGGTATGTAATCGCGTTCATATGTAAAAAATATTTTTTTTTATTTTTTTTTATAAAATGCAGCTGGCACTATATGTATATATTGGTCGGGTATGTTAAGCTTGGGAAAGTGAAAGGATTCTAACTGTTTTATTTATACAAAAAAATGATGTTTGTGTACATAAAGGTTGTTCGGTGCTATGTCAAAGTAATTTTGATGTTGTTCATAATCGTTTACGTTGTAAATGTTGTAACGTCATTATGGTTGTGAAGTAGCAAAAGTTATTGGAGCTTACGAGTAGTGAACAAAGTGTTGGATCGCTAGAGTGACCACTCCTAAACTGATTAAACTGATACAGTAGATAAAACTTTGGCAAGAACAACAGGCCCATAACATCCAAAATGCAGGCCTCAGGGATAGATATCGATACATAAGATAAATAGCTACAGAATTCCATCCACCTAGCAGCGCTATTCGCAATGAAACAGGAGAGATACAAATGGACACTAAAACCGTCCTAGAAGTGTGGAGGAGTTATTTCTCTCTGCTTTTAAATAGACAGACACCACCTACTGAGCAACAACCTAGATTTCGTCAATCTGATATTACCGTCAAGATGACCCCACTATACCACCACCAACAAACCATCAAGTGCGAGACCGATCATACATTCCACCGCATGTTTGAGCTAGAAGCGACAATCTGGTCAAAAGAAAACATCCCAGAAGAGTGGAAGACGGCTCTTATCTGTCCACTTCATGAAAAAAAGATCGGTTAAACCGCAACAACTACCGCGGTATAACATTGTTGAACACAGGCTACAAGGTTTTGGCCAACGTAGTCACGACAAAGTTATCAACATACAGCGCGAGGATCTTGGGTGATTATCAATGCGGATTTCGTCCAAACAGATCAATGCCTGATCAAAGTTTCACTCTGACGATGATCCTATAGAGACGTGGTACAAAAAGAACATCCCTGTAAATAGTTTATTCGTAGACTTCCAACAGGCGTGCGACAGAATTAAGAGGACTACGTTATGGAACGTATTGCCCTATCTGGGCACACCGTCAAAATTGGTATCTTTGTGCAAACTTTTAACGAATGAGTCAAAATATTAGGTGCTAATTGAAGGTAAAATGTTAGATGCCTTCAAAATAACATCTGTGGCAAGAAGACCCAATAACTCAAATTCTATTCAACCTATATCATTAGAATCCGTCAACTCAATACAGCGCAGCGCAGCTATGTCTATATTACAAATCAACCCAGCTATTAGCAAACGCTGACGACAATTGCATTCTGGGTCGCAACATCATCTCACTGAAAAAAGTCTTCCTCCCAGACACGATGTGTGGAGATTTGATTTCAGGAGAAACACAATATGACAGGGTGAACGAGTTTAAATATCTGGGATCATTGATCACCGAGCAAAGCTCTGTTTGTAAAGACTAGAGCCCTCCATCGGATGAGTATATCCACGAATATCCGCAATTATCCGTTACCCGCGGATTGAATCGGATATATCCGCATGAATTCTTGCGGAAGCGGATCGGATACGGTTATCAAATGTGTATCCGCATTTTCGGATATATCCGAATTCTGCGGATATTAATTGTTTCTTCGTAATAAAAGAATAAAAGAAACAACAAAAAACTTAATAATCATCTCAGAGGAGTTAGAGCGAACGAAATATGGCTACATGAAGCAAAAGAACGCAGGCTACATTATCTTGCAACAAATTAAAAATTGAGCATTATGCTGCAGTTTTCCTACATCTACTCTTTAAACATTTAACTATGCTCGATACCCGTGAGCAAAATATGACCTTAAGTTGGATTGAACACAAAATCCTGCTGGTACCGTTTCATTCGATTCAGGAGAAATTCGATTTTATTGTTTGAGAAAATGAATCGTTAGAAAACGGGTGACATGTGTCTTAGACAGAAAAATAGTTCACCAGCTTCCGGCACATAGTTTTTCAATATCGGGAATGCATTTTTTCTACTTCGGGGAACATTTAAATAGACAAGAGAAGTTCAATTAGTCTTGATCTTGTGGACGACGTCATAATTGCCAAAAGTGTAGTTGGGATTTCTTAAAGATTTATTACAAAACTAAATTTAGATTTTATGGATGTGTGCGGATGCGGATATAAGCATTTTTTTTCTTGTGGATACGGATACCAAATCGCGTATCCGCGCAGGGCTCTAGTGTAGACTTGTCATCTAGGATCGATTTTTGCGGATGAGTGCTGATTCGGATATAAGCTTTTAAAACGTTTGCGGATGCGGATAATTTTTATATTTTTCTTGCGGATGCGGATTGGATGCGGATACCAAAACACGTATCCGTGCAGGGCTCTAGTGAAGATATGTCATCTAGGATCACAGCAGGCTAGCAAGCATTTTACGCCAATATTAAAGTCTTTAAGTCTCTTCATATATCTTGCAAAGTAAAACTGAACATCCATTAAGCGCTGATAAGACCAGTGATCACCTTTGGTTGTGAGTTTTGAACATTGATAGCACAAACCGTCGAAAAACTTACTGTAACTGAAAGTAAGATTATTTGAATTATTCTCGTCCCCATCAACGAGGAAGCCATGTATATAGAATGCGGGCAAAATAGGCCTTGGAGTATCCACCAACGAAACTGGGTTCTCGTGGGAGACCACCTACTCATTGGATGGATCACGTCGAGAAACACTTGAATGAACTCAGTCACCATGTCTGGCGTTCTCTTGTGACGAATCAAAATATTTGGAGAAGCATCATTGAGGCGAGCAAATCCCTTCATGGGTTGTAGCGCCAGCGGAAGAAGAAGAAGATAAACCTTTATCTGTCGAATCATATTCATCATAAGTTATCTTAATGATTAGTATAGTATAGTCTGATAGGTCGTAAATATTTTATATTGGATTTTCAATACCACTAGTATTTCGAAAATATTTCATGACGTTATCGTTAAATTTTATAGTCGATCGATCGGGAAAATCTGTGATTTTTTTAAGATGTTTGCTTTCCAGGTAAATTATTTGAAACAACATTTACGCTTTTGAGACAGTAACGCAATAGATTTTAATACATTAGATCAATTGTAATTCATGATTATTATAGAGTTGGAGAAATTTTGCCCGATTTTGATAAATTATGAATACACATAAATTGTGTACCAATTTTGATGAATGATGATCAATCGAAAGCTCTCGATATCAGCATTAGCATTTCTATTGCCATTTGTAATTGTAGTGCTTTGTTTTTCATAAGTCTTTTAAAATTTTGCAAGGTACGTCTACGGTATTAGGTACATTAATTGACTGTGAAGTCGGATTCATTGGAGTGTCACTTTCAGATAATGTCTGTACGACACTAATCTATTGGAAAATCAAATTAGCAATCAAAAATATATGCAATTGTTTTTAAGTTTTCAATATGTAGTTTAAAATCAGAAAGAATAACGGGAGTTAGGCCATTGTTGGAAGATTGAAGAAAATTGTTGGAAATAATTAGTGTGTTTTAGATAGTTTCGGGGCAGCTCAAAATGTTCGTCTGCATGTTTTTTATTGCATAATCTTTGTTATCTACATTTTTTGCCTGAATTTAAGTATTTTCGCCTTAATATATGTTTTTAGCCTGAAGGTATGGTTTCAAAGACTTTACAATAAAATTATAAATTCAGGCGAAAAAAATACAAATTCAGGTAATCACAAAAGACTATGCAATAAAAAACATAAATTTAGGCGAAAATCTTAGACTGGCCCGAAACCATCCAAAACACGCTATTGTAGTAAGTTCCAGATTTCCCGTAGTACCGTAAAAAAAATTTCCACACGGTTGTCTGAGACAAGGTATCATATTCTGGGACAATTTGTTGTTTTATGACCATTTTAAAGTTTCGTCAGCTCCCGGTGGAGCGTGTAATCGCGAGGGAGCGTGTCTTAAAAATTTCGAATCAGGAAGAACTGCCACGGATTCTGAAGAACCGAGAGTAAATCAAATACTCCTCGCTGGCTCCACGCAAAATCCAATGCAACGGAAAACACACTAAAACCAAACCTAAATCCAATCCTTCTGATATGGCACCAATGTCAAAAAAAGGCACAACATATGCGCAAATAGCTGAGCAGAACGGAAATATCAAGTCAGCACTGAGTTAGAAAAATTATTTCTTACAAGAAATACTTCAGAAGCTAATTGCTGTCAATTCACATGTGGATGTGCCGGACAAAAGACTAGAATCTATGGGCAACTACAATAACAAGAACACAGACTATGAAGAAATTGGCAAATACATCGACGAGCCAAGATAAAATGAACAAGAAAAAATATCGACACACTATTTAAAAATTGCTACTTTGAATGCAAATGGCTTTACACAACGCATTTCAGAATTAAAAATATATTTTTAAAAACAAAACAAAAATGATGTGTCCGAAAATTACTTAGCAGTCGAATATGATGAAGCGCTATCGTCAGATCATCTAAGTGGCACGATAATAAGAAACCAAACCTTTCAAGACTTCAAAATAACAAAACCAACTACGAATACTTTCAGTATTTAAGTCTTTTAGGAGATTAGGACTAAATCAGTTGTTAGCTTCATTAGTAACCTAGATTTCCTTAGTAAAAAATCTAAAATGCAAATGCAACCCAAAAAATGGTTTATGGTATCTAGGCTCGCCTAGCACTATGCAAAAAGCTGATTTGTTTGATAAAAACCTATAGAAAATACCTTTAAAACACACACTGGGCAAGAGGATAATGCATATTCAACAGCTTTACTCTAGACAAGATGTGTGTTTTACCAGTTACTCTAAAAAAACTCAAACATGAGATAAAAAACTCAAAAATAAAAAAAAACCGTTACAATTTGATAACGAGGCAACTAACCAAAGCTTTACCAGAAAAATTACTAAGGAAACTATAGCTCATAATCAATGCTATATTAAGTCTAAGACAGTGAAAAGTAGCAGAAATCATAATGATTCCAAAGCCTAATAAAGAACAGAAAACTTAAACCAGCACATCTATTTGGGTTCCGAGAAAGGAACCAAAGAATAGGTACATAGGGTCATTGTGACAATTGAGGAGGCACTGGAAAAAAAATATGTATGCCAGTATTCTTAGATGTAGCTCCAGCATTTGATAAGGTTTGACACCGTGGTCTGAAATTTAAGCTCCAACGAGATTTACCAAAACAATAGTTTGAAATTGCTTAAGGTTTGCTCAATTATCGTTACTTCCGGGTAAGTCAGAAAGAAGAATTCTCAAATTAAAGAAAATATTGGCAGAGGTTTCAGAAGGTAGTGGGTTTCACAAGACGTAAGTCATTCAGCTTTGGGAATGCTCAAATGAAACTACAGTTAAGTCAAACTGCTAAGTAGCATTGTAAGTGCTCCATGGTATATAAGAAATGATAACCTGACAACCTCTATTGTCACTTAAACATGGAATACGTTAGCAAAGAAATACAAAAAGTCATTTAGTGCGACTGCAGGAACAGGACAACGAGTAGCTGAGAAACCAACAAGATCGCACCAATAGACCAAGCGTCGAAAAAAACTAAAGCCTTGGAAATAAGTTGTTCTCTGAGTCACTAAAATTAAAAGACTGGAAGAACTGGGCTGAATTAGTAATAAGTTTAATTAGAAGATACTAACATCATCACTTAAACACTTCAATAAGTCCACATAATACTCACCGTTGATTATTTTTCCTTTCTGAAGATAATCAATGAAAATTATTCCGCATCCCACAAAACTGACAACATGACTTTGTCTGCAGATAGAAGTGTTTTCGTCTTCTTTGCAGCCGATATTCACCATTTGTCCAAACACTCGATGGAAATCTCACCAAACATTCGATTAAAGGTACAATTATTGAAACATTCCCGAGACGCCGTTCGAAAACATCTTATAGTAGTAGACGTAGTAGACCGCTACTAGAACCATCTACATCGTCGTAAAACCATTGCTATATACTACTAGTGAGTATACAAACTCAAACAAAAATGCAATAAAAAAACACAATGGACACATATCACCACACTATCATATTTTGTCAAAGACATACTAAGTAGTACATAAATTATATTAAAATATTTTTTCATTTTAAATACAGATTTTGTTGGCAGCCAATTTTTTCCACTCTATTAATTTCATATTTTCCATGCGAAAATTACCATTTTAATTTTTCTGCCTTTTTTTCCTACTTTACGGCTAAAATTATTAAAAATAACATAAACTCAATTATAAATTTAATACTCAACCGTATGTAACATATTTTAAATTTATTAAGAGAGTGTTAAGTCGTAAACATAATAAAATATATGCGTACTAAGTTACTTACTAATGTGAGGCTACATAAATTATTTAAATCAACATATTTGGGGTGAGTTCTGCCTTTTGCATACCATATTGTTATAAAACACCACAACTTAATCTAAACATCAAGAATTACAACTCATACGAGGGACAAGATCTATTCGAAGCAAAACCCATTAACATCTACCAATTTTATTCGAGAAACAAACTAGCATACTGGCCTACTTAGTTAAAGAGACTCAGAATGCATGAAAACCCTTGTAAAGAAATCTTGAGTTTCAATAAAACACTAAAGTCCCATTATAACCGCCTAACTAAATTCGACATTAACTTGAGCTTGGCCTTAAGATAATTTGTCATTGTTATATAGTCAAGCTTATTATGAATAAAATTATTCATTACCAGATATGTATTTTCAAGTTCACTACCTTTCGGTTTCATTTACCTCTTGACATTCAAAATTTTACAGACAAAAAAAATTGTTTAATTCATTATTTCCCGCCCAAAATTTAAAAAAAAATTGCATTTAATTCAATGAGATCCGCAACAAAATGCAAGACACCAAACATTTTTAACAATATATTAATATTACTATATACGTAAAAGGCAAGGTCATATCTAACTATGTTCTCACCTATATGTATATAATATGCTAACAGCACGGTACCATTACTCATTTTAATGAATACCACAAAAATGCATAAAACTATATAATTGCAATATAAAATTAGCAAAAAAAAAAAACTAACGAATTGCAAAGACTAATTTTGCACAGTCATTAATCGAATAAAATGAGAAATTCAAAGTGTTTCAAAGTCATCGTCGTCATTATACCAAATTTTATTCAAAAAAAATATTTTATGCTTCTCTATGACCTTAAAAATTATTCAACTAATCCATGTCTAATTTTACTTCACCAGACCGTGGCAGCGCATCAAAATTATGAAAGCAACCTAATATTTAAAAAAAAAAAAATTAAAAAAATTAAATTGCATTATCAACTCATCCATCGGTTTTCTAAGAACCAAATAATGATTAATTGTGCTATTATATTGTTTTTATGTATATGTTTGTGGGCCACTGTGGTCAAGGGTGCTCACATGAGTTGTGCAATATATTAAAACGCTGTAACAACCTTTAAAAAAATAAAAAATTAAAATTAAATAAAAACGAGTCGGTGATGATCACTGATCAGTTGGTTTTGTGACATGAAGGATATTGGTTTTTCGTTACTTTCATCATCTTTTTGGAACAGCACACTACCTATACCTTGCATCACACTGAATAAAAATTTGCTGAGGAAAATCGGGATTGTGAAATACAGGGGCGTTTGATATGAGCTGGAAAATTAGAAATAGTAGTTACTTTTGATGGATCTGTTCGCAACCTCTTCTCACCAATTAGATACCCAAGATATCTCGCTTCTTTGATCAAGAAATGGCTTTTTTCAACGTTTATTGTCAACCCTGTTTTAGACAATAGGTCGGATACGATTGCAATGATATACAGATGATCAAAAGATTATCTAAATACACGATTACTCTATTTCGAAGTTGATGCGGCATCACTCGATCCATCAGTCTGCACATGGTTTGGGGTGCATTACACAACTCAAACGGCATGACGCAGAACTGATAGAGAGGACGTCCTATCTGTTTTGCTTTCAGATAGAGGTATTTGACAGAGGGCATCTTTAAGATCCAGGCTCGTGATATATTTTATCTCTTGGAGTCATCCAAGTAAACCATCAATGATTGGGAGTAGATACGCGTCCTTCTTGGTAATAGCGATGAACTTGCGGGAATCCAAACACAAGTTTGTGCCCTCCTCTATAACTCGAAGTGCTTTCATTCGGTCTAGTTCCTGATAGATTAGCTCTTGCTTTATTGGAGACACATGGTATTGGCACTGTTTTATCAGATCACATTTACCGACATCAATTTTGTATTCAACAAGATTTGTTCTCCCCAATCCTCTTTGACCGAAGGATGGGAAATTTTCAACGATTTGTTCTATTTCCTTACAATTAATTTCGCGCAGAACGTGTTGGGTATTAGTCGTTTTAAATTCATTTGGGGATTCCGTCATCTCACTAATAATCTCTGGTGCAATTAATTTTTTTCCAGAAAACCACTCCTAAGTAAACTTCAGACTTTAGTGACGGCACTATACAATATTTTTAGATTTCGGTTTTCTTTTGGTAGGTCACCGGTAGATAGGCGTGACCAATCAGAGCATTTGAAGATCCTCCTGCTTTTTGAATAAAGATATTAAGTTGCTTAATCGGTACTCCTGAAGACTGTAGAAATTGTTCGCCATCTTTTCCCAGTATACTGACGCTTGATCTGCTGTCTAACAACCCAAATTTTATTTGACCATTCACAAGAAGCATTAACTTTAACAAACAGATGGGATCGTTTGGAATAAACTCCGTAATGGTTGTTACACTAATAAGTTGATTATAAAATTTAAGTTTACGCCAAAAATCTATTACTCGCGTTTGCCGATTTTTTATTTGGTCTTTCGGTCCGGATCGGTTGTTTTTGCATACCGCGATTACCCAGTGTATATCACGTTCGGTACCCCATTTCCCTGGGCTCGTCCCTTTTGACATCGAAGGCAATTACTGTAGTCCGGGCCTGCAAATCCGCATCCTTCGCAGAACTTATGCGTTTTACCCATTGGACAGCTTGAAAACCTGCGACCAAGAAGGTCCTTACAATTTCAGCATACTATAAATTGTTGCCGATTGATGGCATTTACCTCCTCCGGGCTAGTGTTTTGATGATATACATCATCTTCGGTTTCCCGTTCACCTTTTGAATCATTATGCGTCTTGCTCGTAGAGATTGTTTTCGTTTTGCGACAATTGGGATACTACTGGCGCACGTCTGGGGCGCGTTTCAATAATTCACCGTCGATCAAATCCTGAAGTATTCTATTACTTCTCGAAGTTACCACATATTTTGCGGAAGGATATAATTTGGTATTGATCTGCATTTATTGTGAAGCACTTTTAAATGCTGGATTCATATTTTCCACCAAAATGTCCAAAATATCTTCGTCTGTCAGTGGTTCCATTAGACAAAAAGAAGCACTTTGGATACTGGGTTCGGTTTCGTATGTATCTTCGAGTTTCACGATCTCCTTCTTTACTAATAAACCGATCTAGTAACAATTCTCTCATATCTTTTCATGTGGCATGCTTATTCCGTCGAATGAAATTGTAGTACCATTTTTCCGCTTACAAAATTTTGCATTAATGTTACTAGTTCGTGTTTTGACACCTTGTCCTAAAATGCATGATCGTCAAGCCGTAAAATGAAGTCTTGAGCACTGTCCTCGTTTTCCATCGTATAACCAGAAAATGAAATTTCCCAACGTGTCGGATCGATACGTCTTTTGTATCCACGATGGTATGAACGTGATGTATTATGATTTTGTCGAAAATCCTCATTACTAGTCTCAGTATACCACTACTGATTTCTTTGTTAAATTTTATTTGCCTCGATGTTCCAGATTTGTCTTTACGAGAACAGCTTGGATTGTTATCAGATTTCTGCAAACGGCTGCTAACTGCTTCGTAAAGTTTTTACTCATTTTAGATTTATGTGTGGGACAATTTCGGAAAATGCAAAGATGTTTTATTATGGCAATTTTAGTATCCGTGGCACAGTAAACCTTAATATGAAACCCTAAAGTAATGCAAACATTGGATACAAAACTCTCAGAATTTAAAAATGTACTTAGCCGTGTATATACATAATTAACAATATGAACCACAAAAAACAAAAGGGACCATTTTTTTGGTTTTTGTTGGTAAATTTTGGATGAAAAACTGACGTATGCATGAAGTAATGATCCACCGATTGTACTTTTTGGAATATTTAATAAATTGAACATTTTGCGATAAAGAATGGAAGAAGTCACCAACGGCATTTATGTTATGGCAACAAGGTCTAGATATTTTTTAACGAAATCCTTCATAACGTTTTTCTAAAAATCAAAAGTTACGACAAACTGAACATATTAAGTATTATTTTTTCTTAAATCTTATCAAGACCTGCTACAGCCTCAGATCTGAAAATTTTGATAATTGACATATTGATTTTGGTGAAAATCAGCCTTGTCACTACTTAAAGATTACAAAAAATATTCAAAGGATTGCTCAAAGCTCGAATTTCTATTGAGTATAATTTGGTGCAGTTTCTGCAAGTTATAATGACACTGAAGTAGTTGGAAGGGGAACGTCAGAGCGAATATGAAAGATGCACGTGTATAACTTCATGACAATAACAATCATTATAAATAAGGACACCAGAGCGCAGACTAAACGCAGAAATTGGCGATACAATTAAAATAAGCGAGTGCATCTTGGCAAAATATTATGGGTAAAAGGCATTCTACTACAGCTTCGATTCAATTTGAGTTTTAAAGATGATTGCGCCATGTTGTTGCGATATATGAATCCAAAACGTGGACTTTGGCAACATAATCTTTTGCAGCATCAACAACCAACCTGTTTTCTCCTTTGTACCACCTTAAAAATAAAACTAAGACGTCCAAAAATATCATATTTTATTTTTAATTTACCAATCATTACTCTAAACTTTGAATGGATGTATATTTACTTGCCGCCCTTGACGGTTAAGATGCACTCAAATTTTTTCAGTAGAAAATAAAACAGAATTAATGCATAATTTGGTAGGGTATTTTGGTTGACAGAGCCAATTTTGCTCTGCTACATGAATTTTTACATAAAACACTTATCTTATAACTGCAAAGTCACGACTCAAAGGATTTATTGTACGCCAGCAGCAATCCAACAAATTAATTTTGAATTAAGTTTTGTAAAATTTGTCAGATAGAACCACAATGTGCCCGTAGTTCAAACAACCAATGGATAATGTAGACTATTATCACCTGTTGATAATCAACAGGTCGAAAAACGTTTTCGTGACCATTGGCGCAACGATATATTCACATTATGAAATTCCCGAGAGTGTAAATATTCCATTTTTGGAAGCCCAAAATGCCGCAAATCAAATTAAATTACTTGGTACGGGCATCATGAATACAAAGCAGGAACTGGAGCTAAATTCAATAGTTATGACGGTGGATTACGATGTCGAGGGAAAACTTGGATCATGGCTTAGACTTCATGATGAAGCTCGGGTACCTATTAGCATGCAGAAAGCACTAAATATAACATAATGCGCTTATGGTAATGAGCTTCGCCCACCAAAAGTGCCGATATTTGACGGTAACTAAATAGAATGGCAAATATGATTTGTTTTGCGCAAACACACACGACCGTCCAAATTTAACGCCAAATTTACAAAGTCGTTACAATCATAAGAAAAAAAAATTAATCCTTACATTTCTTGAACAATACCCAGTAGAATCGTCAAACGCAGGTGGAATTCTCAAGATATTAGATACTTCCGATCAAATGCTAAGAAACCTCAGAACAGTTGGAAATGACGAAGAAGGTCGAGATCCGTGGATAATAAGACTTCTCCTAAGTAAATTGGGCAGCGATACTAAAGAAAAATGGGTAGATGCGATAAAGAACTCCTTCCGTAAAAGAAATCTTTGAGTTTCTTCAAGGAAGAATCGATGCCTTTGATGATTTAAAATCGAATATAATAGGCGATGTTTTAATTGCCTAAATATCAATCACTCAGTATTTCGATGTTTATCAAAGAGTAGATGCACACTTGGTCCGTCTTTGAATCGCAATAGCTCCGCGATCGGAATCATTTGTATGGCGATATTAATTACCAGTGACAATATATGTTTTTCGGTGACTAGATTTGGGCAAATTGATGTTGGGAAAATCACGGGCCTAGTAAAATTAAGTTTACTGTATGAAACTTGAGAACCGAAATTAACTCTAGAAGAGTTTAAATTATCAAAGGTTACTTCAAAGATTCCGCAGTTCAATCTCAATTTGATCGATCATAAATGCCTTTGATCATTTCACGTTCCAAACACAGTAGCCCAAACACACAAAATTCGGATGGATATTAGCTGGAAATCTTTCCTTCGAGATAACTGCAATAACGACTTAGTCAGACTCGACTCTCATTCTTGATTGGCTGTCCGCTTCAGGTCATTTCTAGCTTCAGTAGAAATTTTCTGGGACCGTGTTTCATTTAAATATATCCAGAATGAGTGTTTTATCGAAGGGTGGCCAAACGCAGCAGAAACAAAAATGTAATACTAATTCTCAAAGCACATCGAACTTTCACATCGAAAGACTACAACGTTCAACATTCCATAATATTGTCTAGGAAATCGGAAGTGGCTTCAAAATCCTTAAAAAGGGCAAGCTGTTTAGAAAACATCGTCTCCAACTTCATCGACGCATCAATTCAAAGCTGCCAGAAGAAATGTCAGTTAATCTCTTCAAGTATTTCATTCGTATCAGCGCCTGCAGAAAAATATTTTTGCATATTGTGTAATAAATCGGGATATCGAGTCAAATGTTGTCTAAGTATATTTTTGATAGATAGAATCAGGTCAGAGAACATAAATTTTGCTACAATTGTTAAAAAAATTTAGTCGAGTTGACTTCAAGTTAGAAATTAAGTATGGTGTAAGAGGACGTGCAAGAACCCTAACGGTTTTCGTAAATAGAGTTTACGTCCATTATGTAATGTATATATAATAATGCGAGCTTTAAAGTTGGAAACACCACCAATCACATTTTTTAAAGGTAATCTATAAACCTTTAATTTTTTAAAGGTTTATAGATTACCTTTAAAAAATTTTATAATTCACGTTTTAAGTATGAATAAAAAACTGAAATAAAAGCAAGATGTATATACTTCAAATTGATGTATTGCAAAGTAGAAGTGTTATCAAATCATCAGTTAGAAAACGAACTTAACTAAGACTTAACTAAGTCTTAAACTTTTATAATTTATTATAAAATAATAATGAGCAACTGACCAAAATTTGTTTTCCCTCAAACTTTAAATGGCTCTATTTATAACAAGTTTAGAGTGAATTTTAGGATAGCTAAAGTGATTCTAGTTAGGCCAAACTCCGAAAAAAAAACTTGAGTTTTTAAAGAAAAAAATCAAATTTATACAGTCTATAGCCTTGTACATTTAGCAGAATTTTCGATTTTCCGGCTAGAATTCGGAACAAAAGTGAAATTTGGGGAAAAAATTTAAAGTTGTATAGCCTAAAGCCTTGTAATTTAAAAAAAATATTACAAATTATTCGATTGTCCCATGACTTTAAATGACTAGATATCCAACAGTAATAGATTCAGGGTGGTTTTTAGAATTCTGGTTAGACGAACTTCCAAAAAAAAATTTGGTTTTTTTTCGAAAAAAATTTTAATTTATACAGTCTATAGCCTTGTGAATTTAACAACAAATATTTTAAAATTTTATATTTTCTGTGACTTCGAATGGTTAGATATCAAGGAATAATGCGTTCAAATGCATTTTAGGATATTTTAAACGATTCTAGATAGGTGAAATTCGGAAAAGAAAATCTGGAATTTATTCGAAAAAAGTTCCAATTTATACAGTCTATAGCCTTGTAAATTTTGCAAAAAAAAATCTGATCATTTTTCTGATCATACCGTTATTAATAACACTTAGCATACAAGTTCTAAAACTATCGTCACCTATAGATTCCTAACGAATCAACATACTAATTGGACTCAATTCAAGTCTACATTAAGTGTCGCTCTAAAAACAAAAGATAAAATCGATGCTGCAGTAGAAAACCTAACGGATGTATTAAAACAAACCATCGCAACAATAAGCAGGCAGTGGCAGCTACATAGATCACTCTAAAATCAAAATTAAACAAAGCGAGAAAAGATCAGAAAATAGCCTTGTTAAAAGAACGCGATGAAGAGCTTCAACATTATCTCAATGAAGTCACAGCGACTGAAGCAATAGATTACTCTCTGTGGAAAGCAACACGTAACCTGAAATGACCAACTCGATTCGCCTCCCACCGTTTCGTCTGCTTGATGGAATCTGGGCAAGAAGTGATGCAGATAAAGCAAGCATGTGGACTTCTAAGTAGAGTATTTAGACCTAACGAACAAAACGAAAGCCCCAAAATGTTATCTGATGATGCAGGAGCTTCGGAAATTCAGCCAATTAAATAAAAGTAGCACCAACCACAAAAAAATAATCAAGGAAAATATAGACCCTAAAAAGCAGCAGAGCATGATCTAATTAACGGAAAAGTAATTAAAAAACTTTCGGAAAATTGTATCAAACTAATAACGTACATTTTCAATGCTATAAAGAAAACGGGCTAATTTCCTGAAACCTGGAAAAGTTCGCAAATCATAATGATTCCAAAATCCGGCAAAGATGAAACAAATGTAAGCACATATCATCCAATCAGTTTACTCCTGACACTCTTAAAGCTATCCGAAAAAATGTTCCTTCAGAAACTTAAGCCAATTCTACATGAGAAAAAAATAATTCCGGATTATCAATTTGGATTTAGAAAAGAACATAGAAATACAATACTGCATCCACCAATTTATACGAAATACATGCAGGTGTTCCACAGGGCAGTGTGTTAGGTCCAATATTATATTTTATCTATACTGCAGACCTATCAACATCAAATTACGTAAAACTTTCAACATTTACGAATGATACAGCAATTCAGCAACCCATCAAAATTAGGCAAAACTCAATTTTAAATTAAATCAAAAATTTTACAAAAAATAAAAGTGGAACTATAGTTAATAATTACTTCATTATTGCACAAAAAATTAATCATAAAAAAATTAAAAATACAATCTTGCTTATATGAATTGTAAATTAGCTCAATGTATTGGCCTAAGATACATTCCCAGGCTTTACTAACTACCTCGTAGGTGTTTAGCACCATATTCACTAATATTGCTAGATTAGTGAGTGATCGAATAGGACAAAATCCTCCTTGGTAGTCACCTATAATTTCTTCCTCCAGAGGAGTGATTCTTTTCAATACTATAAGTAAGACAGTAATTTGTATGCTGTGCAAAGGAGAGCTACGTTGCAATAGTTTTCACATTTTGAGTGGTCTCCTTTTTTTAAGTAACTTCACAACGCAGCCACTTTCCATTCATCAAACATTTAACTTCGCTTTAATACTAATCGAATATTAAGAGCTCGGAATTAATGCAATCAAGCACAGCAGACTTTTCTTTTTTTTACATGGCCAGTGTAAACTCCTCGTATGATGGGTCCTCTATGCACATCTCCGCAGTCTGAATTTGACAACTTTAAAATACAGCATTTGACACGTGTTGAACATTGAGTAAATCAGAGAAATGTCCCTTTCAGTGTCGATCACTGCATTAATAATAACACGGATATTTCCATCCTAGTCCCAAATGGCGATGGAATTAGGTCTGATGGTATGGTGCAGATTAGTGACTTCTATAAAAAAGATATGGGAACTGTACTCATAGCTGAGTTGTTGTACTCTTAAGACCTTGGCCTTCCAGCATTCATGGTTTTCCGACAACAAGTTCGCGTGACGGTTCTCTTAGCAACGACCGCTTTGTTCTCCTGTGCGAATATGAAACGTACTCTTGCTTTTTTATAGGTTGTATGACTGTTGCTCGACAGCAAGACGACACGCCTCATCAAATCAATCATTGTTGTTGGTTTAATTTTTACCATACCTAGAGTCACCTGCTTGACTTCGGGACTATTACGAGGGTATGTCCATATTTCGAAATATATATTTCTATGAGAAAATAATGTGATAGCCACAATGAAGTCATGCGCGATCGCAAAGTACACCAGTCTTTCCCCATTATTAGTCGCTAGTTGATGATAAGCGTGAAGACCTATTTTTCCACATAAGACCAGTGTATTGCCAGCTCTAGCATTTTTATTTCTTTGTGCATATCTATGCCATCTATTATGAGGCCGAAGCACACACAACTTTTTCGCGATTAGTTTTTGATGTCCTACCTTATACGATCTCCAGCCAAATCGAGGACGCACGAATACAGGTTCGCTTTGAATACCATCTGCACATTGCATTGCTCCAGCCAGCCTGCACTGGCATGGACGATGGTTCCGCCCATGGATTCTGCACTTCAACAGGGGGTCATAGTTGTATTCATCGTCATCACCGATTGAAATCAGATGATGAAAAACCTCTTTTGCAACCCT
This sequence comes from Tipula confusa, assembly GCA_963556175.1. NCBI lineage: Eukaryota > Metazoa > Arthropoda > Insecta > Diptera > Tipulidae > Tipula > Tipula confusa. The sequence goes on from OY744477.1 coordinate 74,525,379, forward strand.
CCCCTGTTGGGATTCGAACCCGGTACCTCTCGATCCAACCACTACACCGTTTGCTCGGTAAACTCTAGCATTTAAGACACCAATCACAATTTTACAATTTTAATACAATTTTGGATTCCATCACATTATCCAAATTATTGTAAAATCAGTTTTTATCTTTGGGTGGCTTACACCAATGGGTGCATAACCACAAATAATTGACATGTTAGCTAACCGCATGCGTAAACGTAACTTATACACACGATTATCAACAGCTTTGAAATCATAAACAGCCTATGTCACCTGGAGTCAAAAAAAAACCAACACAACGATTGCCGAGATCATCTCCACTATAAAGCAATCTATAACATCAGGATACATAGTCTTCAATTTTTTTATTAGTGAATATGGTGCTAAACCTACGAGGTAGTTAGTAAAGCCTGGGAATGTATCTTAGGCCAATACATTGAGCTAGTTTAAAATTCATATTTAATTTAAATGTTTAGTATGGAGACAAGTTTATTATTAACACATCGAAGCAAATGTTCTTACATTTTGTATTTTTAATTTTTTTATGATTAATTTTTTGTGCAATAATGAATTAATTATTAAGTTCTATTTTTATTTTTTGTAAAATTTTTTAATTAATTTAAAATTGAGTTTCGCCTAAATGTTATCTTTTTTACTAATTCTTACTAATACTAGTGCATATATAATGTTGTTTTTGTAGGTTTAGTAAAAGTTCGGAAAAACTTCACACGCATAAAGTGGTTTTTGTTAAATCTTACTTGCTTCTTTCAAGCAACATCTCGTTCGGAGTCTTAATTGTTACGGTACTAGAGGTGTAATAAAAATTCTTGAATTACGTCCGTGACATTTGACTTGACTAAATTTATTTTCCAGAAGAAGCATTTTAAAGGTACTTGTCACGGTTTGTACGGATTTTTCGACAAGACCATTATCTTCATTTTAACAATCCCAATGTGATTTTTATCGAAAAACTAACGAAATCACGATACGATCACCATAAAATATACAATCCTCTTCACAACTTAAGATATTTCTATTATTATAATATGATATCACTCGTCTGTGATTTTAGTTGTGGTAATCGGCAAGTTTTCTATTTCAACTGAATTTGTAAAACCAAAATCTTCTTCACCTGTACTTCCATGAAAAAGTAATCGCGACAGAGCATCAGCATTCCTCATTTGTTTCCTTTTCTATACTTTATCGGTAGCTATGATGATGGGTTTCTGAGGATCATACAGTTCTAACATCTGATTTTCTACTAACAGTTGTTTGCTACGTTAGCTTTGGTTACATTCTGGACTCCATGAGAATGCTACATCTTAATTCAATAGATAAATGAAGAATAAAGCGTCTATAATAATTTATAAGAGCCAAATATATCTTAAGTTGGCTTAGGTTAATTTGGGAAGGAGCTTCCCCAATGGCTTTTATCTTTTCGTCATTTGGCCTTAAGAAATCGTTAGAAATTATATGTCCCAAATAACTAACGGATTTTTCCTAAATTTTGCATTTTTCAACATTCATTCTAACATTATGTTTATTTAAACGACTTAAGACTTTGAATAACTTGTCTTGACAATCACTTTTTGAATAACCGCCCACTATATCATCATCTAAATAACAATAGACATTTTATAGGCCAAGCAAAATTCTATCCATAATCGACTGAAAAATTGAAGGTGCATTTGATAGGCCAAATGGTAATCTGGTCTATTTGGAAAGGCCTTTATCGTTAAATATTGCCGGCTTAGTTTTGATACTAAGACTTGTTGATAAGCTCCCGACAAATCAATAACACTAAAATACTAAAAATTGGACAATCCTGCTAAAATATCAACGGATATCGGATAACACGACAATGTTTGCAAATACTTATTTTCTTTGTAGGTTTAGACACTATTACAATGGGGTTTACCCATTTACTAGTTTTTACCGGTAGTCAAATTTTTTCTTGACTTAATCGTTATAATTCCATTTCCATATTCTCTCTAAGTTTTAAAGGTAATGAATGTGACTTGTGAAAAACAGGAGCAACATTGTTTGACATTACTATGTCCGCCTTAAAATCGAGCTCTTTTTTTATTTTTGAATTTCTAAGACCTACTATAAATCTAACCTTCAACGCTTCATTAATTAATCGGCTTGTAATTTTAGTATAATTTTGTAAAATGACTTCCAGATAATTTCCAAAACTGCAAGACTGCACAAGTGTTTTTAATTTAGCAATGTACAACGCTGTGTTTTCGACTTCATTTTGTATTGCAAGGTTGAATTTATGCCTCTCTGCTCTTTTATTCGCCTTTGGCGCCAAATGCCTTAGTAATACTTCCGATAACTGTTTAAATGTTTTACTATCTGGTTTATCCGGTAACATCAACGATTTCGTAACTTTATAAGTTTCATTACCTAAGGCATTTAGAAACAAAAGTTAAATAATGCTAGAATGGCGAATTTCTGAAAAACTTCTAAACTAAACTTCTTACTTCCAATTACCACTATTTTGTAGACGTTTTATGCCGCTCGCAATCTCTATTTGACCCTAATGGTTGTCTAGAATAGTACAAGGAGCTGGGTCGGAGTGAAATAGACTCAGGCTGATTGTTGATATTGGACGAGCCAGCAATGGCTTGCACAACCTGATTATTAGTGTTAGATATATATATATATATATATATATATATATATATATATATATATATATATATATATATATATATATATATACATATATATATATATATATATATATATATATATATATATATATATATATATATATATATATATATAAATATATACGAGTATAAAATTTCGTTGAGAACAAGACAAAATTGCTAAAAATTTGCCATATTTCCGTTCACACTTAATAAAATAACAACGTACACCCATCTAATCATTCTTCTTGATTCAATTTAAACTTTTTGTTGTATTTCCAAGTTCGTTTTCACTCATCTCGCCCATTTCCTTCGAAAGTTAAAAAGTTAAAAGTAAAAAAAAAACAAAAAATTGACTTAACCACCAACAAAAAAAATCGTTAACTGGATAAAATTAATTTCTGCCATCAATTATGTGCCTATTCACAAAAAATAACCAATTTGTCTGTGGTTCGTGATTTTTAATTTTATTTAATGATAAATTTATTAATTTATTTAATTTATTTTTTTATTTTTTATTATATTCGAGTGAAATACAATAAAAAAATCGTGGCTCTCGAAAAATTGTGTAACCTGTGTATGATCATTTTTCAACATTTTTTTTTTTGTGCTTTTTTCGGTCGGTCGACGTCTGTGTACTCTTCGTTTTGCCTTTCCACATTTTTTTTTAATAGATTTGGATTGAACAAAAATCGTTTCTAAATTTTTCAATTTAATTTATGTGCCGAATTTAATTTGATTTATATGTTAACAATGGTTTTGTGATCGAGTGTTTATTGGCCTGCTAACTGGTGAAATTCACTTATTTGGTATCGTTTGAGTTAAATGTAGTATAGCTCCTAGTAGTGCTCTAATTGTGTTAATTGGCGCACAATCCAAATATTGCAAAGATATGTATTAAAAAGAGATTATATTATGGTTAATCCAAGAACGGGTTCTAAAAGATGTTCAACCATACTTGTCGTATCGTGGAAGCTTTTGCAAATTGCCTGTACAGCTACAGATCAAAGTAGAATCTTAAAATGTAAGTATAATATAGGTGCGAGAGCCCCAGACCAAAGTCGCATTTATGGTATCAGGACTCGAAAGAAAGAAATCCAAAAAATTGTGGCTCGCACCGTAAAAATATAACAAGTTTTTGCTAATAAGTCACGCAATTTAGAATTTTCACAGTCACAGCACACAACTATGAACATGTGGTTTACGATTGTTACGTAGAAAGTGCAGTCGCTGTTAAGCAAAAAAAGATAGTTTTGGATTTTATGTTAAAGCTGCCAAACATAGTAAGTGGGTTTTTTCCCCAGAGCCTTAGCTTTTCCAGCGAGAAAATTCTCGCTACCATGCCCACGCAGAACAATAGTCTCGCGGCAAATTCATGGAAGATACTGCAACGGATGACAACTGATGCACGTGTCCATTTAGTCACGGCCATAGGCGATTATTGCATAGAAACACTGCGCAAATCGAAGGGGAACATGGCATACTGCTTCGGTCACAACAGACTTGTTCTCAAAAGCGATTCCGCCTCCACCAACCAAATCACTAGAGTTAGTTGCAGTAGGGGAGGTACTTTATCAGCCTCAGAAGGAGGTAAAAACGACGAGGACGTAGCTAAGAGCAGCAGCGCTGTAGAGCATCCCGTTCCCACTGCCTTTTCGTTGCGAGAATGATCAGTGAATCTCAACATGACTCCCACTTTGGCACCGGTGAAAACAGATAAGGTGACCACACAAAGGGCTGTCCAGGGAAGGCAACCCAAGTCAATGGCACCAACCTCGAGAATCAAGCCGTACCATTAAACGGCCCTATCTTGCGAAGCAGTCGGCTGGTAAGAAGTCGGCAGGTAAGCAGCCAGAAGCGAAGAGCTCCCTACCCTAATAATCAAGTATGGCTGGTACTATTAGGGTACTACAAGCAAACCTGCATCATGCAAAAGGAGCCTCGGATACCTTCTGCAACAGGTTTGCTCAACAACATTTATCCCTTGGCCTCATCCAGGAATCTTTAGTTAGTGGAGGAAAAATCAGGGTCCTCCACCTTAAGTCATGTAAGTTGATTTACGATCGCAGGAAAAATTTCCCCGAACAGCAATATTTGTTACACATTATATTAAGGTTCAGCCAATTCCAGAGTTCGTCACTAAGGATTTGGTTGCAGTAATCCTGGAAATATCGACCGAAGCAGCTGTGTGGCGCGTAACGTTGTGGTAAATCCCAAAGTTCCATAGTGGAACGAATAGCTGGCTAAACTCTGTAAGAGATTTAGGAAATTATTTAATAAGGCAAAGCCATCTAATGAATGAAATGTTATTCTATGGTGGAGGAATAACTGTGGTAATATCGAGGCTAACTCTCGAAACCCTACTTCAGGTGCAGTTTCTGGGCTGTACTGTTGGCGACACAAATACAATTACTAATCACATATTTGGTACACATATGTGTGCAAATGGGGTCTGGGTTAATAGTTTATCCGGTAGGCTTTTTACTCCGGAAAATGTCAAATGGGCCATTAACTCCTTTCAGCCATTCAAGGCTACAGGCGGGGATGGAATTTTCCCAGGCCTTCTTCAAAGGGGTATGGACTTGATTACACCTACTCTGGTAGCTTTATTTAAAACTAGCTTCAATTTGGGTCCCATTCCACAGGCTTGGAGCAATTCAATGTAGATTTTATTCCAAAGCTTGGCAATCGGCCAAGTGAACTCCTTAAGTCCTGTCGACGATCCGACTAACCACTGGATTAGTTTCATGTTGGTTAGTAGGAAGATTGCTACTATAGGTAATGAGTCAGTGACGATCACGGTAGTAAGGGGAAGCCCGCAAGGCAGTGTCCTGTCACATTAACCTGTGACAGGTAACCTGGTTACCTGGTCATTCGTGATCGACGAGTTACTTGATGATTTATCTTCATCTATTTGGTTATGACGCCATTGGTTATGCGATTTGATTATCATAGCTTCTGGTGGGCATGGATGTACGATGTTTTCCAGCGTGCTTGTTATTTCGAATTGGTGTACTAAAGAGGGCCTTTCGATAAACCATAAAACAGTCCTGGTGCCATTTACCAAAAGACATAAATTGAACGTCAGTTAGTCTTAATGATATAACTATCGGGTACTCCAATGAAGTTAAATTTCTAGGGGTTGTCCTAGATAAGAAACTGAACTGGAACTCTCATATTAACTCAACTACCGAACGCGCGGTCAGAGCCATATGGGCTCAAAAATGCTTTACTGGATGTACATCATGATAGTGAGGCCAATTGTAACCTATGGAGCCATAGTGTGGTGGCTCAAGACAAAAATTTATTATGAACAAGCTAACCTCATTGCGGATGCTAGTATGTCTCGGAATCACCTGTCGTACATGGGCGCACTCATCGAACTCAATCCACTTCATATCTACGTCAAAAATCAGCAGCTATTTTTGCAGCTAAATTACAGCTAGTGAATCAATATAGTCATGATAATCATATGGCTCATCTGGGCATTTTGAATGAACTTCCAGACTTGGATATGTTCTTTAGAGTCCCGGACGTTATGCTCAAAAAACTCTGCTTAGGCAGGAATGTAACAGTCCTTTGTTAGAACAGACTGGGCTACTGGTGGACCTCCTATGGAGCCTATCAGCCTAGTCTGGTTCACAGATGGAATCAAAAATGGATAGTGGAGTTGGCTTTGGTGTATTTGGACCCAACTACAAAATATCGAAATCCCTCGGAACTTATCCTAGTGTTTTTCTAGCCAAAATTCACGCCATCAGAACAGCCCAGCAGGATTCTAAGCCCAGCAGGATTCTTCTTTACGCCGGATGCTTGGTTTTTAAGTTGTTCGATTAAAAGTTGTTATAAACTGCTACAATTTCTCTCTTGCCATATCAAAGATAGGTTGTGGTGGGTACCTGGTCAAAAGGGCATCACTAGCCCTGAGTGTTGCTGTGGCATCCCGTGGGCCTCTGCAACCTACACAATTAGTAAATGGGAAGAAATACAGTGCTTGACTTATTGGAACTGCATTCCCAGCCTTAGACAAGCCAAATCTTTGATCATACCATTTCACCATAAAGACTTTGAAACTAGTGAGTTTTTTTCAGGTCACTGTAAACTGAGATGTCATATGAATAAAATGAACTTGTCTACAAAGACAGAGTGCCAACTCTGTTTGGAAAGGATAGAAACCGCAGAGCATATACTATGTAAGTGTGTTGCCCTGTGTACACTGAAGTAGCTTCATTTTGAAGAGAGGTATTTGACCCCGGAGAAATCTAAATTGGCTTCTGCAAGTAGCGTTATTGCCTTTATTAGGATGGTGGAGAAGCTTTTGAACTAACAAATCCCAAGTGCTCAAAAGATATTTTAGGTCGCAGTACCCTGACCCTTTGGGCAGGGAAAAAAAAGATGTCCCGACGTCAAATAGACCATATGTTAATTTCTAAGGGAAGATCATGGGTTATCCAAGATGTGAGATCATATAGTTCGGGTACCAAATTTGTAGTGACCATCACTGTTTTCGTTTTGGTCAGAATATGGCTCTTAAAACTCGCAAGACGAGTTTTTACTAAAATAAGAAGAACCAATGCAAATCGTAAAATAGCACCACGATAAAGTGTGCCCTGCAATATTGTGATAAATTGAAAAAGCATCCAATGATTCCTTTATATTCCTAAAAATCATAGGCAAGGAGCATTGACAACGATTTCTATCGCCTATGGTGAAACAGTTGAAGCATTTAAAATTCTGTTTTGTCACTATATCATGTTCGGATTAAGAAAAAAGTTTTCTAACTGTAATCTTTACAACTTATAGATATCGATCAATGGTACAGTGGCTATACCTTTGACATTTCTGCCAAATCCTGTTGTCACGCGTCCTTAATTTAGTTGGTGAAGACAAAAAGTTTGCACAGAATACAATTATAAAAAAAAATCGTAGATCAACAAAATAACATTAACATTGTTAATATATACTATTTTACTAATTGCCAACTTAATAACAACAAACAAAATTTTTCAAATATTTACTATTAAATTATGAAATATATAAAAATTAACTTTTTAATGCAACATCAAATAGTTTCAACATGACTGGCACGAGCATAATGTAAACTAATTGATCATAATCAGATTATAAAAATTATTGGCAGAAATAAAACAAATTAATTGATGATAAGGATAAACATAAAAAAATCTAAATATAAAGGATATGATTTAATTAAAAATCTAAGTAAACATTAAACAAAATTACAATATAAAGGATATGCATATCCTTTTATGTAAATATGTTTTCGTACGTACCAAACAGGTATATGTATATACATATATCATAAAATAAATTATGATTTTCCAACTTGATCATAATACATAATTAAATTAACTGATTTAATTGATAAAACAAACAGGACGTATGCGTGGCAGGATTTTTAATTATCATAATTTTTTGTTCTTGTTCTTTTAATACAAATTGAATGGTGGTCTCATATCTATATATTTATATATATATATATATATATATATATATATATATATATATATATATATATATATATATATATATACACTTTGGTGTAAAGGACGAATGAACGATGTGTTCTTGGAAAAAATTGTATGGCAAAAAAATATGCGACTGGTAATGGGCATTAATTAAAATATTAAAATATTAGAGGACATAGACTTTAAATTTATTTTGTTGTTTTAATGAGACGGCTACAAAATATCAACAATATCCTGAATGTAAATACAGACAGGGTATCCCAGAATTGGTGGTACAAACGAAACAAAGTGGAGGTTATTTCCAAAAATAGCCAAATAAAGTTTTATCGAATAGTTAATGGTTCAAAAGTTATATTCCATAGCACTTGTTCTTGAATTTTAGTCAATCGATTTGCCATATTGCTGTGGTTGCGATCGAATCCGATATAATGTGATTTCCGAATCAGACCATAAGTAGATCGCATCGAATGATATGTCCAAAATGTTTAATAGCTTGTGCGTCATCCCGGCAAGCAAAAGTGTTGCACATAGCTCTAATCGCACTATCGGTCACCTGAATGTAAAAGATACACCCAAACACACGTTCTGAACCATCGCCGATACCATGCAATTCTACGCGTTTGATATCTTGTGGGAATATAGCTCTTGGCATTATTATTTTTTGAAGCTGGATGAGCTCAGTTTTGAAGTTAATCCATTGGTTCGCAATTTTAGTTGGGATTGGGTCATCCCACCCAATGTCTTGAAGATACCATAATGCTTGCATAAAGAGCTTTGCAGTCACAATGATAGATGCACATAACCCCAGCGGATCAAACAGCTGGCATATTTCAGACCACAGGTTTCTTTTGGGGCAATACGATGAGGCTGATATTTTGTCCAGTGGCGCTTCGAAGCTATCGGAGGTTGTGTTCCATGCTAGACCCAAGACTAAAGTAAGTGGCACAGTGGGTGGATTTCTCGATGATAGCGATGAGTTGTTGGAAAAAAATTTTGCGAAGTTCAAAGCCTCCCAACTGTAATAATTCAAATAACTCCGTTTTCAATTTTAAGGCCTCGTCGAAGGTTGGTGCTCCAGTTAGGATATCGTCAACGGAAAAATCCCTATTGGCTACCTTTGCTGCTATTGGATACGTTTGATGTTCATCTATTGTTAACTGGTTCAATGTGCGGGTCGCTAAAAAGGGTGCACTTGCTGTGCCATAAAGACGGCTCGAAGCTTAGTTGTGGTGCTCTTCTCTTTAAGCACGTAATGATGTGGTAAATAATAATAGTGCGAGTCATTGATATCCTTAACTGGGACCATATGACCTAATTCGACATATTCTGACATGAACTGTCTGTATTGTTGATACAGTTCGTGCTTGTTGCGAAAAAGTTTCTCCAATGATAGGAACTGGCGACGAACTGACAAGCGTGATGATCCTAAATCAAATATATTGTGTTTTACTGGCAACACTGAATAACATCCATCTGACAATCTCTTCAAAGTTTTACAATAATGTTCCTCGCAAAGTTTCTCTTCACCTGAATAATTGTTCTTGACGGTGATAGTCTCCAATATCCAAAACGGCTTCAACTGTGTTTCGAGGGTTTGCATACTACACAGTGCAACGTTTGCAACCGTCGGTTTGGTTGCCTTAAGGTTGGCAACTCTTTGTAAATTATAACCGAATCACCTGAAAATGTTGATTATATATCTCAATGCCCAGTAATAAGTCGATGCGATCGGGTACATAACAATATGGATCAGTTGATTGATAATTTAAAGATAAAGAAGTGGGTTCTAAGTACATTCGTAACCCTGGTAGATCGTGTGTGATCGTTATTCGACGGTATAATTCGAAACTCGTAAAGATATAGTCAAATAAATTTTATGTTTGATGAATGACTCCTTGCCACCGATGCCCGTAATCGATTTCATAGTTGGATGTCTTTTAGCCTGTAATGAATTGCATGCATCCGTTGTAATGAAATTCAGGTGAGATCCACTGTCAAGTAACGCTCGAAGTATTGTTCGGGTACCATTTACACTACAGTCCCATTGACGAGAGCTGTGCCGATTATAACGATTCTCTGACTACGCGATGATTAGGATGGCTTTTGACCATGCTGGTCATGGTTGATAATGTGGGTGGATCCGCATTGCTGATATGAACGATCGAGGAGGTTTCCATTTTCATCTTGGTATCATTACTCGTCGTGTATGTCCTATTTGACATGTATGTGAAGTTAACCCGAAAACTAGCCCGAAAATATTTTTGGATTGTGTCTTTGCTAAATGAATGTTATAATTTCGATCAGTCCCAAAATCTTGGTAATAAAACGTGTTTTATTAGTATCCATCTCGAAAAAATACCAAGTCATCAAAACGTTGCAATGCCAAATTAAAATTAGAACGAAATAGTTTTTTATGCAATTGGCAAATATTGTAAATTTAAGCAAGAGTAGTTTTCATATAAAGACTTATTTTGATACTTCGTTATGGAACCAGCTTCACAAGGATTTCCAAACATATCAGCTGATGCCAGAAGTTATTTTGGTGTATTCTTAATTCAATCTATATAGCTCTCTTGCCACATGAGGTCCATTTATGGTTTTTACAAAATTTTCTATAAACACTATTCGAAAAATATTAAACCTGGCCATTTCAAAACATGTGGCCGAGATCACAGGGATTTCCAAGCATATCGACTGATGCCAGAAGTTATTTTGGTGTATTCTTAATTCAATCTTTATAGCTCTCTTGCCACATGAGGTCTATTTATGGTTTTTACAAAATTTTTTATAAGCACTATTCGAAAAATATTAAACCTGGCCATTTCAAAACATGTGGCCGAGATCACAGGGATTTCCAAGCATATCGACTGATGCCAGAAGTTATTTTGGTGTATTCTTAATTCAATCTTTATAGCTCTCTTGCCACATGAGGTCTATTTATGGTTTTTACAAAATTTTCTATAAACACTATTCGAAAAATATTAATCTTGGCCATTTCATAACATGTGGCCGAGATCACGGGGACTTTCAAGCATATCGGCTGATGCCAGATGTTACTTTGGCGTATCCTTAATTCAATCTATATAGCCCTTTTGCCACATGAGGTGACCTGGTCATTTCATAAAATGTGTCCGAGATCTCAGGGATTTCCAAGCATCTGGAAGTTCCTGTGATCTCGGCCACATTTTATGAAATGGCCAGGTTTAATATTTTTCCCGAATAGTGTTAATAGAATATTTTCAAAAAACCATAAATGGACCTCATGTGGCAATAGAGCTATATAGATTGGATTAAGGATACACCAAAGTAACTTCTGGCATCAGCCGATATGCTTGGAAATCCTTGTGAAGCTGGTTCCATAACGAAGTATCGGGATGGATACTAATAAAACACGTTTTATTACCAAGATTACGGGACAGATCGAAATTATAACTAAAAATATTCGGACTAACTTCACATACATCTATTTGAACTCGTAAACTGTGATGCCTTGGATGGTGGTTGGTATATAGTCTTTAAAATGGAGCAATGCATGATGTTTAAGTGAACACAATGTACATAGTTCCTTTTTGCAGTCTCGTATCTGATGGTTTTCCATGAGACCGTTTACACATAATCGATGGTCCTTTATGCATTGGAAACACATCTTTAGTGTCAAATTCTCACTTTTGAAAGAAGGGCAATGCGTTATGATGTGTGCACCTGTGCAATACACATAATTGGCTGTTCTGGATATTAACGTAGAAGGTTTGAAGTTTGTCGATGTTAATTGCGAAGTGCTGAAATTTAGTGAATGAAGTAACTGGACACGAGCCTTAAGTATATTTGCAAATTCGGCAAACGACATGACACCTGTTGAACTTGAACCCTTCACAACTGCAATACATGATGCAGTATCTAATTTATGTGATAAATGATGGATTAGTATAAGATCCCATTCGAAAATTTTGACCTCGGGTGAGTTTAACGCATTGTAGTGCTTTACTATCTGGTCGATGAATATTTGAAATGTTTTGTGTGAATTTTCTGTCGGACTTTTCACATCATAAAGTTCTTTCATATGAAATTTCTGAATTACTATTTTATTTTTATATTTATCACAAATAGCTCTCCAGGCGACTTCATAATTTTCTGCAGTAACCGGGAAGCTTTCAATTACACTATAGGCTGAACCGGAACAAATTTGAGAAATGAGGTATACAAATTTAATGGTAGGATTTATATTTTTGGTATGTATCAAATCAATAAATATATCACAAAATACTAACCGAATTCTGGCAACCGAATTTCCGTGGATACTGCAGATCTTTTTAGTTCATGAAAGAACTAAATTATGAACTATGGTGACGTCAGATCTTTTTAGTTCATGAATTTTATTTAACACTCTAGACCGCCGTAATCATCCTCAAACGAATTACGACCACTACTCGTGGAATCATCAATGCAGACTAATTTCAACTGAACTGAATTAAATTTGTCATAGACTAGCTGAAACCGAAGCAACAACGACTCAAGTGACCTAATGCGGATGCTATATTGGTTTTTAAGGTAAGTGAATTGGTTGTATATAGCTTCTATCGGTTGTATATAACACGACTGATGGGATATGACCGACGAATTTATGTTGAATCGCTCCGATTATGTGGAAAATGAAACGATTTTGTCGCAGGTGAGTCACCTGGCAATAATAAACGGTGTCACGATGACGTGAAGCTGATATATGATATAACCGACTAGGTTATGTTGATCGATGATATCACGAACAACGTGGTTGTTGTCTTGATCTAACGATGTTAACCACTCTAATGGCTGAAATGGTATTGTTTCATAATTCGGCTCGAAGGACCAAAATATGAAGATGATAGTTTCTTTAAAAGTCAAAAACTATCTCATACACGAAAACAAATTCACTTTTGGTTTATTATAAACTTTATTTGACTACTTTAATAATTTATTAGTTTATTAACTTATTAACTATCCAGTCAAAGACGAAAAATTAAAGTGACAGGCAAATATTTAAATATAATGATAAGTATTTATATAATAAAATTAAGGTTTATAACATAAACTATATACATAAACCATAATATAAATACACATAGTATTACCATGGTATGTTAGCCCGTTGACGTCCTAGATGTCGCTGATGGTATCGTTTTAAAATAATCAAAATATTTGTATATGTATTATCGCCTAAATGTCATATATTTATACTAAAAGTTGACGATATTCTATCGCCCCGACATCTAGAACATCAATGGGTAAACTGTATTTTTTATGATGGTAGTACTATGTGTATTTATATTATGCATAAACACAAGGGGTATTGCACCATGGACAATTACAATTCATATGCAGTACGTGAACACCACTTTTAGTATTTTTTAGTGAATTCGAATGCAAAACCAATAAAAAATTAATTTTAAAATAACCAACATTTCTTTTGTTTTTCTTTTTTTTTACTATTTTGAAGAACGTGTCTTTTAGTTACAGTATTAGTAATTTTTTTTTTAACAAATCTAGTAGCCCGAATTAAACAAAATTTTTTATATAAAAAGCAAAAACATTTTGTAATTTTTTTAATTAGTGCGACAAATACTCAATTTATAATTCAAATGTCAATAAACCACGCTGCTTATTCTTATAGTAAATTATGGTGTTTGTAATTGCATCACTCGAGCTGCTGCAAGAGAATACCATGTTCAATTACAATGCTTTCTCAATCACAGATTATTTCAAAACGTGCAACGCATGAACAGTAATGGCAAAATTGTTGGATATCGCGGGAGATCTGGAAGATCTAGGCAGATTAATACAAGCGAAGATAGTTTAATTGAAGTAGTGACAGATGGCCATCGACAAGTGGTCGTCGTTTGTCTAGATGCTCGGGGAATCTGTAGCACCCTTAGTTTCTAATAAAATGACTTGGATTACTTGGTGACGTGTTGTTACAAATACTTCAAAATCTGTGACTGCAGTACGATGAAGCCCTTCCGCACTATGCAATTATCAAGATAGATGGTTTGGAATGGTAGGGTCTATTTTTACTCTATAAAAGAGCTGCCCATGCACTAGAAAATCGGACCGAGCAGGAGATGCGGCAACGAATAATCGAAGAGACAAATATTATTCAAGATAGAAAGCGGGCGTTCCGACGGATTATAATAAATTTTATTCGGTAAAATTTAATTTGGCTATTTCGGTTGGAAATGAGCTCCACTATCATCCTGCTTCCTTTGTACCACCAATGCTGCGACATCATGTATATATATATATATATATATATATATATATATATATATATATATATATATATATATATATATATATATATATATATATAAGTATATATATATATATATATATATATATATATATATATATATATATATATATATATATATATATATATATATATATATATATATATATATATATGTATATATATATATATATATATATATATATATATATATATATATATATATGTATATATATATATATATATATATATGTATATATATATATATATATATATATATATATATATATATATATATATATATATATATATATACATATTATAAAGATGAATTATCAGAGAAAATAATAGATAGTAGGTTGCGCACACATAAATGGATACGTCGTATAGCCGATACACAAGGATGTTTTGATATGATTATATGCTAAAAGGATACGCGCGGTTTTATCTATAATAAACTACATAATATAGAGAAATTTGGATGTGTATTTTTTTTTTAATAGCATAAGTATTTCTATGTCCTTTTTCATAAAAGTAAAGCTTTGGCCCATGTTGTCAAGGAGCATTGATTCAGTCACAATTAAATGGTTGTAATTAAGTTCTGGTAGCTTGGTACTTGATTGTCCAATCAAAAAATTACCGGGTGTAAGGGGGTTATAATCATCATCATGGATATCTCCAAGAGGCCGGAATTGAGTGTCACCTTGATTTTTTTAATCACGGTAAGAAATTCCTCGTAGGTTAGAAAGGATTCTCCAATTACGTGACGAAGAGTAATATGTTAGCTCAAGTTGCCGGGGTCAAATTAGAATTGTTCGGGATGACGGTAACTGGCTCCTTAACAGCTGGTTATAACATCAATAATAACATGATTGGTATGCAGAATTATCGAATGTTTTATATCTTAAGGTATTTCTGCAAATTTTAACCTTCCTCCAACTCGTAAAAATTCATGGCAGTCCGCAAAAAAGGAAAACGAATGTAAATTAGTTTTTGTCGGTAACAATATTTTTCGGAAAATAAACTTCTCAGCTTGACGTATTTCGTTACCTTGTAGCGATTCTAATGTAAGTTGAGGATCTAATCTTACGTTTGTCTCGAGAAAGCTCGTTATCCCAGCCAATTTGTTACCGGAGCAAGTAGATCAAAAATTATTGAAGTCTCAGAAAGAAATGATCACATTCTTAGGTTCATCTCATTTAATTTAAGCAAGGAGGTAATTTCATCCTGTAGCTTTTGGGTTGCTTCTAGCGTATCTTCACCAGACATCAGGTCATCCATAGTCATACAGAAATCGCGTTTCAGGAAAATAGATTCATCTGAAATTATGGTAGCAAACTTATCACCAAGGAAATGGTGTGTTTTCGTTGCTAAATAGGGAGCGGGACCTGTACCATAGGTTATAGTACATAAACGAAAATGTTGAACTTTTCAATGGGAATACTTTGGTAGTCTCTAACATTGGAGCTAATAAGTATTTGTCTGAACATCTTATCGATGTCAGCTGAGAGTATATACTTATGTTTACGAAGTCTTTGGGTATTTCGATTAAACTATCCTGTATATAGTAGGCTCTACTAGAAGATTTAAATTTAACCAATTTTCGAATACAGTTTTCAAAGAGGCGTCGAAAAATACCCGGTCCTTTGTCGTAGTGCTAGCAATTTCAAACACAGGATTGTGAGGCATGTAATTAATTTGGGTTGTTGGTTTGCTAATTTCTTGTTCGGGGACAAGTTCCATATGGCCTAGCGTTAAATATGCATAAAAGAAATTTAAATATGCTTCTTTAAGTAAACTGTCAGAGCTCAATATTTTCTCGATGAAAAGTAGTCTACGTAATGCTTGTGAGAAAATCGTTGTAAGGAATTTTCGATACTTCACCAATCTCGTAATTTGTCAGTTACTTGGACAAGCATTGACGTCGATGAACTAACAGTAGTTGTATTGGATCGTCTAATTTAAAGGTTCCTCCAATAACCTATCCAAATTTGATGTTGCACCCTAAGTTATCCTCAATTTCTATTGAGACAGGAGAAAGATTCAGGTGTTATCGCATTGTCTTTAGTTGGAATGTGAAACATAAAGCTGTGTAAAAGATGCAACAATGTATATTATGCCTTTTATTGCATTTTTTGCAGCTCCTGGTATTTTTACACCGCGTTATAACATGTTCATCGGATACATGTTCCGGATCAATCGGTGCTAGACACTACAAAATGTCCCGACATTATATGTATTATCCTTTAATTATAAAATAATTTCTGTCACTTAACTTTAGATACAGTAAGGGCCCCCAATGGCCTTTAAGACTTTATATTATTATATTATGCATATAAGTTGGGTATTATAGATCGAATTAAAGCGAAAGGTACACACACAAGATGAAAAGGATTTTTTTTACGATTACTTTATTTAATTAGGATGAGAATTTATTTTTTTTATAAAAATAAAATCTTAATTAATTTCATTTATGGTTATATATTATTATAATTTTAAAAAAAAAAATCATCAAAAATAAATTTAAAATTGTTGCCTGTATCATCATGACTGTTGAAATTTTAATCCTTTGGCAACGTTTTTTTTTTATATATATTTGTCTTGTAAATAATAGTGTTGAATGAAGTTATGCATGTTTGTATTTTTTAATATATGATACATTTCAGGTGCCATTATAGTGATGTAATCCTAATTGGACAACATTTCATCTGTATTTAAAATTGTCAGCATATGTTTAACTATGACGCCGTTTCAGTAGCATGTCGGAAATCAAAAACAAACCACCCTAAGCCACTAAACCATTAACTACAATAATAAAGTGCATTTAATATGGCTAACGACCATTAGGACAGCTAAATATTTCAAATCTTTAAAAATAATTTGTAGGTACGAACCGCAACAAGTATTTAATGCCATCGAGGACTCTACTGGAATAACCTGCCTGAGAAAATAAACCTAGAAGAGGAGGCTTTTCCAGGTTCCAAAATTTTAAAAGAAAGATGATTCTTTCTTTTTGGAGGTAACGCGTCAGGCATTTTTATATCGACCCCGTTCTTAATTTATTTGTCAGAATACCATCAAGTTCTTAAAGGATCAAGAGAAATCTAACTACCGGTAAGGTTTAAATCACAAAAAAGCAAGGATCGTATGACTGCTAAGTTTTTTGAGGACTATATAGAAAAACCCTTTAGCCCATCGATTAAAAATTTTGCGGGAGAAAAATCTTAGTCACAACGCGCACCCCCTCTAAGATAATCTAATATCATTAACTAAGCCGTTAGCTCACTACTAAAATTGTTCTAGAGATCTTTTTTGGTGATTTGGTGAAAATTATGCAGTGGCGCGATAAATTGAAAAACTCGGAAAGAATCACTGACGAGCAAATGAAGGCTCTTTTTACATATAAGCTTTTGGACAAAGCATGCCCTAAGCGGTTAATGGAGCTTATAATCATTTTAATTCAAATATTCGAGAATTCAGCCAGTTATTTGAGCCCCGCTCAAAACAAGATCCATCGCAATCAACACACCAAGGGAAGCGTGTAACATAAGGTACTTCAACGAGGACTTTCGTTGCGACGAGATGTCTGCTTCAACTGGCTTTAGAAAATTCTACTCGTGCTCCAGTCGGCAGCTCTAACATACAAAACGGATTTTAGGTCGACGAACTGTTGACTGGCGCAAACTCAATTGCACAAGTAAAAAGGTACTCAATGGCCATGACAATTCCTTTGTCAAAACATTGAGATTATTATGGAAACCTAATAAGGGTGTTTTCAAATATAACGTCCAAATTTCTACCGATGGACGTATAACAAAACGTATACTGTGCTCCCGGGAGAGGCACGCATCTTCGAGCCAATTGGCTTTTTGAATCAGAAAGTGGTCTTAACTAACTATTTATTCAAAAATTGTGACTACTAAAAGGAGATAGGGCAAGCTTTACCTATGCAAGATACCGAATGGCAAATATTTTGAAACCAGTTGGAATATTTGCGAAGATTACCAGTTGGAATATTTAACCAAAACACATACAACTAAACGGATTCCCGGATGACGATAACGATACTTACGTTGTAAGTCTAATGTACAGTAAATCTAGAGTAGTTTCAATACAAAAATTGACATTATTCTACCTAGAATTATGCGCTGCCCTTCTTTTTGCCCAACTAAAGTAAATTTTACTGCCGAAAGGGTGCTTGATCGGTCTGATCGAAAATTGCACGACATTGAATTCATGGTACAGCAACAAATTGGTTTGTACCTATTTGTTTGTACCTATTGGTTTGTACCTATGGTATACAAAGCTGCAATATGTAAAGCAGAGTGCGGAACAAGGACAACATGTGAGGTGTGCATTAAAGAAAAAATGGAACGTATCAAAATTCCAAAAACAATCACTCAGCAGATCGAAATCGGTTCTGGATCTGGTGCATAGTGATATATGTCAACCAATGCAGACTGAGCCTTGGAAGTAAACGTTATTTACTCACATTTATCGATGATTACAGTCGTTATACCGTAATGCATTTATAACTGCGGAAAAATCAGAAACGTTTGTAAAATTCAAACATTATCTCGCGATAATTTCTAAACTCTTCAACAAGTCGATCAAAAAAGTGCGGACAGATCAAGGAGGAGAATATATGGGGAAACAATTTAAGAAGTACCTTGAATCAAAGAGCATCTTAAGCCAGCGTACAGCGCCGCGCACACCACAACAAAACGGAGTCGCTGAGAGAAAAAATCGGACATTAATTGAAATGGCAAGATACCTGCTGATAGATGCAGGATTAGATTCTAAGTTTTAGGGGGAGCCAGTAGCCACAGCCAATCTTCTACAAAACTTATCACCCTGGAAACATCTAAACTGTACACCGTTCAAATTATGGCACAATAAAAAACCTAGTTATGCAAACCTGCACAGATTTGGTAGCAGATATTACGTGAAGATACAAGATGGACATCGTAAAAACTTAGACGCAAAATCCGAAATAGCAGTATTCCTCGGCTACGACACACAATCAAAAGCGTACAGATGTTTAAACCCTAATAATGAAAAGGTTATCAGTTCAAGAGATGTAAAGTTCTGCAATGGGATCCAACGTGCAACTGCTGATATAAATGGAAATCAGAACCAGTATAGTGACTGGGTATAGAACAGTATAGAGCGACCCGTTGTTGCTCGTTCTCTTGGGAATTTTGATAAAAGCAATGGGGTTTGAGATTAAATCTCTTCAAGATATAAAAACATGGAACCTCGTACCATTACCAAGTGACAAAAAAGCCGTTGGATGCCGATGGGTCTATAAAATTAAAACTGACTCAAACAATAATATTAAATACAAAGCTCGTTTAGTGGCACAAGGTTATAGCCAAAAGTTTGGTGATGATTATGATGAGATGTTTGCACCAGTAGCCAGACAGACAACGTTTCAAATATAGTTAGCAATTACAGCTCAAAAGAATATGAATGTTCAACATTTTAATGCAAAACAGCATTCCTAAATGGGGAATTGGAGGAAGAGATATACCTGAAACAACCACAAGGTTACGTAATAGAGGGAAAAGAGGAGCATGTAAGTCTACTCAATAAAAGCTTATATGGTCATAAGCAATCGACAAGAGTATGGAAACAGGCACTTTACAGCGTATTAATCGCATTAGGTCTGAAACAAAGCAACTTTGATGCATGCTTGTATACATGCAAAGATAAATACGACACAACATATTTAATCGGATATGTGGATGACATATTGATAGCATCCACGTCACCAAAGAAAATACATCACATTGAAGCTGAATTGGAAAAACGTTTTATCATACACAACCTTGGGGAAGTCACAAATTATCTTGGAATTCGTATAATCAAAAGTGATGGAAAATATCTGTTAGACCAACAGACATATATTGTTAAAATAGTCTATGAATTCGGATTAAATGAAGCAAACCTAATTCAAACACATATGGACGCAGCATTCTTTAAAAGTGATCCAGGCGAACTTAAGAAATACTTAAAGACGACAGCAAATATAAAACTGAAGCTTGGAGCATCAAGTGAAAATGAAAAATTAGTCGGATACTCAGATGCAGATTGGGGGGAAGATCGCCATTTTTGGTGGTCCAATAAGTTGGACTTGCAAGAAACAAACTTGCGTTGCACAATCATCTACAGAAGCGGAATTCATCGCATTGGCAGAAGTAGCAAAAGAGTATATGTGGTTACGAAACCTTCTCACAGATTTCAACATACAAATTAAAGAACCAACCGTAATTTATGAAGACAACCAAAGCTGCATTCATATAGCTCATGAAGAAAAGCTCAACAAACGGACTAAACACATAGATATCAAGACACATCATATTAAAGACAATATCGAAAATGGGACACTCGCAACAACGTATTGCACAAGTAAGGATAATATTGCAGACTTATTAACGAAACCCTTGACGATCTCCAAGTTCAATAATTTTAAGTCTATATTTCAATTAATTAATAGAGCATGAATTAAGGAGGATATATATATATATATATATATATATATATATATATATATATATATATATATAGATAGATAGATAGATAGATAATTCATACTCATAGATACATACAGTATATACTCGGAACCGCTCAGAACTGGACATTTTAAAACTGGATATTTCAAAATTGGATTTGACAAAACGAGATAAGGTTCAAAACGGGATATTTCAAAATTGGATATTTCAATACGAGATAAGGTACAAGACGAGATATGGTACAAAACTGGATATTTCAAAACAGGTTATTTCGACATGTGATTTAAACTTAAAATGATTTTTTAGGAAAGTTCTGGGATATGGCCAATTAGGGAGGAACTCGGCAAGTTCTTAACCGATTTTGATGAAATTCGATAAATAGGATGAAAATGGGATTTAAAAATGATTTTATAGAAAAGTTCTGGAATATGGCCAATTTGGAACGAACTCGGCGAGTTCTTAACCGATTATGATGAAATTCGATATGTAGGATGAAAATAGGATTTTAAAATGATTTTTTGGAAAAGTTCTGTGATATGGCTAGTTAGGAAGGAACTCGGCGAGTTCTTAACCGATTATGATGAAATTCAATATGTAGGATGAAAATGGGATTTATAAATGATTTGTTGGGAAAGTTCTGGAATAAGGCCATTTAGGTTCTATACTTGAATATTTCTAAGGAGAGAAGCAAAATTTTCCTTTACTTAATGTTTTTTTTTCTTTAGTTGTATAATTAAATTTGATTTTAAAACCTTTTTTGGGAAAACCTCTGGAATATGACCAGTAAGATTTCATACTTGAATAATTTTAAGCAGAGAGATATAATTTTCCTTCACTCAACGGTTTTTTTTAATTGCTGCTTTTCTCATCGTATTAAAATAATCATTTACTTGATCGAGTTTACTGTCAGTAAAATTTATCTTCATCTATTTTTTATTCTTCTACTTAATATAACTTTTCTTCACTTTAGAGAATTAACATTTTCATCCTACATATCGAATTTTATCATAATCGGTTAAGAACTCGCCGAGTTCGTTCCAAATTGGCTTTTTTCCAGAACTTTCCTAAAAAATCATTTTAAGTTTAAATCACATGTCGAAATAACCTGTTTTGAAATATCCAGTTTTATACCATATCTCGTTTTGTACCTTATCTCGTTTTAAAATATCCAGTTTTGAATTATCCCGTTCCATCAAATCAAGTTGTAAAATTTCCAGTTTCGGCCGGTACCCGTATATACGATATCGTACTTTAAATAAATTTCTTTTTCTGACAACCGTCATAGTGAACAGACGTATAATAAAGTCTCTTCATATTTAATAAACTCCAAGTTTCTTTTATTTTATTTTGCACGTGCTCCGCCGCCAACAATATATACATTCCCCTAGGCTTTTTAAATGTCTTAATTTAATTGGAGTCCATGATGCTTTAGCAATCATGCTGTTTCGCTACATAGAGTACCTTTCAAAGACTGAAACTTTTGTAATGGTTACCTTGAATCATGGAGTAAAATAGATCGTAAAACGATTGCCACTCAGTGTAATCACCGGTAATGAGAGACTAATTTTAACGTATGACCTCTAACTTCTACGTATGATCTCTAATTCATAGTTTTAGGTGTAATTTCGATAGACAAGCTGTGGTGGCCATTATTGATCGATAATATTTTACTTATGATTGCCCAAATGTTAACCATTCAACCAGCCGACCATTAATCTTGTATCCGGATTCTACGTCATATCAATTATTTTTACATTTCGTATGAGTTTAAATTTTAATCGTACGCATCCATGTAAATAGTGACAAGTGACAATATAATTTTAAAAGTGAAATGAAATAAACTGCGAATGTTAAAATTAGAAAAAAAAATTATTTTAAATTTTTCGTTTGATCATATTTTTGTGTTGTGGCATAGCGTAAATTAAAATTGGCCTAGTGTTCGATACTGAAAACAACACCCATTAACCCTACATGTACTAATTAATTAACATAATTACATTAAAATAAAATCATTGAACTGTACATAACACAGTTTTTTTTTTGTTGTTTTTGGTGCTGGCTATGTTTGGGCTATACCATATGTACTGTACCACATAAAGAATTTAATCCTCTTCATTGGTCATATACCAAATAATTTTATACCTGGTGCTATTGTTGTTGCCGTTTTTAATTCATTCAATTGAAAAATAATTTCTATAATAATCATCCCCAACAACCAGTGAAATGAGGGATAATAAAGGATTCTATTTTAATTTTTTTTTTTGTTATAAAATACCAACATCATCCTCATCATCGTGTTGTATAAATATGCAGAGACCATCGAAAAATAAAAAAATTTTAAAGAAAAGGTTCCAACAATTGTTTGTCGATTAGATTCGTTAAAAAATCGTAATGCAACAATACACAATGCCACGGCAGTACAATAAACGAGAAAAAAAATACTTCATCCTTTGACCTTTGGTCGGCAGATGTTTTCCGAGATAAACAAAAAAAAAATGTTAACCCTTTTTATTCGTTCGTATATATTCAAATTGAATTGAAGTAATCTGAAATTATTATCGCGGCCTGCGCTATACATAAAATCTGAAGTATGTGTGATCACAATATGTTGTATTCAATCTGAGCGCTCGTTACCTTATTGCAGGTAATTATACATATTTTAGTTTTGCAATTAGGTTGTACTTTAACCTTTTTTTTATGGTAATATTTATTACACACTATCCCTGATGGTCCAAAATATATTTATAATGGGAAATTATTCGGTTTTAACCTTTTTTTTTATTTTTAAATCGGTCGACTACAGTAAACAAGGAAAAACCCTTTTATCTGCCCTATATATATATATGCACAAATAATACACAACACATCGTCTAAAGGATTAGCTAAAAAAATAAAGTAAAAATCGGCCCGGTGTCCAAACAATTTTGGTAACCGTTAAAATGTATTCTACAACTGTTAAGTTGCAGGGCAGAACATAATTCTAAACAATTACGACCAAATTGGATAACAAGCAATTCAACTCAATTTTTTTTATTATACTTCTTAAAGACCACAACAACTAACTGGCCACATAAGCAGACGTATAAGTAGTTCTATTATGTTTTTTTATTTTTTATTTTTATTTATTTCCTCCATTTGAATTCCTTTGTGTGTAAAATGTGCACACATAATATAATCCCGAAAACAAAAGAATCTCATGAATAAAAATACATAAAAAAAATAATTAATTTTCTTATTTAATAAGAAAATAACTAACTATTTGATTAGAAAATGAATTAGTTTCCAACGGAATGAACAAAACGACTTTTTTGCAATTTTTTCAAAGAATTTTATAATTTTACGAGACGAGAGAGTAGAAATTAAATAAGAAATTTAATAAAAGTTTAACTGTGCTCGTTTATTTTTGTTTTCAAATTATAAACTTTTGTTTTAATGTAATTTTATATTTAATTTTGTATTTTGCATTTAAATCAGAATTTTATTAAAAAAAAAAAAAAAATTTGCGGTTTTGCAACAAAAATGTGAGAAATGATGACAAAAAGTTAATTTTCTCATGGTTTGATCTAAATTATGTATATATTTTTTATTTTTTTTTATTTTAATTATTAGTGTACGTTTCCACCAAAAAGTTTGTTGTTTTTTTACATCGCACCTCACACGGATAGTATACATTCTCAAAAAAATTGCGTCTCAACACAAAATTGATGTGTAGGTAATGCAAACAAAAAACAACCGATTTGTAGAAAAAACAACCGATTTGTACTAATGAAGAGAAATTTTGCTATTGTTTTTTTTTTACATTGGTACTAAAATATAAAATTTCCTTAAGGAAATTTTATGGACAACCCTTCATTTATTTGAAAAATGTCATTATCATGTATTTTTGTTGCGATTTAAATTTAAATAAAAGTTATTTATTTTTTTAACACTAAAAGCCATTTATTTTTTATTAAACTATAAACATTTTAGATTTGCAAGCATTTAGAATAAATTTTTATGAAAAAAAATCAACGTTAAAATTCAAATATTTAAATTTATGATTCTAATATATAGAATTTCACTACACATAGATAAAAAAAATTAAAATATTTCCCTTTGTAAAAAAAAACAACAGATTTTTTGGTCAAAACCAAGAGTTACGACTGAGTAGTTTTAACATTTAGTAATTTACATTGTGTTGGGGTGAAGACACAGCTCTATTTCTTGCCACTGTATGTAGTAAGCTGATAATATTTCTTCACGATTTTTTCCAAGTAGTTGTTTTGAATTGAATCGTATAATTTGTAATTATTTTTGGCTTTATTATACAACAGTTCTTTTTGTAATAATAGTCGTATTTTATTTGTTTTTGGTATTGGAATTGGATTTGGAATTCAAATAAAATAGGTTTTAATTTTTTTTTGGAAATGGATATTATTTTTAAAGGTTGGTACGTTGTGTATTTTTAAATTTGATTTTTCAAATAGTTTCTTTTGGTAATCATCAATTATTTTAAATTTTTACCAATATATTATTTTTTATTAATATTTTAATTAATGATAATGTAAGACAACGGAGAAAAGATAAATAATGTTATAAGAAAACCATAGTAAGTATTATTTAAATCGTCAATTTCGGCTTAGGTATAATAACGTGCAATCAACATTTGTTAAATACAAATTTTATAATTACAGTTCTTCAAGAAGGCAATGGTCTCTACTATTAAAAGTTCATCTTGATTCATTTCAATTATCTAAATGATTCCACTTTCCAATACTAAATAATTTAAGTACTAAAATACTGATTAAATAATCACATTCGAGATTTAACAAAATATCGTTAACTCAAAATGAATGTCAAAATAATAAAATAACAACAATGACCAACTTATAGAAATCAAAATATGAGATGTTGCGCACCTGGTATTCGAGATACTAACTAAAAAGAAGTATTGGAATTACAATACCATCAATAGAGAAAGATTTCAACCAATTCCAAAAAAGAATTCAATATATGGGATTGTTGTTGTAAAAAATCAAATAAAATACGACTAATAAACAATTATCACTTGGTAATAATCCAAGATAAATCTACTCATGCGACATCTATCTAGCTATAAACATATTGTAACTATTATTTCGTACAACCTTGGTTTATGATAAATGTTGTTGTTACATTAAGTGTCACAATTTTGACATTATATAAAATAATTAAATCGAAAGGGTAAGTAATAGATTGTACAATTTGGAATTCAACAAAATAAGTAATAATAAATTTTCTATTCTAGCTAAATGCTCATGACATTACACTTTCAGGAACCCTTGAATCCGAAAGCCAACACATTGCATATTATTATACATTTATTGGAATTAAGCCTTATAGGATAATCCCAGTTTACAATGATTCGTCACTAGGATTTTTGCGCTGCTGTTATTCTGTCATCTAGGTCACGATAGGTCCAATGGTTTGGTTCTTTGTAATTTTCTCGTCATATTGATGTTGGTCATCATACGACGTATATCCTGGACCCCTACTATTGAAATCGATCGCCTTCGTTACTGAACGATTTAATCGATTCTTAGCCTAAAAGGTTTTTTTAGTTTTAACAGAAAAAAATTTAAAAATGTCCCGGCTAACATATACCTGTTAAATCTCAAATACAATGCTCATTGCAAACTTTTCTATCATTTTTAATTTTATTTACAATTAATTTTGACTGGATTGTAGGCTCCACCACAGCTTATCGTGGAAGGTGGCTGAACGGGGGTTGGATCGCTGGGCTGACTACCCACATGCATAGAAAGCCTCAATGTTTAATGTATCAGCAGGGGGGATGGATGCCGCGAATATTTTAGCCGACCCCCACTTATGTTAACACACACGCAGTTTATGATCGGTGGGTGGAACGTGCGGTGGCTGAGAGGACTAGGGGCGTTTGATGGCACTCTATTAACCATGAAAGAGTATCGCTTGGAGCTTGTTTTCAGGAAACTGGATGGCCAAACCTTGGAGATCGTGTATCTCAGGGCTGTACATTGCTTTACAGTATGAGGACGATCTCGGCGATTGGTGTTGGTTTCCTTCTTGGGCCCAGGGTGAGAGGGGCTGATTTGAATTTCAAAGCGGTTGATAATCATATGTGTGAGTTTGCGCATGCAACTAACCAACCTGTTGACAACAATGTTGTGTCAAAGTTGAGACCAAGCTACCACAAATTTTGTGAAGCGATTTTGAGCGCGTCATCTATATTGAACAAATGAATGTTTTGTTTGTGTTGAATTGTGTAGCTGCATGTGCGCATGTATTTGTAGAGCAGCAGAGGCGGGAAGCAGGATTGGGAAGGGTATGGCATGCGATCGGTGATCGCGCAGGAGGTGGCGGGGGCGGCTGGGGAAACGATTGTATTAGTATTTGTATATAAGTGAAGTGTATTTTGTATGCGTGTGACTGTGAAGGGGAACGAGTGGCGATGGGACGGGTTCCATGGGGGAAGTCTGCCACATTCAAGCTTTATTGTAGCTTTTTGTAGATTAAATTAGAGTTGCTCACTGGATGGATTTGGAAATTGTGGATTTTGCGGGGGGGGGGTGGTCTTGTTGCCCGTGATGTTTTGTCTGTGTCTTCAATTCTGATATAGTGTGTTTTCTGTGATAGTATGTATATAAAACACGTGTTGGTTCTAGGTTTTTTGATATTAAAATGTTAAAAAAGTTTTGAAATTATCCTTTCGTGACTTGTATTTGCACAGTTGTGTTGGTTATTTATTTTATTTTTAGAAATTTTATTATCCTTGGTGTTCCTTGTTAGGACATTTTGTTTTAATTTTCTTTAAATACATAGATGAAATATGTATATATATGTATGTACATATATCACTAGGGTAATTGCTATAAAACGATGGATTCGATCGAATTCAAATTTTTAATTGTTTTAATTAAGTTCTATTTGAAGAATTTTCGGGCAGTACACCAAATAAATTAGCCAAATGTAGTTCGCAAACATTTTGCTAATCAATATATGATATTTTATCTTAAAATTATTAAAATAAATAACAATTCTTTAATTATAATAAATATTATATAATAATATTTATTATAATTAATAAATTATAATAAATATTATTATATAATAAATATAATAAATATTATAGATAAAATGTTTACTCTAATTTTTTAGTTTTTAAGCTAAAATTTGTAATTCTTAGGTTCATTTAGTTTTGTCGGAGTGTAGAGTGTTCTAGTCTGTGCGTAATATTTGAGTGGACTCTTTTAGGGTTTAAATTAAAATTTATATGTTTAAAATTGATCCTTTAATTAATAAAATGAAGTTATATAAATTATATCTGTAGCAGAAAAGCTCTGAAGATTTAGTGTTAAACCCAAAAGAATATCCGGATGCTAAAATACGTGACGTTTCCCCTACAAATTAAATGTTTCAACGAAGATCTTAAGGGCCCTGAAATAATAAGTGTCGGATCAAGTATCGCTACTGCATTTAATTTGCGTACAAATGCAAATGTTATTTAATTAATTTTGATATCTTTTATTAATTTTGATATTTTATATTTTTATATTCTGTATATTTTTATGTTTTAGAATTGTATTTTGATGTTTATATTGTTATATTATTGTATGTTATGTTTCCGTATTTTTATATTTATATTTCATATATTTGTACTGTTATATTATGGTCTATTGTACCACTATAGTATTATTATAGTACGGTTCTAAATTAACGCCTAATTTTTAGCAACAATGCAACGGAACGAATATATAATCTGTAAATTTCAAGGGAAACTAATCCAATTTATTACAGCATATGGATTGCAGAATTATAATTTTACAATATTATAACACAATATTTCTTACAGCCTATGGCTAAGAGCAATTAGTTAATTAATAGATTCGGTTTTCAGGGAACCTCTGCAGATTACAGATTAATGATGGCACACTGGAGTTGCTGATAAGAGATGACAGAATGCAGAGCAGGTCAATAAACTGTGATTGTCTTATACTAACAGTAGTTTGAATATTGGCTACTGGGAAACCGGACCAATTTCGTCATTACTAACATACTTTTTCTTTCCCTACCCCACAAAAATTTACTAACTATTGACTGTCAAGTGTCACGGTGTTTGTAACCGGGTCGATCTCAATAATTAACTAATATCCTACATTATCCTTCCAAGTATATGTAAAAATGAGTGTACGGTAGACCCGGCGCTTTCCGAGAGATCCTGCTTAATGCTTGGTCGTACATTCTAAATCAATCAATCAAATTAATTTTGACTGATTTGTAGGCGACGATGGTGTTAAAGTAAAACTCAAAACTCTAGTAGTGGTTTTTATTCAACAATAAAAAACGCACATAAAATGCACTCATACCCAGATATACTTTTTCTCTCCTTGCGTATTTTTTTTATTTCAAAAGTATTTAGCACGGCTTGTAATTGTGTAGTTTTGACTATAACCATACATATAAAAATCAAACGTACCTTTTGCGTTTCATTCTCGATGGCAAGATATTTTTTTATGCGGTGACATACTACATCATCAATTGACGTATTGGTTCTCACATTTTGTTATAATAATCATAAAGCTAAACCATAAACCATTACACAAACTTTAACTACATTAAAAACTGATTACACAATACACTTGGAAATTTTCTATATTCACAAAACGAATTACAAAACACTGCACAAAACTAGACACAACTAGAATAAAGCAAATTGCATAAAAAAATTATTTAAAAAATTTAACCCGTTACAATACGAAATTGCCAACAACCAAACCAAAAATTTACAAAAAACCAGAGTTATTTAGCATTAATTGATAGTAAAGTGATAGTAAAGTGCGTTAAGAATTAGTATCATCCAAATAAAAAAATCAAAGTTAGTGCATTGACAAATTGACAGATCTCATTCGAAAAGTGTCAGAAGGAACCGTCAATTTAGCCGTAGTTGATCTCGTAATATCAACGGGATTTGTTGGTACCATCGACGTGTCCGATCATACCAGCAACCGGTCTTAAATCGATTCTAGATAAAGTCTAGCAGCCAAAAAATTTTCTCATTGTTCATTTTCGACTATCATCGCTCGCAGTAATATACAAAAAAAGTACTATACATATAAAATATTCTTTTGTTTTGAACATACATAAACATAAATTATGTATTGACGTACGGAGAGTACTAAAATGTGTGAAGAATATCCTTTTAAAGCCATCTAGTATCCTTTTAAAGCCATCTAGTATACTTATAGCATTCTGCTTAAAAATGTCCTGGTTTGTGGCAAAACCGACATTTTCCTTTTCGCTTGTCGATCTTTAGTATGGCGTCGCCTGCTCTATCACCATTTTCGTTACACTTGCGTTTAATTAAACGGTTATACTCGTCAATCATTTTTGCCTGAACCATTTTCATGCTCAAGTCTTCCGTTTTCTGAGATTGAAGTGTCGTCACGATTGTGTCATAGCTGTACGGTAGTTGCTTAAACAGCAGCCCAATCTGCAATTTTTCCGATAACTTTTCCTCTCTGAGATCGTCAATCTGTTGAAACATGTCGAACACCCAATGAATATGTTCTTCACTTCAAGTTTATCGCTCTCCGTAAGCTTCTTTAAACAAATTTCTTTTATTAGTTCACACTTTTGCCTGCACTCTTTTCGTGATGTTGCTGCAACACATTCCACATCTCTTTTGCAGATTTATCTTTTCTATAATGTAAACAAATTGACTCTTTTGCACACTTAAAACGATTGTAGAAATCGCGTTGTCGTTTGCTTTATTCCACACGATCTATTGTGCTGCTTCGGCTCGCTTTTCACCATTTATTGCATCCCAACTATTTCCATCACAAACTTCCAATTAAAGTAATTAACGTAACAAAATTATGCAATACAACTTTTACATATATGACGCAACGGAAGTAAGTTAGATATTGAAGGAAGTAAGAAATTGACAAAACAAGATGGCCACGAAAAGTAAAAAAAAACAAATTGATGATGATTGCGTTTACACCAAGATTTGACTTTGAGTTGCATCCGACAAAAAGCTAAGATCTAAACCAATGCGAGGTTTTAGTAGTTCGAATATTTGACGTATGCGCCCTATTTAATAACTTCTTCTACTTGAGTTATCTTTTTATATAATTACTTTATGGCGGAAGTCAAGTGTTTTATTAATAAAAAGCGAATGAACAAACACAACAATTTTAGCAATTACATAATTCGGTGCTGATGAATTGATGTTCCCTTTATTCCCTTTATTCTTTTTTAACTCCGTAATTATAAAAATAAAAAAGAATCATCTAAGGAATGTCTATAACTGTGTGTCTCAGTGCTGATTTCAAATGCGGCTACCTTTTCTGAGCTCGTATACAGTTCTTTTGGGGCGGCAAACATATTTATCGGATTCAAAATATTCTGAATCTCCAAATCAAATTTGGCTGCCATTGCAAACAGGCCACCCATTTCAACAATAACTGAGATTAAAACAGTTAGGAGTCCTATATGAGCACTACTATATGTACACTCCACGTACAATTCGTTGTGGCTTTTCACATGGGTACTTTTTTGAAATGGTATTTACTCTGGATTGAAAAAATAATACAACAAACTTTGATTAATGAATTCCTTAAAAAACCAAGCGACCGTATAAAATCTAGAAATCAAAATCCTTTTCCCTTTTTTTAAAACGTCCACATTTTTTATAAAAAATCTTAACCCTTTCAAACAAAATATACGATATATAGGAAAAACTATATAGAGTGACGCTAAATATAATAAAAAATTTTTTTTTTTTATTTTTTTTTTTAATGGATAAAATAATAACATCAAAATTATTAATCAAAATTAAAAAAAAAAAATGTTCAACACAAATAAAATAAAAGGGTTAAGCGATGCTGTTAAGGTTTTGAATTTTATGTACGTTTGATAAAAGTAAACACATATTATTGTGTCTCCTCTCAAGAGTGCCAAGATTGTGATAAAATTATAAAAAATAAAATAAAACCTCTACTATTTTGTCCCATTTACCGAAAAGGGTTAGAAAAAAATGCGCGCTATTCAAATAGTAGTATATGTTGTATATAGCCTGGGGTGGCTTTTAATTAAAATTTATATATTTTCGCGTACTCATACAATAAAAAAAAATTTTGTCATCCTAACATTTTTCCTTTTATTTCGTTTCAAGAGTTTGTTAATTTTTTTTTTCATTCCTTTCTTAAGGATAATTTCTCAAGAGTCTCGAGAAAAGGATTATATACGTCATCTACAATTTTATAAAGTTGTATCATATTCACAAAAAAAAACTATATTGTCTTAATGAAAGATCAGATTGCAAACGTCGTAGAGCAAATATAATTATGATGATGATGGCAGATTCATTATTTTTTAAGGATATCTCTTTTTGATGATATATTTTGCTGATTAAAATATATTAAAGGATTTCTGTATATTGAGTGCTCGTGTTTCGGAAAAGGATATATTTATAAGATTTAAAATTTTAGTAACAAGATAGAAATTCTAAAGTTTTATTAGCTTTGCATAATACTAAACAAACTACTGCTATCGGTGAACAAAAGAGAACTACTTTGAAATATTGCTTCAAAGATCTCAGGAGTTTAACAGGAAAACAATTAACTCCAATTAAGATGAGAATTACATAATACAGGATTGCGTGATAATTCGTTTCGTTTAAAGACGTAACGAAACCACACTTTATCTAAAAGATATAGTTTTGATGAGACGCCCAGATGGTAAATATAGATCAATGGCAAAGAAATTTTGTCTTAAGCTCGGGTAATTTAAGCATCACTGAAATTATGTCACAAATCGAAAATTTTCAAAATTCACAAAATAAATGCCCGTTAACCCATCAAAGTTGAAAATATTTTTACATCTCGAAATTCATTATGGTTAACCCATCAAAACTTAAGAAATGTATGCCAAAAATCGAACAATTCTGAACCCCACATAATAAATGCCCATTAACCCATCAAAGCTGAACATATTTTTACTCAAATCGAAGATTTCCAAAAATCTCGAAACCGATGTTAGCCCATCAAAACATGAGAAATGTAGGCCACAAATCGGAAATTTCCAAAATCCACAAAATTCATGATGGCTCACCAAAATTGAGAAATGTATGCTCCAAAACGGAAATTTCAGAACCCCACAAAATTCACGATGGTTAAGCCCACCAAAATTGAAAAATGTATGCCACAAATCGAAAATTTCCAAAATCCATAATATGCGTGATGAAATTGAGAAAATTCCACAAATCGTAAATTTCCAAAGCCTACAAAATTCATGATGGTTGGCTCACCAAAATTGAGAAAAGTATGCCCCAAAACGATAATTTCGGAACCCCACAAAATTCATGATGGAAGCCCACAAAAATTGAGAAATGTATACCAAAAATCGAAAACTTCCGAACCTCACAAAATGCATGATGGCTTGCCCATCAAAATTGAGAAACGTATTCCACACATCAAAAATTTTCGAAATCTGCCAAATTCAAGATTGAGGTTAGCCTACCTAAACTGAGAAATATATGCCACAAATCGAAAATTTACAAAATCCACAAAATTCATTTTGGTTGGCTCCCCAAAATTGAGAAAAGTAAGCCACAAATCGAAAATTTCCAAACCCCACAAAATGAATGATGGTTAAGCCCACCAAAATTGAAAAATTTATGCCGCAAATCGAAAACTTCCAAAACCCACAAAATTCATGATGGCTTGCCCATCAAAATTGAGGGACGTATTCCAATAATCAAAAATTTCTGAAATTCACCAAATTCAAGATTGAGGTTAGCCCACCAAAATTGAAAAAATTACACAAATCGAAAATTTGCAAAACGGACAAAGTTCATGATGGTTGGCTCACCAAAATTGAGAAATATTTGCCACTTCCCAAACCCACAAAATGCATGATGAAATATATGCCACAAATCGAAAACTTCCAAAACCCACAAAATGCATGATGGGTAGCTCATTAAAATTGCGAAATGTATGCCACAAATTGAAAATTTCCGAACCCCCAAAATTTAAACCCTAAATGTCAACCCATCAAAATTGATAAAAGAATGCCACAAATCGAAAATTTCCAAAATCCACAAAATTGGTGATGACCAAAATTGAGAAAATTCCACAAATCGAAAACTTCCAAAACCCACAAAATTCATGATGGATAGCGCACCAATATTGATAAATGTATGCCAAAAATCGAAAATTTCCAAAATCCACAAAATTCACCAATCGGTGACACTTGTAATATTGAGCAACATATTTGTAGCGAGATATTGAGCAACTTTCTATTTAATAAAAATTGATGTTAATCGAAATACAACCTACAAGTGTTGGTCAAATTTATTTTACAATAAAAAAATAGCTCAATTTATAAGCTAAATAATGGGCTATGTGATTATTGAAAGTTATATTATTTGATCACAATTGAAATTGAGCCTTTGCTCAATTTTTTCCAGATGTAACCACCTATAATCTTCCGGTTAAAAATCCAGTTATTGGTTTCAAGTATTGAGCAATTTGTAAAATTGCAATTTGCCATATAAGAAATATAATTTTTTTTTATCATCCCCACATTCAATATATTAACGTTACAATCCATTTGATCGTTTTATCTGCCCACAGCAGAAATAAATTACCATCTTGTGTTATTTTTTGTTAGTCATTTAATTAAATCCATTTTTTTTTTTTTAAACGAGTAACACTTAAAACTTCCTTTTAATGGATAATTTTTTATTGAGGTCGAATTGAAAATTACACAACAAATTACATTTCTGTTCACCTTTACGTATACAAAATGCATCCCGCAAAGAGCAATATAACAACCATGTATGTCTTTGCGTTATGTAAGCACAAATTTAACATTTTTTGTGAATTTGTTAGTACAACTTTGTAGCCAAAAGGTCCAGGTGCGAATGTGTCAAAGATAAATTTAAGTTATAACTTAAGTTACAGCAAGAATAAATTTTATAAGAGAAACAGGGCAGAAATAATATTTTTTTTTTTTTTGCTTTTAATGGAAAGTGCAAGAACCTTTCTTTAATAATACCATCCGTTTGTATCTTCTTGAGTTGAACAACAACAACAACAAGAAAATGAACAAAACTATAAAACCAACATGAAAATAAGGATTACATTTTTTGTTGTTGTGTCCCTTTTTTATGTTGTTGTTGGTTTTGTATTGATTTAACTTTAAGGATTTTAACCCTTTGTGTGTGTGTGTGCATTTTTTTTGTTGGTCAAGTTCATCGAGGTTTTAATTTGTGAAAATTAAATTTTATGTTTGGGAATATATGGTGAAATGCGAGACTATCTCTATATCTCTATGCAACATCGTGCTATTTTAGGTTTAACCAAATGTGTGGTTTACATTTTTTGTTATTCGGCTAGAACATATTTTGGCAAAGATTTAAAGTTTTTTTTTGGTACTATGTTTATTGCTCAAACATGATTATGTAATATTGGTAGATGAAAAAATGATTTTATGATTTGAACTTTGTTAGGTTGTTGACCTACATATTTACCAACCCGTAAATATTATTTTGAAAAATGACACTAAATAAACACAGGTTGTTGATGTTGTTCTGGAGGGGTCTGTTGAAAAAATTGCTCAATTACCGGTAATGCTTTGTAAAAGTTTGGTAAAAGTTGATTTGAATTTAAGGTATCAAGATGTCACCCTAATCGTTTTATCGTCAAATTATACGTTATTTGACAAATAAATTCAAAATTTTAACGAAAATGTTCACACGTCCATGTAAACACGGGTCAAGGGTTTCGTTAAGTTTTTTTATTGTTTGAAATTCCACGAAACTAGTGGAATTAAGTAGAGTTAAAATTTTATATAAAACCTATTATTACTATTAAAATTCAGAAACCGAATTTATAGCTAGTAAAGCAAAATATGCTTTCGTTAAAGAAAAGTTTCGGTGTTGAGAAGCTTTTATATAAATAGGGCCCAGATAATCAACTCTGGTATTCAAAAAAGGCATATTTTTAGTGTATCTCTCTGGTGGTAGGTCAGCCAGTTTTTGTTGATGTGTTTTTATAATATATTTCACATACATTTTTGGATTGATTTTGAAGTTTGTTGAAGCTGCAAGTGAACTCCAAGAAGAACTCTGCTCCAATTAAGAGATCAACTGAAATGGGCTTATAAAATTTTGGATCTGCTAGTTCGAGTTGCCATGTCTGATTGGTTTGTAGTTGAACTGTTTTACTTGAAGCGGCTATATTGACAGGTGTTAAATGATCCCTTATTTCAGTATGTAAATTAACTGTTTGGATTTCTTTATGTAGGAGAGAATGATGACGCTTTTTGCATATTAGACCCAGAGCACGAGAATAACACTGTGGTTCTAGATGACCTGATTGCAGACAATTTGTACAACCATTGGCACTGGCTATTATCTTTGCTCTGTTGTCAACATTCATGCTTTTAAATAGAGGGCCTTTATAGATGAAATAATCCTTCTTGCATGCCAAACAATTCCATTGATGTTTTTGGGTAGTTTTGTAAACTTTTAGACGTCCTATATAGTTCTTGTTGGCGAAGCTGGTAGTGGTTGCACGCGTCTGGCTGCCAATCGAGCCTGTCCGGATGAAATAATCCGGATAATTCGGGCAAGCAATGTTGATCTTCCGACGAACAAATGGAAGATCATTAAACAAGAGGAGGCAAAGGGAGGATCTAGGTTGTCCATTTTAGTGGTAAACAAAGAGTACCTAGACCCTCTAGCTATAAGACAAAGGGGGTAATCGGCTTCGGCGTCGGGTCGATTACCCTTAAGGTATTTAAAAAGAATGAGGTCGAAGCGATTGTGGAAGACCTACCAATGGAAGAGAAACTAAGAGACGAAGGTTCTAACAGGCGGGATAACATGCGATTAACGGCTATGAGTAGTCGCCTATCCCTGGACTCGGACGAGGAAGCTTGTGTCGAGTCGAATGGGGGAGGGGGTGACAAAAAGAGACAACTAGGAGGACCTGAAGGGAGCGTCAAGACTGTTGCCGTCCCACCAAGGACCGAAAGAGAAGACCCTGCCGCCGCAGCGGAGGATATATGAAGGAAAGTATGTTAATCTGTTTATGCTTAGCACGGTTCAGATTAATCTTCACCATTCTAAGGCTGCTTCGGCAACCGTGATCCTTAGACTGACCAAATCAGATGAGGATATAATTCTAGTCCAAGAACCCTGGATTAGAAAAAACAAAATCTGTGGCCTCGGTGTAAAATTTTATACTCTTCTATGTCCGATAAGATCAGATCTTGCACTCTCGCTAAAAATAACTTGAATATTTTTCTTCTTCCACAATATAGTAGTGGTGACGTAACGGCAGTTGGCCTGGAGACGGGAGGCTGCCTATTTTGGCTGGTTTCAGCCTACATGGACCTAAATAAAGAGGTTCCGCCGGATAACCTGGGGGAACTTATACTCGAAGCGGAACGGGAAAAGATCGGAGTAATACTGAGTAGAGTGTAATGTGAGGCAGGAGCCTTGTAGTGTGTAATGTGGGGCAGGAGACAACTTTTATTAACAAGCAGGAAGTACTGAATGTTACCTTTGCATCAGACTCCATTATACATATGGTCAAAGAATGGAGGGTGGCGAAGGAACTCTCCTTTTCGGACCATCGGTACGTGACGTTTAATATTGGCATTCACCCTGTTACCCGAAAAGCCTTCAGGAATCCTACAAAAACTAACTGGAACAAATACGGGGAAGCGTTAGTACGACTCTTACCGTCCGATGCTCCGAAGCCCCCAGCCTCAGAAAAGGAGCTGGATTTCCTGGTAGAGGAAATCACAAGTGCCTGTAACTTGTTCTTGGACACTGCTTGCCCCAAGAGAATACCTAAGGGGAAGCAGAAACCGGTATTTGGGATCCAGAAATTAGGGAATCCCTCGTAAAGGGTGTAGGAAGGCATTCAACAGAGCAGAAGGCTCTAGGGAAGCTCACGATTGGGACTCCTATAAGGAGCACCTTAAAAAGTATAAAAAGGAACTAAGGAAGGCGCAGAGGAGGTCTTGAAGACTATTCTGTGATAAAATGGAAAGTGTTTCGGAGACCTCGCGCCTCAGGAAAATCTTTTCTACCAGCCCAACGAGCCCTAGTTACTTAATTAAACCAGATGGGCTGTGGACAACGCCTAGTGGGGAATCAGTGGCGCTCCAGTTGGGAACCCATTTCCCAGGTAGTGTGGATGTGTCGTCGAAGCTTGTACTGTATGGTAGCCTTCCTCGATATAGAGGGCGCCTTTAACAATGTCAGGTCGGAGGCAGTTCAGGAA
This sequence comes from Tipula confusa, assembly GCA_963556175.1. Lineage (NCBI taxonomy): Eukaryota > Metazoa > Arthropoda > Insecta > Diptera > Tipulidae > Tipula > Tipula confusa. The sequence goes on from OY744477.1 coordinate 74,563,608, forward strand.
GGACTGTCTTTCTTAGATATGCACTACCACTTAAGGAGGTTGATAAATCGATGCTAGAATGCAGGATTGTTAACGAGGAGATAGGGGAATCCACCATTAAGAGGCAAGTAGTTAGAGGAACTCCGCAAGGTGGTGTCCTATCACCTCTTCTCTGGAACATAATAATCAATGGACTACTTATAGAACTGGAGAGGGAGAGAATTGGGATGATAGCGTATGCAGATAACGTAGCAATCTTGATCTCGGGTAGGTACCTAAGCACGATTAGGGAAGTCATGCAACACGCGCTCTTAATCATTACAAAGTGGGCTAGCAAATGTGGGCTGGGTATAAATCTATCCAAAACAGAGCTTGTACTCTTCACCCAGCTTCGTTAAGTTAACTTAATAAAAAGGTGTTTTTGGAAGCAAACAAATTGAATGGTTTAGATAAATTGCTAATGATATAAATAATCTTTGATTTAAGTTTAAAGATATTAGTATAACCCTGATATCGGTCGTGACTCTATAATTCTTAATTTCAATTCTTATTTCTTAAATTAGCACTCCCGAGTAATAGAAGCTTGAGGTGAAAACCTTACAAATAATTGGCAACGCTTTGAACTTAATTACTTGAAGTTTAAAATTGTTTCGATTAGTAATTTTTATTAACCTTTTAAAAACTTTTATTATTTCGTTAAATACTCGTTAAGTTATTTGTGTAAAATTAAAACAAAAAATATTTGTTACTTTTTGAAAAACGTTATATAGTCAAAATAGAAAAATATTTCAACGGGTCGTTATAATGAAAAAGTTTCGTTAAGTTAACTTAACGGAAGCGTGTCTAAAAAAACCGAATATAATTTTTGAGACTCTAATAATTGTTGAATTACGTTTGGATTAAATAAATAATTTTCGTTAAATTATTGATTCGTTATATAGATGCGTTGCAACCGTTTATTTTGCATTTACTTGATATACATATATGAAAATTTAGTAGAAACAAAAATGACTCATTGACGTTCTTCAGCTGAAGTTTATGCAAGGTCCCACTAAATATTTACAAAAACCCTTCAATTATAACTGGATCTGTTAAGATGCTACACTCGACCAAAGTATTTTTTTAATAATTTAAGAAATGACTGAGGATTTTACTTTTTCCTCTGTTCTAGCACTTTGTACTAAATCAAGCAGATTTAGTTGTTCAGTAAATTTCGTCGGTTCTCCTAACTGTTTACGCAGTAATAGTTTAAAGTCAAATAAAACTTCTTTATAATGGAAAGTCTAATTTGAAGCAAACATTTTCAATTTGATCAACTGTTTAAATATCATATTTATGGAAACAGCTTAGAACTGGACATTTTAAAACTGGATATTTCAAAATAGGATTTGACAAAACGAGATAAGGTACAAAACTGGATATTTCAAAATTGGATATTTAATACGAGATAAGGTACAAAACGAGGTTGTAACGGTTCAACCAGTGGTAGAGCCGCTACTGAATTGTTTTGTTTCCTCATAGGTTTCGATGCGGTCATATTTTAGCCAGCTAGGACTCAGGAGCGTAGGGGTGGGCTTTACCGAAACATAAGGAAACCTTGCTAGACCGCGGGAAGGAAAAACATGGAGAATCGGGGAAAGGAGTAGAAAGGAAAGAATTAAGGCATGGATCAACTTACCATGATGAACTGTGTCGGATACTTACCCCCTCTTTCCTTATTGTATTTAACCACACATTACATACATATTACATATACAAGTGAAGGAATAGCACATCCACTCCCACAAGAGAAGAAAAACCCAAGAAGAGAAAGCGAAGAAAGAGAAAGAAGAGAAAATAACGTTGTATGATATATTTCGTATGTTGTATTTCACCAAAACAAAAAAAAATTTTAATTAACTAATCAATCTCAAACTTTTAAAAAAAAAAAATTGTATATAAAAAAAATATATAAATATATAAAAAAAATATTACAAAAAAAATATAACTATACTTATTATTAATACAGGCTTAGCTTACCCAACACCTATGTACAATATTTAGATAGATAACAACCATTAACAATATTGTTTGATGTTCTTCGTGGTGGTTGTAGTTGATAATATCATAGATCTTCTCTGTTGCTGATGACGTAGTAATCCACTTGACCGTTGTTATGTTTATACCAAGGTTAATTATTGGTATGCCGCAAATGAGGTATTGTTGGTTGAATATGGAGTAGGTTTAAATTACTTATACTACCGTATTGCACAACTATAGTTAAACATAAATCAGTGGTTTTGAGTTAATTTTTCACAGTTTGATATGTTTTTTTTTCTTAACATTCGTTTACAACATAGATGTATTTATGTCGTTTTTACATTTAAGGTATCTTCATAATTTAGATACTCATAATTAAAAAAAAAATATAATTCATTTATTAACAATTTACTAATTTAATTTATATTGTTTTATATAATTCACTTATAACACTATTATTTGAATTTAATTGTAAACTACACTATTATTGTAAATAAGTTTATAATTTTAGATAGTATACAATTCTTTTTTTTTTTTTTTTTTTTTTTTTTAATTTTTATTTAACACCCAAATCCAGAAAAACTACTGACCCGTGTTTTGCAAAATTTCGGTCTTTTATATCATACCCGCATAATTAACGGGAAATCGCAATGCTTATAACAATTAAGCATGATACAATTTCTGTATGTTATTTTCTCTCCCTCTCTTCCCATCTCTAAACAAGTTTGGAACTTGCGGTTGTAAATAAAAAAAAATTAATCAGGGATATCAAACCTTGTAACACAACACACGTTGTTACAAATCGTGGGGACGACCCATCGACCACTGAGCGTCTCAAAGCCGGGCAAAACTAAAATTTAACACTGAAATAACTAATATATATTCCCTATGACTCGGCACTATTAAGTACGGATGTCTTTTGCATGATATATGCCTACAGATTTATCATCCCCACGGGAAAGTTCGTACGCCACTTGCCCCACCCTGCGGATCACTTTTGCTTTAACAAACTTTGGGGCTAGTTTTGCGGAATAATTTCGTATTGCGTCACTTTGTGCAAAGTTTCGCACGAATACGAGTTGTCCGACTTCAAAATTCCTAGCATGACTTCTCAAGTTATATCGCTTAGCATTTCGCTGGTATGCCTCCTCGAGATGTGACAACACTGACTGTTGACACAAACTAAGTCGATTCGCCTTATCTTGAACCATAATTTCCTTATCAGCAACTAGATCTAATTCGCGGAGCAAATTATAGTCATTACCATGCCCGATATAATGTTGACCGAACATCAGAAAGTGTGGCGAGAATCCAGTGGAGCTATGACTTACATTCCGTAAAGCTGAGCTAATTAAATGAAGATGTTGATCCCAAGTGCGGTGATCCTCTTTTATGTATGCCCGAATAGCAGCGAGAATTGACCGGTTAACGCGTTCGGATGCATTGCATTGAGGTGAATATTTGGGAACAAAAACATGATAAACGCCAAACCTGGCCAACATGTTCTTGAGCAACACAGCGTTGAATTGCGTGGCGTTGTCGGAGATTATCGTCTCAGGTACGGAATATACGGAAAATATTTCTTTTTCCAGAAATGAACAAACAGACGCAGCCAACGCAGCTTTCAATGGTTTAATGAATACGTATTTGGAGTATAAGTCCAATACCACTAATATGTAGGCATTACCAGATTTTGATCTTGGATAGGGCCCCAGGAAATCCATGTATAGCCGTTGCATTGGTCTTTCTGTCGGGATTTGCTTACCCATCATTGGTTGAATAGACGAATTCGGAGCTTTTATCACTTTACAAGTGAGACAATTACTCACGAACTGCCTTACGTCTTTTGACATTTTTGGCCAGTAGTAGTAGCGTTGCAAACGGTCAAGTGTCTTTAATATTCCAAAATGCGCGGAGGTTGGCGGACAATGCGCTTGATGAATGAGCTGGTTTGTTAACGTATCCGGTACATATAGCTTCCATAGTGGGACGTCTGTAAAGCTGTCAGTATTTGAATTGGATGGATTAATATACAGTTTGTTATTAACCGTCCGAAAATTAACATATTCAGAAGGCCTGGTCTGTATCTTTTCGATTAGGTCTAAATAGTTTTTACTTTGGAATGCTGCGGAGTTCAAATCAATATGTAGCACACTGTCTTTTTCATCCAACTGAATGCTGTCCACGAAAGCTCGTGACAAAGTGTCAGGTACGATATTAAGTGCACCTTTCCGATGTTCAATCTGGAATTTGAACGCCTGTAGTTTGAGAGACCACCTAGCTAACCTGCCGGATAGGTCACTTTGTCTCATAAGCCATTTAAGACTGGCGTGGTCAGTGATGATGGTAAACGGGTACCCCTCGACATATGCTCTAAACTTCTTTACGCTCAACACTGCGGCCAAGCATTCTAATTCTGTGATCGAATAATTCCGCTGTGCGGCGTTAAGTTTTTGAGACATATATGCGATGGGGTGCTCGCAACCATCATTACCCACCTGACACAAAACGCTGCCCACTCCAGTAGAACTCGCGTCACACTGAATAAGAAATGGACGGGAAAAGTTAGGATGAACTAAAACAGGTGCAGTAGACAGTGCTTGTTTCAGGTTACTAAATGCCTGTTGACATTTCTCATTCCACTTAAATTTTCGTTCTTTTTTTAACAAGTCTGACAGTGGAGCTGCCAGAGTAGCATAAGAAGGAATAAATCTTCGGTACCACCCGGACATACCTAAAAACCGTCGGATCTTTTTAACGGAGTTTGGTTCAGGAAAAGCGACTATTGCTTTAATTTTCTCATTATCCACGCGCAGGCAACCATCTCCAACCACATACCCCAAATATCTAATTTCTTTTAACAAGAACTTACTTTTACTCAAGTTTACGGTGAGTCCCGCATTTCTTAAAAGGGTTGCGACTATATCTAAAAGGTGAATATGCTCGTCGAATGTTGCTGAGGTAATGAGTAAATCATCCAGATAAACAAATATTTGCTCGTGTAATTGGTGTGGTATCACCCGGTGCATTAGCCTACACAACGTCTGTGGTGCGTTGCAAAGTCCGAATGGCATGACCGTAAACTGATACAAGGGACGCCCAGGAACAGTGAACGCTGTCTTATCGCGGGACTCCGGTGCCAGCGGAATTTGCCAGAAGGCATCTTTCAAGTCGATGCTTGAAATGAACCTAGTGTGCTCTAACCGACTCAAAAGTCCATCGATGATAGGCAGTGGATACGCATCCCTAACCGTTACCTCGTTCAGTCTACGGGCATCTAGGCACATTCGGACTTTGCCGGTTGATTTGTGGACCAGTGTCACCGGGGAACTCCAGGAACTACTCGACTCCTCAATTACCCCAAGAGCTATCATTTTATCTAGCTCCTCATACATTGCCTTCTGAATAACAGGAGAGACGGCGTAATGACGCTGCTTAACCGGCTTTACTGGTTCAATATCTATCACGTGAGTAATAAGGCGAGTGCGCCCTAAACCAAGTTCAGCCGATGATGGGAACCTTTTGATTGTTGCATTCAGGGTAGCAGTTTGATTGGAGCTAAGGTCATGCTGCAAAAATTTTTCAACGTCAGCATTAATATTTTTGGAACTATCAATTTCTGCTATGGAAGGTGAAAGTATTTGAATATTAAAAGCCTTCCAAAAATCTATCCCAAGGTAGAGGCGTTGCTTTAACTTAGGAATAATATAAACCTTAAGAATCTTTTCGACATTATTATAAGAGATAGTTGCATGGATGAATCCAAATACCCGTTCAGAACTCCCTGACGCCATATGAACTTTAGCTGGAAGATGAAATAGTTTTGTAGTTGAGTCTTCCAAAAAACGTTCACTCCCAGCTCCCAACGCAGTTATTGTAGCTCCACTATCCAACAAACCTTTGTAATGGGACCCATTCAGTACAACATCGGCATACGGCCTATTGTCTATACAATCGCTAAAGAGAGCATCGGAGATGATGTTTCGCAACACTTGCTTATTGTTCCAATAGTACCGAACGCGGTTGGTTCCTTGTGAGTGCGTGGCTTGACTAAATGGCGTGAATATAGATGAAGAGGAATCAATTGTTTTTGCTTGAGAAAGGCGATTACGAGGAGGAACGGAAGCATTTGAAGAAGCTGTAGAACTTAAGGTGTAGGTGGAAGTCGAGGAAGCGGTGGCTGCTCTTGGTTGACATTTGTTGAAGCTTTCAAGATACTGAATCTGGGAGGGGTTGGTGGTCGAGGTATCGAATTCCCAGGCATTTGAAACCTCGTCCCGGAGTTTCCCGAACATCGAAAACATTTTGGCTTAAGGATTCCCGCGCGGCCACAACCAAAACAAAAAATCTTTGCTGGGCTTGGACAATCTGTATATCTGTGTCCCATATCTTGACAGTTCCAGCATATAATCATATTCTCGTCAGTTTGTCGGAAATTACTAGAAGCAGGATTCGTTCTTAAATAACTGTTATTTCCGCGTTCGTTAGAGTCTCGCATTTGTATTGTGCTTAAGTGTTCCGACAGGGAAGGCTCATAGTATCCAGAAGCTCCGGTATCTATGTAAACTTCTTCCATGCTTTTACGGGAACAAAGTCGTTCGGGCTCATACCCTGTCCGCTTCCAAGTATCCTCTAAGGCCAAACAACGCTTTACCAGAACTGTGATGGTAGGTATTTCTTGATCCGCTAAAACAACTTGCAATCCGGGCCTCATGTTGCGTCTAACAAGATGGAGAATTTCTGCATCTGCAGGTGGTTCTCTAAATTGGAGGGATAATGCCAAAATATCGTTATAAAAAAATCTAAAAGATTCATTTGGACGTTGTTTCCTAGATTCGATGGCCCGTCTGATATCGTGTTCAGTCCGTCGATCCTGGAATCTATCTAATAAATCTATTTTTAACTGTTCCCAGGTAATATTTGGACACCTTTCAGTATGGCACCAATACCAGTTTGACGCGGCACCGCTTAGTAAAGAACCTAAATGGTTAACTAAAACTAGTTTTTGTACCCCGGAATTGTCGGCTAAGCGTTCCACCCGGAAGAGGAATCGTTCAATTGGTAAACTATGGGAATCTCCGTCAAAAGATATTTTCCACTTACTAATAAGGGAAAGGACATAAGGCTGTGAAGAAGGGCCAGATACTTGATCCTGTGCACTACTTCTTGGGTTGTCAACTACCGTTGAGGATAGCATTTGCGATAATCTAGAAATGTTTGAGTCATTCTGTTTAGTAGATGGACTAGTAGTTACTTTGGAATGATTAGAGGTACCTTTGATAATTTCGTTTGATTCTTCGTCCTCTGAGGTAGATAAGTCATCTAGATTATCTTGTTGAGCTGCTTTAATCTTACCTAGGGTTTCATCAAGGTTATCCTTTCCTTGCATCAGTGTTTGAACTCCCGTTAAAACTAACCCAACTAAGGATAGGTACTCTTGGCATTGTGCTTTATACGCTTTTGTGCTAAACAGTAATCTTTCAAGTCTAGCTTGAACGTGTAGTAACCTTACTTCTGCTTTGCGCAAGAAGTTCACGTCGACCGGTGGCTCCGGTTGAATGCTAATTACCCATTCCCGATGTTCTTTGATTTTCAAGGCACATTTCTGCAGTTCCCTTTGAGGAGCAGAACGAGCAGCTGCATGAGCTCGGAAAGGCTTTAAAACCGGATTTTTCTCTTCGTTGACAATAGCTACTTGTAGAGAAGCTAACCGAGTTAGTGGATCTCCGACGATTTTTCGAACCACACATTCAATTTCGAATTCGTCTGGGAAGAGAATACCAACATCCATGATGAAAGGAGGAGAAAAACAAATATAATAATACTAATAATCAAAGATTATGAAATGTTACGAATATTTTATAAGACTTATAACTATGGATCTAAATAAGATAATTCACCTTTACCACCAAACTAGGATATGATCATCGCGCAGAATTAAAATAAAGTAAATACAACTGTTAGCCAACTTTTAATCTGTAGGTAAATGAAAATACAAAATGATTGAAAAATATAATGTCATAAAACTTGGAAATATCTTAATAATTAGTTAATGTACTATGAAAACCCCCAAAAGAAAATATATCCACCCGGTTGAATACTTCACTACCAAAATTCAAAATAAATATAATTGTGTGTTCAAATGTATAAAGTAAGGAATGCGTACTAATAAATTTTATTTTTATTGTTGAGAGAGAGCGAGGAGGTAAGACCCTGTCCACAGTTCACGAGGATTAATTATGTCTTGCACTACATTGGATCCGTGCCTTAAGGAAAAGGTAATAGGAATAGGGATTTAACAGCTTGGAATGCGACTGAACTCTATGAGAACTCTTCGAGTCAAGATCATCTACCTTGTTAAAACAAACCATGTCGAATATTTAAAACAAAATATGATGGTTTAGCTAACAAGGGAAAATTGACGTAAATAAAATCCTCAGATCAGAAATCAGTTGGATTCCAACCATATAAAAGGAAACAGTTATATTAAACAGTAATAATAAATTAGGAAGAGGAATAGAACTTTAATTCAAAATAAATTCTGATTACATCATGATTTGAAATTACTCATCCGGACATCAACGAGGTATCATAAAAGCAATATCGAACTATAAGTGAAAAGGCTGTGAAAATTCCTCGGGAATCCATAGATTTTACAATTTCAAATACATGGTATATTAAACAAAGTCCGATAAATTCACGTTGTTTGGGCGCCATCTGTAACGGTTCAACCAGTGGTAGAGCCGCTACTGAATTGTTTTGTTTCCTCATAGGTTTCGATGCGGTCATATTTTAGCCAGCTAGGACTCAGGAGCGTAGGGGTGGGCTTTACCGAAACATAAGGAAACCTTGCTAGACCGCGGGAAGGAAAAACATGGAGAATCGGGGAAAGGAGTAGAAAGGAAAGAATTAAGGCATGGATCAACTTACCATGATGAACTGTGTCGGATACTTACCCCCTCTTTCCTTATTGTATTTAACCACACATTACATACATATTACATATACAAGTGAAGGAATAGCACATCCACTCCCACAAGAGAAGAAAAACCCAAGAAGAGAAAGCGAAGAAAGAGAAAGAAGAGAAAATAACGTTGTATGATATATTTCGTATGTTGTATTTCACCAAAACAAAAAAAAATTTTAATTAACTAATCAATCTCAAACTTTTAAAAAAAAAAAATTGTATATAAAAAAAATATATAAATATATAAAAAAAATATTACAAAAAAAATATAACTATACTTATTATTAATACAGGCTTAGCTTACCCAACACCTATGTACAATATTTAGATAGATAACAACCATTAACAATATTGTTTGATGTTCTTCGTGGTGGTTGTAGTTGATAATATCATAGATCTTCTCTGTTGCTGATGACGTAGTAATCCACTTGACCGTTGTTATGTTTATACCAAGGTTAATTATTGGTATGCCGCAAATGAGGTATTGTTGGTTGAATATGGAGTAGGTTTAAATTACTTATACTACCGTATTGCACAACTATAGTTAAACATAAATCAGTGGTTTTGAGTTAATTTTTCACAGTTTGATATGTTTTTTTTTCTTAACATTCGTTTACAACATAGATGTATTTATGTCGTTTTTACATTTAAGGTATCTTCATAATTTAGATACTCATAATTAAAAAAAAAATATAATTCATTTATTAACAATTTACTAATTTAATTTATATTGTTTTATATAATTCACTTATAACACTATTATTTGAATTTAATTGTAAACTACACTATTATTGTAAATAAGTTTATAATTTTAGATAGTATACAATTCTTTTTTTTTTTTTTTTTTTTTTTTTTAATTTTTATTTAACACCCAAATCCAGAAAAACTACTGACCCGTGTTTTGCAAAATTTCGGTCTTTTATATCATACCCGCATAATTAACGGGAAATCGCAATGCTTATAACAATTAAGCATGATACAATTTCTGTATGTTATTTTCTCTCCCTCTCTTCCCATCTCTAAACAAGTTTGGAACTTGCGGTTGTAAATAAAAAAAAATTAATCAGGGATATCAAACCTTGTAACACAACACACGTTGTTACAAGGTATGGTACAACAATGAGTATTTCAAAACAGAATAATTCGGCATGTGATTTAAACTTAAAATGATTTTTTAGGAAAGTTCTGAAATATGGCCAATTAGGGAGGAATTCGGCGAGTTCTTAATCGATTTGATGAAATTCAATACGTAGGAAAAAAATGGGATTTTAAAATGATTTTTTTGGAAAGTTCTGGAATATGACCAATTAGGAAGGAACTCGGTGATTTCTTAACCGATTTTGATGAAATTCGATATGTAAGATGAAAATGGGATTTTAAAATGACTTTTTGGGAAAGTTCTGGAATATGGCCAGTTAGGAAGGAACTCGGCGAGTTCTTAATCGATTATGATGAAATTCGATATTAAGGATGAAAATGAGATTTAAAAATGCTTTTTTGGGACAGTTCTGGAACATGACCAGTTAGGAAGGAACTCGGCGAGTCCTTAACCGATTATTATGAAATTTGATATGTAGGATGAAAATGGGGTTTTAAAATGATTTGTTGGGAAAGTTCTGGAATAAGGCCAGTAAAGTTCCATACTTGAATATTTCTAAGGGTAGAAATAGAATTTTCCTTCACTGAGTTTACTGTCAGTCAAATTTATCTTCATCTATTTTTTATACTTCTACTTAATATAACTTTTCTTCACTTTAGAGAATCTATGTGAGAAAAATTAATTAATTTTTATCAACATCTTCATCCTACATATCGAATTTCGTCATAATCGGTTAAGAACTCGCCGAGTTCCTTCCTAATTGGCCATATTCCAGAACTTTTCCAAAAAATCATTTTAAAATCCTATTCCCTCCTACATATAGATTTTCATCATAATCGGTTAAGAACTCGCTGAGTTCCTTCCTAATTGGCCATATTCCAGAACTTTCCTAAAAAATCATTTTAAGTTTAAATCACATGTCGAAATATCTTGTTTTGAAATATCCAGTTTTGTAATATATCTCGTTTTATACCATATCTCGTTTTGAAATATCCAGTTTTGAATTATCCTGTTTCGTCAAATCCAGTTGTAAATATCCAGTATCGACCGGCACCCCATATTTATATATATATATATATATATATATATATATATATATATATATATATATATATATATATATATAATTTAGATTTACCTATAATAGTATAAAGCTCTACAAATTTTAATGACGACACCAGTAGCGGTACCAGTAATTCCGGAAAACAGTAAAATTATTGTATGTTTTAAATTAGTTTATGGAAACGGAGTTTAGTTTGGGGGCCCCTCTTCCAAATTGCACCAGGTGCAAAATAGTCCAGCGCCGGCTCTGGATATGGAAACAGTTAAAATTTACTGAAACTATCAATCAAATGCACCCACAAATACAGCATAACTCTCGATTTAGTATTATCCCATAATTAATATTCCAAACCCAGGCCTAAATTAATTTTCATATTTAATCTTTTCATAAATAATTAAGAGCGATTAGTGTCTCGTTAGTGATAAACATCTTAAATATATTAATTTGACTTAATCCAACAATATACCAAACAACGAGATAGATTCAACGAACATATAGTTGTTCGGATAAAGACCTCCCAATATGATACAGGATTTATATGTCATCGAGTTATTTTTTTGTTCACCACGCCATCAAAATATAATATGACACAACCAAACATAAATCTAAAGCAAATAAAAAAAAATCTTATATAAATTAACTGAAATTCTTAAAAATCATTCTAACCCAGACAGTAATGATCAAGGTTATAAAATCACTCAATATGTTATGTTGGTGTTGTTGTTATTGTTTAATGACATGGAGGTACATCATCAATATACATCCAGGCTAATAATAATGAGAATGTAAGATTGGATTTTATTTTGTTGTTGTTGTTGTTGTTGTTGTTGTTGTTGTTGTTGTCGATTATAATGAACCCGCGCGACGTGATCATATAATATCTGCATAATATGTAAATTTGATATGCACGCGGCTATTGTTCGTATACAAAATTTATTGATCACTTTTGTTAATACATATTTGAATGTTCTGACAATAAATTTGGTTTATTTACATAAAAATTTTATATATATATATATATATGTATATATATATATATATATATATATATATATATATATATATATATATATATATAAATATATATATATATATATATATATATATATATATATATATATAAATATTTATATATATATATATATATATATATATATATATATATATATATATATATATATATATATATATATATATATATATATATATATATATATATATATATATATATATATATATATATATATACATATATACATATATATATATATATATATATATATATATATATATATATATATATATATATATATATATATATATATATATATATATATATATATATATCTGTTGGATATGTCGTTTTTTTTTTATTATTGTCATGTCATCAAATAAGTGATGAACAATAAACATAAGATAAAATACAAGCAACCCACATATGGCAGCAAATTCAAAACTATGTGATGCGCCATCAGTGTTGCACATAACAACACAAGATCAACTTGTTTTGTTTAAAGCATTTATATGCGCAAATTATGCAGATTATAACAGATCATCTTCATTTCTGGTTAAATGATGAATAGTCACGTGGTCTTACTTCTACGTGGCATTCTGTTTCATGCAAATGTAGTAAGCACAAAAAAATGAGGGAGTTGTCAAATAGGCAGAAAATGTATACTTGGAAATTTAGTTTTTCTTAAAACTTGTACTTAAGTCATATTCGCATATACTTTCATTAGAAGCAGGCCGCGTTCTAAGCTTAAAACCAGTTTCACCGAACGTGTTTATTAAAACAACTACATGTATTAAAATTAATGCTTAAGTCATATGACTTAAGAAAATATTTGTCATTTAAAAAATAACTTATTAGGTAAACATTAAAATTTATTAAGTGGCATAAGATCCTTAAGTCATACTATATCTAAGGTAACTTTATAGTTGTCTATGGTACTAGGTTATGTACTGCTTTGTAGTTTACAGTTATTTTTAATTAATTTGAAATTTAGTAGGCGTAATGATATTTCGATTAAAACTCTAACTTAAGGCATTTATGCGTATACTTTGATCAGTACCAGGTAGCATACTAAACCTATACTACCACTGAATTTTATTAGAATGGCTGTAATCTTAAAGTTAACACATAAGTAGTATGACTTAACAAAAATCATTTTAAAAAATACTTATTATGTAAACATTAAACATATTAAGTGTCATAAAATCCTTAAGCCATTCAAACCTGACTTAAGCATATAATATTAAGCAATATTAAAGGCAACTTTGTAGTACTAGGACTAGATTATGTACTCCTTTGAAGTTTAATTAAGTAAGCTTAAGTAAGCGTAATGGTATTTCGTTTAAAACTTGAGCTTAAGTCATATAAGCGTATATTTTGATTAATAGCCGGTAGTTTACTAAGCTTAAAACTATTTCCACTGATATTTAATAGAGTAACTATAATCTTAAAGTTAACCCATAAGTCATATGACTTAAGAAAAAAAAATTTATTTCATAAAGTACATATTAAGTGAGTTAAGACTCATAAGTCATTCAAACCTTACTTAAGCATACAATATTGAAACTTAGTAAGCGTAATAATATTTCGATTAAAAGTTTCATTTAAGTCATATACATATTTACTTTGAATATTTGTAACTTTAAATTATTTCTACTGGCTTAAGAAAATATTTGTCATTTCAAAAAGTACTTCTTAAGTAAATAATAAAACTTATTAGATGACATAATATACATAAACATGGCTTAAGCATATAATAGTATATCAAAGGTAACTTATAAGATATAACTGTAAAAATAATTGTTAAATAAAATTGTTTTTAGTTATGGTTACCCAAAATTAGATATTTTGAATTAAAAAATGTATCATTTTTAATTACGGTGACAAAACTTAACTAACATAATAAGGATTATATATTAATTTAATATTAGTTTGAAATTCACAGAGGTTTTTTTTTATTTAAGCTATATGCTAGCTTAATTTCTCTGTCGTAATTTCAGATTAAGTCACATAGCTTACTTAAATAAAGTTAAACTTAGATATATTTAGAAATGGCTTTAAAATTGAATAAAAGATAACTTTCATTAACAGTTCTACTATTTTTGTAACATTTACATAAAATTAAAGCCTTAAGTCATATACACCTTTTGACCCTACATCATAACGGTTTATTTAATAAAATAGATGTAAACATGTCGATTATTTCACAAAACTATAAATACAACTGTACAATTCACACAAAAAATCCCTTTAGAGATGCTGTATGGGACGTTTATGGCCTCAGTATCTGTGACATAGTTTAGATGTTTTCAGAGATCAAATCCTTTTTTTTGAAAATGTCTAATAACTAATGGGACTTTTTTAAAAATGTTACTTTACCTAAGATTACGGAGTTGTATTATGCACTAACAGAGACTTAAAAGCTTCTCTGGTGTGTTCGAATCAGACCCACTAAGACTTCTACCGTCTATTCAGGAATTGAGCCTTCTTGCTACCGCTCGCCAGTTGCCTACATATGAGTCAACTTTTTCTTTCGTATAAGCATGCCTTGGTCATATACGCTTTGATCTTCTCTCAATAGTGCGCATTCCGAATCATATTTTCAATTATACTGCTCGGGATGAATATTCTACTATACTGCTTACAATATCTCGTCGTTGTGGTTTCCACTCATTTACGTTAGATAAACTTCAGGCTTGTTCTTGTCCCATTTCAGCACTCTTGCCACAGCTGCATTATGTGAACTTTCACTGTTTCAGGGTTTGTTTGGGTCGAGTGCCTCTTTAATCATTAATATTCTTCCTTTTCCTAGCCAGAAGAGAAATTAAAATAAATCCTGCAATGACAAGTATTGCCGGTTCTGCGAGACAGTTCGATATAATAACGATATTAGCTTTTGCGGTCACCCTTCTTCTGGTCTAGTTTCCTTTGTTTAGCATCAGTGTCTCTCGCTACTATAACAGAAGCAATATAATCAGCGAAGCCAATCAGAATGGTACTACACCAAAATGGGACATGAAATTCTAAAGGTTTGATCCTAAGATTGATCCTTGAGCTATGCCAGCCGATATTTCCTTTTCACGGAACCGATCAGAGGTGTTGAAGAATGAAAAAACTATCACTCAAGTAGCTCTCTAACATATTTAGTAAATATAATGGGACCCGAAAAATGGACGCCAATGCATATATTATGTCGAGCCATTGTGTGCCAAATTGATTGCATTTAAACTTTTCAACATCTTGAATATCATTAATAGTAAAACGGCCACTTCTGAAATCAGATTGAATACTCGATAGATCTTCTATCTCCTATAAATTGCAGCAGATAGTCTAGGTTTTAGAAGTCCTCCAGTAGTTTTCCGGCTGTGTTAAGCATACATAGAGGCCTGTTTGTTAAGATAGATGAGCGAAAGCATGATTCGGCGCTCAATCCGAACCTGATGCTTTAATGCTTTTTATAGAAAAAATGGCATTTGAAAATTCCTCTTCTGTAAACAGTGGCATATTACTACTCTCCACTACATGGCTTCTTACTTCCCTATATCTGGGTGAATTGGAAACATGGTGTCAAAAATACTTTGTAAATCTTCGGCACCCATAAACGGGCTTGAAACTAGTTTGCCAATCTTTATCATTTCTGTTTAATAGCCCAAACCCCATTGATCGCAGACGATGGTATTGGTGGCCACTGCCCGTGAAATCTTCAATTAATACTCAGTTCCTCAGCTCTGGTGTGGCACTGTTAAATGTCAGGGTCAAGTACGGATCCAGTAAACCTAGGTTACCTAAAAGTAGGTGTATTTCCACCGTTTAACACGTCCAGCTTGTATCTAGCTGTCGCCTCAGGAAATAGGAGAAAGAATACCCGACTCAAAAGGTCTAACAGTGAAACATCCTGTTACTATATGACAGCATCATCTATCCTCTAGACCACGTCCTCCAGCGCGTTTAATTTGTTCTGGAATAGATCAATGCCCACCTTTGGAGTAATATAGTAGCTGAAAAATAAATATGACTGTACTTTAGCCATAAATAGCCAAAATCTGATCCCTCGTTTTCTACTGAGACAATACTGGTGTTTGGAAATCATAGTGAGGCTTTATCTAAAATATCTGAGTACCAAGCAATGATGTCCTTTCATATTTTATATTTTAACCACCTCAAGTGCTTTGCAAAACACGTTACAGCCATAAGTACCCGGAACATGCTTAATTCTTAGTTTCACTTCAGAGCAGGGAATAAAATTGGTTCTATCGTGTTTTTTTGAACAAGGAGAGTATGTCTATATTTTCATTTCCACGTGGAATTTTTAAAAACCAGCAAATTTTCGTCTTTGTATTCTAACGACCTGTTGTCTTGACCCTCCTTTGGTGTGTGAAGTTTTAGGAGTGTCACCGTATTTTTGATTTGTCTTTGTTTTAGTATAATAATTAACACTACTATCGCTTTTTATCATCATTATGACTGTTATCACAATTATCACTAGTGTCGCTGTTTTCATTATTATCAGTTTTGCTAATCACATTTACCTTATCTAGTTTGGAACAACGTACGCCAATAGATGAATGGATGATAGGTAAAGCAGTCTTTAGTTAGTAAACTCTGGATACCAGGCGCCTTCCAGTTTTATTCTTGCCTTCTTGTGGTAGACTTGTGTATCCTACAAATGATCTGTCAATTCTATCAACTCATGGGAATCAAAATGAAAAGTTTACATTTTGATTCCCATGAGTTGATAGAATTGACAGATCATTTGTGATCACTAGTAATAATAGTGATAACAGTCATAATGGTGATAAAAGCGATAGTAGTGTTAATTACTATACTAGTGCATAATATAAATAGACATAGTACTACCCATCATAAGAAAAAAACAGTTTACTTATTGATGCTCCAGATGTCGTGTCGATAGAATATAGTCAAGATTTAGGTTAAATATATGACATTTAGGCGATTATTCCAGATGTCGGGTCGATAAAATATACTCCACATTTAGTATAAATATATGACCTTTAGGCGATTATACATATACAAATATTTTGATTATTTTAAAACGATACCAGTGGTGACATTTAGCATATCAATGGGCTTTTGTATATTTATGTATACTATCCTCTTACCTTTAGTAGGAGCTAAGTGATGCTGAGAGTAGTATAAAATGTCATGTTGTTCCTAATTTAACTAGCATTTTTTGAAGGTCTGTTGGTTATGCAACCTTCCAATTGCACTGATAATGCCACAAGTGGTTGATATTGGTACAATATTAATAATAGTAATAGAGCTAAAAATGATATAAGTGCTAATACTGATTATAGAGCGGTAACAGTGATAACATACTTATTTAATAGCACTAATAAAAATAAAATAATTTCAACCAAGTGGTAGAATTATTTTAAATTTAAATAAAAATTGTATGCTTATCATATAATTAATAAATAATGACGTTGTCAAATGTGTAATAAATCAAAAACTTTCATCTGGCATGTGCATTTCCACTAGCACCATTCAAGTGAAAAATATGCAGTACTTATATGATTTCAAATAAATATTGGATATATATATATATATATATATATATATATATATATATATATATATATATATATATGTATATATATATATATATATATATATATATATATATAAATATATATATATATATATATATATATATATATATATATATATATATATATATATATATATATATATATATATATATATATATATATATATATATATATAAAATAATAACGGGTTGTACCACAAATCATTTTTGTGTACAAAAATCAGAACATCTTTTATCAAGTTCCTTATATACAAATAAGTTATACAGGCACATATAAAGACATAATGCATGCATGCATCATAATATAATGAAAGTTTATAACCGCAAATTCCATCCATCGTTTATTATTTTTTTATAATGAATGCAATTGCATACAGCTGTCATATATATCATACATATATTTATCAAAAATAAGACATCTTATATCTATATGGTATGCTCACATTGCTAGGGTTATATATTATATAAGCTGTAAATATGTTATAATATAAATAAATAAAAGAATAAATCTTATTCAAAATAAAATAATAAGACAATTATATTATCGTAAAGATAAATTTTATTTTTTATTGTTTTGTTATTATTATATTAACTTGTTGGTTTTGAAGGGAAAATGATGGCATGGATTATTATGTCCACATATTTGAATAGCAATGCACATCAATTATATTTGGTAACAAAGAACACCATCACATTGAATCCGTGATTTTATCTTTTTGAAGTGATACTTCTTTAGCGAAGCTAGTGTCGAAAACGGTAGTGAAATTATATAAAAAATTATTTAACACCAAAACTAAATGAAATAACCGTCATACTGACAAAATACGATGTCTTCACTCGATTCAACGTTAATGTCGCTATAATCTCACGTGTTCAATATTGTGGTTTTTTACCAGTAAAAATTTAGCACCCGCTAGCATTAGATGTTCAATCTGATGTAAAGTGTGTTAATTCAAAGTTTCTTCCATATCTATTAATACTCGTAATTATTCGGTTTTGCGTCGATTTTAGAAGTGCAGCAAATTCGCTGCACTGCTTAAAAATTACGTTTAGTCGTGTCAGAATCACTTTGTGCAGTGCTATTATGTTAACTACTAAAATTCAAGCTGTGAAAAAATTGAAATTTGTATGAAAAGTCATGGCCATATGTTCCAAGGCTAAACGTTGTGGGAAGTTTTCTACTTGAGCCACATTTCGATGATCTGATAGAATCCATACCAGAGCACGACGTCAGAATAATAATTGATAACTTTAATACTAGAGCTGGTAAGAATCAGACTGACTTAAATGAAAACATTGGACCGTTCTCCCGAGACGATCTAGCAATTGATAACGGTAATGATGTTGTAGAACATTTTCGCTTCATTAAAATATTCACGTGAAACGTTTCGAAGTCAAATAACCCAAAACATCTTATAAAGACATCTTGTGAGCTCATATCGGTATGCTGCCAAATTTTTATAGGCAGTCATCATCAATTAGTCATCGCAGCGCTAAAATGGCATTTTTCAAATAAGTATAAGGGATCACAGTAATTCGTACCTTACATTTCAACTGTGATGTTATAATAAACGAAGATGAGAAAGTTCACTATCCACTATTATAATGACGCTTTACAAATCTTTCGATGATTGTAGCACGAGTTTAAATTTAAGTTCGTTAGATAAACTTTCTAACGAAAGTTAAAAGTTTAGGAGGACGTTTGCTTCCTAAATGGTTGGTGTAAAATTTTTATTTTACGATTTGCTGACCATTTTTGACCCAGCTTAATGTGATGGATCAATCAGTTCACGTTAGCCCCATTAATTAAAGGCATAATTTTATTTTTAGAAGTGACTTTTAGAATAGCTACATATAGTGATGTTTCTATGATCGTTGATAGTTCGAAATAGTATACTATACCTTTCCAGCTTCAAATTGAAAATAATCATTTTCAAATTTAAATTTCATTGTAAATATTTTAAAGCCTTTGTGCAGCAACATTTGGTATCGTTCAAATCTGTTTTCACCTGCTAAAAAACTGTGGAATTGCGATTTCTGAATCTCGTTCACTAGAGGCCTTAACAGCTGACCAAGTTTTATGGGGTTTATTATTGATATTTTTGTCTTTTATTAATTTCATAGTTCCTTTAAATATTCTTGAGTATAGAAATCATACCTTCTTATTGGAATTCCACTGAAATATCAATCTGATAAGTCTGCATAAGTTTCACTTTCATTTCCTTTACAGTTCTTCTTATACTTTCTTCAACACATTGCTCCATTAAATTTTGATGCACGTTTTATAATTTCACTTCTTCTTATACACCTCGTTGTTTTTCAACAATGTTTTGTCTATTAATAGTGTTTTTGCAAGTGTTCTCCAATCCCTAAAAAAAGGCTAAGGAGTTAGCCTTCGCAAATTTCTGAATTTGATTGTAAATTCAATGCAACACGTAAAAGTGGCCTGATTGTGATGCATGATACCTTAAACAAAAGGTCTGGTCATCAGAATAAACAGCGCTTTTAAATATAAAAACATTTCAAAACATAATTTTTATGCAAAATAAATAGCAAAGGGGTTAGCCTTTGCAAATTTTCGAATTTGGTTGTAAATTCAATGCAACACGTAAAAGTGGCCCGATTGTGATGCATGATATCTTAAACAAAAGCTCTGGTCGTCAGTAAAAACAATGCTTTAAAATATATAAACCTTTAAAAAATAATTGTTATGCTAAATAATTAGCAAAGGGGTAAGCCTTTGCAAATTTTCGAATTTGTTTGTAAAAATGCAACACGTAAAAATTGCCCGATTGTGTTTCATGATACCTTAAACAAAAGCTCAGGTCATCAGAATAAACAGCGCTTTTAAATATATGAACATTTCAACAAATAATTATTAAGCAAATAATTTTTATGTCAGCCTTTGCAAATTTTTGAATTTGATTGTAAATTCAATGCAACACGTAAAAGTTGCCCAATTGTGATGCATGATACCTTAAACAAAAGCTCTGGTCATCAATATAAATAGCACTTTAAAATATATAAACATTTCAAAACATAATTTTTATGCAAAATAATTAGCAAAGGGGTTAGCCTTTGCAAATTTTCGAATTTGGTTGTAAATTCAATGCAACACGTAAAAGTGGCCCGATTGTGATGCATGATACCTTAAACAAAAGCTCTGGTCGTCAGTAAAAACAGTGCTTTAAAATATATAAACCTTTAAAAAAATAATTGTTATGCTAAATAATTAGCAAAGGGGTAAGCCTTTGCAAATTTTCGAATTTGTTTGTAAATTCAATGCAACACGTAAAAATTGCCCGATTGTGTTTCATGATACCTTAAACAAAAGCTCAGGTCATCAGAATAAACAGCGCTTTTAAATATATATGCTTTTCAACAAATAATTTTTAAGCAAATAATTTTTATGTCAGCCTTTGCAAATTTTCGAATTTGATTGTAAATTCAATGCAACACGTAAAAGTTGCCCAATTGTGATGCATGATACCTTAAACAAAAGCTCTGGTCATCAATATAAATAGCACTTTAAAATATATAAACATTTCAAAACATAATTTTTATGCAAAATAATTAGCAAAGGTGTTAGCCTTTGCAAATTTTCGAATTTGATTGTAAATTCAATGCAACAAGTAAAAGTGGCCCGATTTTGATGCATGATACCTTAAACAAAAGCTCTGGTCGTCAGTATAAACAGCGCTATAAATATTAGGGATAGAAAATGATTTTCCTTTTCTGGTCATCCAGTACAATACGAAAAGCAGGCTTGGGATTGAACTGATTTAGCCAAATTATTGGTATGGTACGGGCCAACTATGGTTTCTAAAAGTCGGTTATTATTATCATTTATATATTTCCCACAGTCTAATCATACAAATTTTTCCGTCCCCAATAATTTCTCATCAAAGTTTTACGAACATCAGGAGTATTTATAAAAAAAAAGTCTAGGTAAAATTCCGGCAACCCATTTTTTTTATATGTAATCAGTTCCTTAACATCTATACAGTCGAATGATAAATCTGTCAAAAATTCTTCTTCAATTTGTGATGTCCGTATTTTATGACATGTGCTGAACAAAAGGAATGCCAGAAAAAAAAAAACAAAAACTAGAATTTCCACCTAAATATAAAGAAAAAAATTGTTTCAAATTTATTGTTTACTTGACAGCGAAGCTCGATACAAAAAAATTCATTTGCATATGCATATCGTTGCGCCATATCAAATTTAATGTAGAATATATTTTTTTTTTTATCTAAAATTATTTCAAACTGAAATTTGTACATTATATATAATTTTGGGTGCCTCTGAGAAACGAACTGTATGTGATTTAGAAATGCTAAAGGTAGATTTACTTTTATTAAATATTAATAATTTTTTTTTTAAAAAGGGTTGATTATTTGAGTTTGTTGTTGTTGCAGCGGAAGTTAAGTTGTTAACTTATATTTTAATATGAATATACAGAAGGGATGTAGACGGTTTATGAAGCGAATGGTTGCAATGATATATGAAAAAAAAATTATAATTTCCAATGATCAATTAACAATATGTAATGTTACAACACGATGGCAAATAATCATATATTCACCTGTTTGTTTAAAAACTCAAATGTAAACGTAGACATATATGTATGCAAAATGTTGGTGCTTATGCATAATGTGGGATTCGATTTATAAATAATAGAGTTATGTTATTCGTATATTAATATTGCTAAATGTGGGTTGTTATAATTAAAACGACATTAACATTTCTCCAACGGCTGGGTGTTGCTAGAATTTTTTTTTTTTTTAATCTTAAGGATTATTACGGTTGTATTTTACGGTAAAATTTTAAAACAATTATCCACAGTAAAAAATCTGTTTGGCAACGTACCGAACCTAAACTGGGTGTCCGTTAACGGATGCTTTGGTGGAATTCTAAGAATAGCATGCTCGTTTGTATCGAGTTTATGTCTTGGTTTCGACCGAGAAATCGGTTGTATTTTTTACAAAGGGAAATATTTTAATTTTTTTTATGTATGTGTATTGAAATTCTATGTATTAGAATTATAAATTTAAATATTTGAATTTTAACGTTGATTTTTTTGATAAAAATTTATTGTAAATAGTTGCAAATCTAAAATGTTTAAAATTTAATTAAAAATAAATGGCTTTTAGTGTTTTAAAAATATAAATAACTTTTATTTAAATTTGAATCGCAACAAAAATACATGATAATGACATTTTTCAAATAAATAAAGGGTTGTCCATAAAATTTCCTAGAGGAAATTTTATATTTTAGTACCAATGTAAAAAAAACAACAGCAAAAGTTCTCTTTATTAGTACAAATCGGTTGTTTTTTCTACAAATCGGTTGTGTTTTGTTTGCATGTGTAGGTAATAAATTTTGTATAGAGACGCAATTTTTTTGAGAATGTATACTATCCGTGTGTAAACAACCAACTTTTTGGTGGAAACGTACACTAACATTCATTCTGAACGAACAAAAAGACGTTAATAAATAATTTTAATAAATAGTGTCATTTTTTTTTAATATTTTTTTTATTTTCGATATATTAGTTGGTGAACATAACTATTAAATATATTTGATTTATAAAATTCACTTTGAAATGATTTTGATTGATTGATTTTGAACGTATGACCAAGAATTAAGGAGGATCTCCCGGATATATGGGCCCACCGTACACCCGTTTTACATTAACAGAATAATATAAATATGAACCGAACAAATATAATATAATATATAATCTAATATAATATTTATCTTATCTGGTTTGGTTTGGCCCGCACAGCACATGCCATCATCTTATCTCTGCTGTCCTTGTTATTCTCTGCTGCCTTTCAAAATTCCAAAATCTTTTTTTCCATAATCTTCATGTGTTCATCACTATTTCTTATAACCAAACCTTTGACGTTTGGTTTGATTTCCACTTTATGCACATTATATTAATTTTCTCACAGTTTTCATTTCTTTACTTTGTTATTATAATTTTCGCAACCGTCCGAAGGCGAGCAAGCACTTGTTATTTCTAAAATTAACTATTACCAATTATAAACTAAGAGATACACACAATCTGTATCTAATTTGATTTTAATTTGTTTTACAATTTTGACATTCACATTATGCTGACATTATATTTTGACATTATATGCTAATACCAAAGCCTCCTATATATACAAAGCCACAATAATTAAAAATGGTGGTAGAAAGACAAAAAAAAAATCTACTTTTCATACAAATCGTATGAAAAAAATTGTTATCTTTAAAACGTATTTCAAACATGAAAATGGCTGTAAAAATTAATTTTAAACGCAATGACATTTAAATTAATAGTTAAATTATGAATGAATAAAAATTTAATCAATAAAAACATAAAAATATAAAAAAAACAGAAATAACAAAAAACAAACTTTTTGTGTATGATTGAAATATCATACGTCATCGATTTTTTCTATTGCATTTATTACTATATTCTTCTAAAATTTAACATATCCATACGTAGAAAAATATAAACAATATATGTGTTTGTGATTATCGTGTGCGAATAATTCAAACTGTACATAAATACACTAAACAACGAACATCATACAAGTTGAAATTATCTCAAAACAACAACTAATTAAAAATAAGAAAAAATCATGGTCGACTATCATTTTATTCATTTTATTTACTAACATTCTGTTGCTTTAAAATATTAATTTTTTTTTTGGTAGGTTTAGAGTTTTTTGCTTTCTTATTTTGAGCTATTTTGTAATTATTGTTGATTTATAATATTTTATGTTTTCCATTTGAAACAAAATGGTACTATATACTTTGATCATGCTGCCTCTTGCGAATATCATGGTATACTAAATATATTGAGCGTGCTGCCTCTTTCGGAAAACATGATCTATTACGACGTGCTACAGTGTGCAACATCAACAAGTTTGCTCAATTAAAATAAAAATTATTTCTCTGTAATAATGGATTGTCAAAGTAGCACAAAATCGATCGGTATTACATCAGATATTATTTGTTGTAACTACTTTGATAAATAATACCATACTGAGTGTTGTGGCCACATTAAAGCTGCTATTAACTCATTGAGAATGTTTGGAAATCTTTTGTATTTCTGAAATGGCTGTAAACTATGGATTACGGATAATCAAAAAAGTGAATTTGGTTGCTGAGAAGACGATTATTACTCTGAATTTTAAAAAAGTTGAAGCGGAGGTAGCCACGAATAAAAAAAATTACTATAAGAATTCATGAACTGTTTTTAGCCAATAATAAACCTGCATATTCTGAGGAAGTTGCAGTTTTGTATGATAGAAGCGAGCCTGGAGAGGTTTCTGTTTTGGATGAAACAGCTTTTGGAAAAGGTATCACAGGTACCGTTGAGCCTTTGCGGTGGATTTTTGTTTCTCGACTGTCCAAGGACGTCAATGATGATGATATCACATAATTTATAAACAATTAATTTGATATCGATAAACCTGTGTGTTATATTGCTTTAGATGTAATGATGATCGGGAATTTATTTCTTTTAAAATTGGTGTTCCTGAAAGCAAATTAAACCAAACGCTAGATGCTTTTTCGTGGCCACCATGTGTATTAATCAAAGAATTCATTTCGTCGAAATTCAAAAAATTATTTAACTTATCAATTTTTTACTTTAACTGTAGTGGCATGCGTTCCCAAGCAAAGAATTTGTACTTAGAATTTTGGAGTCTAATTTCGATATAATAGTTCTGACTGAAACATGGCTGAGAGTCAATTTTAATTTTAATACTGAGGAATTTTTCTTCCGGATTTTTGCGTTTTCCGTGGCGATCGGTATATAGTTATAGTACTAACATTAAAGGTGGTGGTTTTCTAATTTCAGTGAATTTTTATTTTCTGACCCTGTCGTGGAGTTTATTTCTTGTAAAATTAAAATAGATAGATCTTTTAAAGTAGTTAGCACAGTATATTTTCCCCCTAATCCATCTACATCTTAACGTTTTTCTTGAAAGTATTTCAAATAACTTATTGCCCTTTGTTACTGAAAGCGTTGACTTCATTATTTTAGGCGATTTTAATTTTCCTGAGTATTTGGATAATGGATGACAATATTTTTGTTCCTTCTAATACTTGTGAATCTTCCGCGCTAGTTTGTGATTTTATGGCCAACTTGGGTACTTCTCAGACAAATCACATACCTAATAGTTACGGCATTTTTCTGTTACATGATCATGTAAGCAACTGGAGGTTCTTTTCTTCTCTGATGACTTCACTCCAGTAGCTTTTCATATTCTATCGAATAGCAAGTAGCTGAACCTCTCCTATATATTGTCGAAATATACAAGCCTCCTACATTTTCTAACTCAAGCATTTGCAAATTGGTTGGATGAATTTTAACAAATACAGTATTAGAAAAAATTGATAATACTGTAAGCAATGTTAAGTACTTGACATGATCTACTTCTTAAAGTTGGAGTGTTTTCTTCTTCAGTTGAAGAGCTTTTACTGGTATCTTCTAAGGCTGGTCGAGTTCACAATTTTGTAATAGGACATTTAAGGAGTAAAAATCTTTAAGAGTAAAAATCGTGTCTCATCTTGCAATATTATTTTTAATTTGGTAAATTTTTTTGATTCGACCCCATGCCTACATCAAAAGAGGTAAGTTTGGTTATTTTATCAGAATTAAATCACCCACTGTTGACTTCGATGTTGAAGCTGAGATAAATATTCTTGGCGCCTTTTTTTTTTAAACTGTTGGTGCATTTGTTTTACTAACTTCCATCTGGTTAATATACCTTATTATCCAACAAATCATTTTCCGAGAGAGCCAGTTAAGCAATACCGCAATTAAAAAATGGTTAGAAGATCGATATAATCTGCATTATTCGATACAGGACACAGAGGACGTGAATTGATACCTACTTTATTCATGCATAGCGTATAGTGGCTAATTCCTCGTACGTAAACCTTTGATTTCCAATGACTCGGCATAAATGATGTTTCAATTTACTTAACCAATTTAAGCTGTGCCACCACAAACCACAATCCGTTTAGTTTTGAGGGCATTGTTCTTCTGGATGCACAATCTGCATCTAGATGCAGATTCTTTGGATATTAAGGATTTTCATCTCCTTGGAGGAGATGATATCCATCCTAAGACAATGGTCGAGTCAGTCCATAATGTGGTTTTTACTTCTGATACTCCTAATGACGCCTTTACAGATACTATTCGTGGAGCTTATAAGGCTGTCGCACACAGTACCAGCCTTAGAATGTACACTTGATCGAAGCGACCTTTGTTTTGGCACTGATGAGACTAATCCTTACATTGCTATGTTCATTGACGCATCTCAAATATTATCGGAGCGCCATAGAATTCGGTGATAGCCCCTATTATCAGGATATAAGATAGTTTGCCTACAAATTTTCCCAATATCCGCAGTAAAAACAATTTTGTATAAATGGAATCGCATTAAAATTTAAATGAGCGGTTCGTAAACGGTAGGTCCGACCATCAAAATATCGTTCAGTGTGGTTCCGTTGGCTGACTTAAACGATGTGGCGCACACCACATGAAGTTTGCTTGTAGAGCTTGATTCTTTCAGCACGCTGTGATGAGGAATTTTTTTTTTTTTTTTAATTTTTCCTCTGCCCAAAACTGCCAGCACTACGACCTAAATGATCTTTTGTGCTATTGGGTTTATTACTACAAGAGCTTCTTTTCGGCAGAGGCCAATTTACATTTATCCGGGGTTAAATACCTCTCTTCAAAAAGAAGCCACTTCAGTGTACACAGAGCACTCACATATTATGTGCTCTGCGGTTTCTATATCTTCTAAACGGAGTCAACAGTCCCTCTCTGTAGACAGGTTCAGTTTATTCAAATGATATCTCAGGTTACAGTGACCTGAAAGAAAACTCACTAGTTTTTTGATATTTTCTTTACTAAAATTGACCGCCAAGTCCATATGGTGAAATGGTATGATCAAAGATTATTTTTCACTGTGTATTTTCTATTTAATAATTGTATATGCCCACGGGATGCCACAGAAAAGCTCAGGGTCAATGACTGTAGTCGAGGAGCCTGCCCGTGCATGCTCGTCGGCTATCTCATTTCCAGTGATGCCCTTGTGACCAGGTACCCACCACAACCTAACTTTGTTTTGGCAAGAGAGAAATTGTAGCAGTTTAAAACATCTTTTAACCTACTTAGAATCCAGACAGTTAGAAGCAAATGATTTCAATGCTGCTTGGCTCTCAGAGTTAAACGTAATCGGAGGCGGTTACCTTGCCCTTGGTTATCCCTGTGGTTGATTAGCCAATTCCTCTGATACTGATGCGTGTGTCTTCACTCACGAAGGAGGTTTGCAAACTCTCAGTTTAAAAGCTCATGACCAAACTTGGCAATGGAAATTCACCCCATTATGCTTAATTCTCGTTGATATAAAATACTGGTTGATGATGTTTAGAATCCGGGTACCTTGTCACTCGGAGTAATCAACATATTAAGTAGGAGCGAATGATGTTTCTTGTAGCAAATTCTACATCTTCTTTTAGATCGACAGTCGTAGACTCCAAGGTTCTGTTAATTGAAACAACGTCCATCTGTTTTGAGCAGCTCTGTTTGCGCTGTTATATCCATAGATTTAAATTAGGAATATTCGAAGAGCTAGTAGTCATTGGTTTGGCACACAGGATACGTGATATCTTAAAAATGGTACCTTTTATGTTTATTCCCTCTAGTTCGTCTGCGCGAGTCATCACTGATATGCCTCATCCATAATTGCTTTGATTGGTCGTCTAATTTGAGGATCCCAATGCTTTCAAACCGCGTGTTATCCCATCCGACGAATCAAGTAGCTATCTTATTGATGATGAGTTTGCTTGACGCTTCAACAGTCCTCTCGACATGTCGTCTGGCTTTTGGTTGAAAATCTGATCCTCAATTTCAGAAAATTGTTGTAATAATTCTTCGCGGGTCGTATTCGTCCTCATACTTCATCTTTACATAAATTCGTGGATAACGAGCCTTTGGTAATACTTCTACGTTTTATTAAGGCTTCCATTTTGTGATTCACTGAACTGCATAACACTACACTAGTAAACCGTTTACATGATAAATACGTTTGCATAGAAATCGATTGATTTTGATTGAATTTATGTCACGATTCGGTTATTAATTAAAATTTAATATTTCGGTTATTCGTTTCACTTATTTGATGGGATTTAATCGGCGCCAATGACGAAATAGTTTTAACTCAAACACTTGCGTTTATTTACGCAACCACGTTAAAACAATTTAACGGTTAGTCTCATGGTAATAATCACATCAACACACTAAACAGAATTTATAGTAGTTTCGTCACCTCAGCTTGACCTGCTATGAATATATATTCAAATATAAGATTGTAAACGTAAAAATTTGTTGTACGAGGTCATAGCACACAACCATATACAGCGCATAAAAATATATTTGCAACCGTTAGTTTAATTATTTCCCTTTTAGTTCCTCCCATTTTTTTGAATCAAAAATTTCATATATACATATACATGTACACAAAAGCACACACGTATGTACCTACATATATCTATATACAGCGGGCATTCAAACGTAAAACGAAAGAAAATTCCCAACTGGCAGAATTTCATTATTTCGTATATGTTCGTTTCGTACCTTTGAGTTGAATTTCCTTATATGTACACATACAGACGATCTGCTAGCAGGCAAGCAAGCAGTAAACAATAAAACAGTTGTAATGTGTAATAACTGACCCTACCCTTTTCGCTGTTTTTTTTATGAATAATTTTTTGGATTTTTTTTTTTTTTTTTTTGGCGGATGTTGTTCGTAATGTTGTTGGTGGACGGGCATGTATATGCCTTCGTTTTAATGAAATCAATTCATCATCGGTACATTAACATCTTTCTTTCTCGGCTCGACTAAGATATACAAAAGGGATTTTACATATAAAAAATCTGAAATATGTTGTAATTTAATGAATAATTAATGTTATATGATTTTATGTTTGTGATGCAATAAATTTATTTAGTTTTCGTTTTTTTTTTTTTTTATTTGCGTACATTACAGATTGCGAAATATAGGTCGGATGTGTACAAAGATTTTTATGATTTATTGAATTAAGAAAATAATTCAAAGATTTTCTTACAGATGTATGTACCTATAGCTATATGATATGAGAAAATGGAAATCAAATTAATTAATGTAGGATGAATTTATCGTGTGTGTGTGCCTTTACAGTATGTATAAGTGAGTTCAATAAGACAAAAGGTACATTAAATGTAAGAAAATCTTATTAAATTAAATTGAACTTTGATTGATGATGTTGTAATATAGAAACGTGTAAATAAAAAATTATTTTAAGAAGGAAGATTTCTTAACTTTTTTTTTTTTTGTTTGTTGCAATAATATGCATTATAGCTACATGTAAATGCAAAATGATTGAAGATGTGTGAATTATTCGTTGAGATGTGAACACTCGGAAAGTAGGTGTTAACACAAATCGCTTATTTACGATTTTAATTACATTTCATTTTTCATTCTTATAATATAAGGTACATAAGATTTAAAAATGCATGTGATTTATGGAAAGGTGTTACAGGTATTGTTAATGTCATGTGGTACAATGATATGATGGTGGGATTACTCAAAATGTCGAAAGGGTTATTTAGTTAGTTTGTGTATAGTTAAATGTATACTATGTAACGGTTTTGTTCAAAATGTTCACTTTAGACATATCCACATCTCGAAGTCATACCAAATCTAACTTACCTGATCATTGTTTTTTGTGCCAGATTCTATAGAAAATTTTGTGCCAGATTCTTGCTGATATAGAAGAATGATTGTGAAAAAGATGGTGGCATTTCAATTTTTTGGATGAAAAATTCCATAGGAATGTGGTATTTCATAATTTAAAACCGTCTGGTTGTTTTAGTATTAATTTCATGTTTGGTGAGATAATCTGTAATTGCCTTAGTTTTTTTAGGTATTACAAGTTTAATGTCGAACAATCCGTTAGCTAATTTTTAATTAGTTGGAATCATTTAATTGGAATAGAATTTAATTATTTAAGGAGATTTTAACATTGACTTTATGTATTTGGTGAATTCGATCGAATTTGAAGGTTAATTATTTTAATAAAATTTTAGTTATAATAATTTCGGTGATTTTGTAGTATATGTCATAAAACGATGAATTCGATCGAATTGAACATAACGCGAAAGTTATTATGTTTTTATAATATATTTGATATTTTGGTGCTTTTATATTATGGTTTTATTGTACTCCTATAAATTAACACATTGTAAATTTATGCAAAAATTATAATTCTATATTATTATATTAGAATTACAAAACAGTATAATTAATATACTTTATATCATTTTCAGCTGTAATAGGTACTTTATGGACAAGAAAGCTATACCAATAATGGCGGTTTTGATAACTCTACCATTAAGAATTTAATTGTCAAAGCAATTATGAATACAAAATTAAATAGTCGAGGCTATTTTTTGGATTGATTGATTGATTTAGAATGTACGACCAAACATTAAGCAGGATCTCCCGGATTTATACTACTGTTAGTATAAGGCAATCATAATTTTACTGAACTGCTCTACATTCTAGCATCTCTTGTCAGCAACTCTAGTGTGCCACCATTCATTTGTTATCTGCAAAGGTTCCCTGAAAATAGAACCTATTAATTAATTAATTGTTCTTAGCCGTAGGCTGTAATAAATTGAATCACATTTTAATCTGAAATTACAAATTAATTCATAATATAATAATATACTTTCTGCAAGCCGCAGGGTGTAATAAATTGAACTATTAGTTTTTATCTGAAATTTACAATTAATTACTTTATTACATACATATATAAAAATATGAAATTATAAAAACTATAAAATAACATAAATTAGATTTTATAAATTTGATTAAATTTTACAAATCAATGGAATTTATCGCTTTACGACAAATACGTCATATAATCGCTGAAAATCTAATATGTATACCCAAAAGTAAAATGCATCAGAATGACATCAAAATAACAAATAATAGGATATTATAAAAAACAACGAGGGAAGCCGACGAAAATTGAAGTTGGAAAGAAAAATGGAGTACATCATTTATGAAGCTGGTTTCCCGTTAGCCGATATTCAGCGATTGGTCCGATTGCCCCTTAGCCAATATTTAAACTACTGTTAACGCAAGACAATCACAATTTTAATGAACTGCTCTGCTTCTTGTCATCTTTTATCAGCAACTCCCATATGTGGCAACTTTCAACTGTAATCTGCAAGAAAATATAGTATTTAAATTAAATTTTTATCAATTATAGATTTTGCTTAATTAAAATAATAATTGACATTTTTATAAGATATAGAATTAATAATGTAAATAATTTATGTTAATTTTAATTTAATTTATGTTAATCATCTATGAACATTCATCAATCCTTAATCTTTATTAATTTATTCCCATTATGATTTATTTATTGCTAAGAATAAATTAATTAAAATGAAAATACATAATTTGTAGATTCTATTCAAATTCAAAAGTTAAAGTAAGCCGCCAAAATATTTGAAATAAGCCCCCATATTTTTAAGAAAAACACAACCAAACTTCCCTTCTTTCAATGTTCGGATCGCTGACGAACTTAGTTATATCTCAGTCTAATTCGGACAATATTCGGAAAAAATCGGGGATCAAAGTGTCCGAAAAACCAAATACTTGACCGATACAAATATACGTGGAAATCTGTGCTCGATGTAACCGTAGGTATTATTTTCATTTTACATTCTGCATCAATATACCGATTGTTGCACTCGATTCATTGTGCGGAGGAATTTGTAACTTTTTTTTTTAATTTCGTCTATAATGTTGTCTATAATTTGTCTTTAATTACATTTGTCTTATAATATGTATATCCTGAAGCTTCAACCTAGGTTGAATCCAGGTTAGCAGTTGTCATCTAGCAGTTGTCTCGACTCGACGTAACTAATTTGTGGCGTCGAGTTATTTAAATCTAGAACAATGAACTATATACAAAGTCGAGTCGAATTACAACAACAAAAACATGTACATCTTAAGAAAATGTAATAATTAGAGCCTCAAAATCTGGTGTGATCGAAGACAAGTTGAATTAAAATTATGTACTTAATATTAACTTAGTTTTATAATACCTCTAAGTTATCATTTTACTTTCCTACAAGGCTATTTTTATAAGCCGATTACAACTCGACACCAACATGACTCTGCAGTCATATACACGTAAATATTACTCAAAGATGATCCAAAGTCAACTAGAAAATAAACCGACTCGCAACGTTTACGTATTAATATACTCTAATCTCTTCTATAACAAAACTTACACTCGCATTTTCACACCAATAACATAACCAATAAATATGTAAAATAATATAATTGATTATTCCATAATAATAATAAAATTATCAAATAAACTTTCCTTTTAAATAAACAATAATATAAAATATAAATAACACATATCTTATTAATTTTGTCGGTCCTATATATCAAAGCACATGTATGTGCTTTGATACGAGTGTACAGTTAAAGTTCAGTGCTTAGTTTGGTAAATAACTAAAAATAAAAATTGTGTCTTTGCTACAAAATGATCAATTAATACTAACAATCGATTACTTTAATAATTTTCACCCGTTTTTCCACTTTCACTACACTATAACTATAAACAAACTTTATATTATTTAGTACACTATTACACTAAACTTGACTGAAAAATAACACTCGCACTATTTAAATTATTTATTTTTCCGCCATCGATTAACAAATGCGTCTATTCCATTGGTTAGCCGAGACTCACCCCAATAAAAAAAAAACAAAAAAAAATTAAATA
This sequence comes from Tipula confusa, assembly GCA_963556175.1. Taxonomy (NCBI): domain Eukaryota; kingdom Metazoa; phylum Arthropoda; class Insecta; order Diptera; family Tipulidae; genus Tipula; species Tipula confusa. The sequence goes on from OY744477.1 coordinate 74,597,186, forward strand.
GTCGAGGCTATTGTGAATTGAAAATTTAATATAAATCAAACAATTGCATATAATATCACAATTTGATTTATTTATTGAAATTGCAGTTCAAGGTTACACTGCAATTATTGCATCTCACAAACAATTGTTTCGGCATTATTTACATTATCTGCTTCCAAATGTATTGTGTTGGTTATATTTGATGTTATCATCCATTATGGTATTGCTAAATAGCTGGTTTGTTCGTTAATAGATTATATGTTTTCCGAAAGAGGCACCACTATTAAAGTTTGTAGTGCCAATCATTGCCACAAGATGGTTTAATTCAAAATAATAATCAGCCATGATTCGCACATAATATTCATAAAATATTTTGTTTATATTTTGTGACACTTTGAAAAACAAATAGCGGCATAATCAATGTACTAGGGCATACTTATGTAAAACATACCACTTACCATAAGATATGGTTTCGAATTGATCGCCAAATAATTTGTTGTTGTTATGTTGTGCTTGGGAATATTTTTGAAATATTATTCAGGAACATGGTTTGAACAAATGACTTAATATAATTTCATATTTTGTATAACTTCTGTGCAGTTTGTTAAAGCTATGTCGATAAAGTGGAACAATATTTTCTATAGTTATGGTTAAAGTGCTTAGGTGAGTTGGGAAATTTTATAAAACATTGGCTGCTTAACATTTTGTTATATAGAGGTAAGGTACCAGTTCTGTTATTTTTGTAACAATTCCAATGCGCTCGATAAGTGGTTGTTTAGAATAGTAAACAGGTTCATTCCACGTCCAACCGTAACATTTTTTAGTATAAAATTACAGTTTATAATTGTTTTAGTAACAAGATAATCACTCAAAATAAAACAAAATTACCTTCTTATAAAGCGTTTTACGTTCTCTTGATTAGTAAAACGCCACCCGTGGTAATTTTACTAATCAAAAAATAATTCTAAGCTAGGATTTTATAGGTAAAATTTTGTTTATCGGATTAAAATTTATTTAAAATGATATTTATAGTGCCACCACTCAAATATGCTGCAAATAATTTTAATTTATCATGTTAGGTGGAAATTTCAGTGCTATAAGCAATAGACAGTGCTTAATATTTCGTTTAATTAGAATTACAACTCCTTCGTCAGTGCTGATATTTAAACAATAAGCATTATATTCCGAATCGATAAAAGATGTTCCGTTTTTTCGCCAAATTTCTTGTGCAGACCTAAATAAATGCATAACATAACCAATAAATATGTAAAATAATATAATTGATTATCCCATAACAATAATTAAATTATCAAATAAACTTTCCTTTTAAATAAACAATAATATAAAATATAAATAATACATATCTTATTAATGGTTTTTTAGGTAAAAAAGAGTTTCATCTATTTTGTTATTCAAACTATGCGCATTTCATATAAAAATATTTAATGAACTATTAGTAGAATTGTATGAAAAACTGTTAATTTTATTTAGGGAGAACTAAATTAGTGCTAAAATGAGTACTCCATACCCTCCTTGTAGGTGGAGCGGAAGTAACTTTTAAATTTAAATAGGAACCTCTATTTTATATTGCAGATTCGGATTCTATGGCTAGCAAAAGTACGTAGGATTTGTCTAGAACATTTATTGAAATAGGCAATATAAATTTTTTTTCGATTTCTCCTACTGAAAACCTATGCATAAGATTTTGCAATACGTTTGCAATAAAAGTAACACGTTTTCAATGTAAATACTCGAAATTAGTCTTAAACAAATTGTATTTTTTAAATTTTAAATTACTGAAAAATGGCTTGCCAAGAAACTACTATTATCGTAACCCAGAAACAAGCGATTAGATCTGCTTTCAAATTAATGATTTTTTTTGTATTTTGTTTTAAATTTATCGATTCAGGTCCAAAATTATTCCGAAAACAAAAAGACCTGTTTCCGTTAGGCTATTAATACACCTCAGAATGGAGTATTTAATCAAACGGTATATCATTAAATGAGAGGCTGATGGTAGGACCAACAATTCAACCGAAGTTGATATCCATTCTAATGAATTGGTGGACACACAAGATTGCATTCACGGCGGATATTAAAAAAATTTACAGGCAGATTAAGGTGAGCAATATTGACACTGATTTTCAGAGAATCAGAGAACTACAATCAGAGTTGATTACGCTCCTCACGTCAAGTGGATTTGAACTTCGAAAGTGGTCATCAAATCATAATGATGTTTTGCAATCAATTCCGAGCGAGATGAATGAAACGAAATCAATATTGAATATTTATAACGATAGTTTAGTTAAAACGTTAGGCATATCTTGGAATCCAAATAACGATGAATTTAGCTACAATATTTCTCTATCCAGTGATCAAGACATTACTAAAAGAAGTATATTGTCTGATATATAGCGACTCATTGATCCTTTGGGTTGGGTTTCACCGTGCATTATCACTGCGAAAATTCTTCTTCGAAATATCTGGTTGGCTGAACTAGACTGGGACGATCCTGTACCTGAGCACATTCAATCAACGTGGCTCACTTACCGAGATGAACTATCATCATTCTCTCAGATAAAAATAGCAAGATGGCTTAATAATACATAATTCAAATCGAGAAGAGTGCGAACTCCACGATTTCTGCGATGTAGCATCTATTCTGATGGTACCTATCACATTGGTCTCATAGCAGCAAAGACAAGAGTAGCGCCAATTAAACAAATCTCAGTTCAACGCCTTGATTACCGTGGGGCTCTTCTGATTGCAAGATTATTCAAATAGATTACAGCCATACAGGCATATACCAACACTGTTCAGTGCATGCCTGGATTAAATCCACGATTGTCCTATTTTGGTTAAAATGACATCCTAACGAATGGAAACCGTTCATCGCAAACAGGGTGACGGAAATCTTCAATGTAAATATTAGTGATTGAAGACACGTTTCTTTAACAAGCAATCCAGCTGGATGCGCTTCCTGAGGATTATCACCTAATTTATTACAAAATCACCAATTGATTTTGGAGGCTTATGGGAGGCCGGAGTAAAGTCGATGGAGTACCATACTTCGGAGAATTGTTGGGGATACTAAATTAACGTATGAGGCGATGAACACATTGCTGATACAAATAGAAGGCGCATTGAACTCACGTCCAATGTGTCCCATGACAAATGATTCTAATGATCTAACAGTACTTACACCAAGTCGAAAAACACTGTTCTCGATGGGAACTTACTTAACGAATTTACCAACATTTTTCGAAACGTTGGTCAACAGATTATTTAAGTCGTTTACAACAATGGCCAAAATGGATGAAACAGAAACCTGAGGTACAAATTGGCGTTCTGGTTCTATTAAAGTAAGTCAATTTTCTACCATCGAAATATGGCCTTTGGCAATGAAATATGCCCTTTGGAAATATGCCCTTTACCAATTAATACCACTGATAAATCTGTAGAGGACATCGTAGCAGCGAAGTGAGTCGGAGCACTATATCTCCCAACGTTTGTCAACACTAACAGGCACTGGTTTAATTGTGTCAACGTTGTTGACACGTGGGCCGATATGTCTGTGACAGACATAACAAAAACAATTTGAATTATTTTACTTACCAAAATATTTTAGATAACTCTATAACCTAATGACGTGTCATCTATATATCTACTGTACGTTACTTCTTATCGTATAACGATATACTACCATTGCGACATATTATATAATGTGGTGATGACACGTACCAACTTATGGTTAACTCAAATCAATTTTTTTTTTTAAAAACTTAAATATCGATATTTTCATTTAACGATAAATTTAACTATTAATAATGGCCCATAAGTGTAGGCTTCCTAATTAATTCCATAACTTTCAAAATAAACCAAAAATAGTTATTCTGAAATGTTTATCACAATTTTCATGTTACGATTTAAAATTCATGTTATTCTTTAAGATTTTATTTATTTATGTCTTTGAGATTAAGCCTTTTTGATTTAGCTGGAAGCAACTATTGTGCAATTTGTTAAGCCTTCTTATTTCTGTCGGTGTAGCACTTAAATATACAAACATTTTGGAATCAACAAAAAAAATATTCAACAAATTTCGTAAAACAATCGGATAGCAAATGACAATTAACAAAAAACAACAAAAGAAGATATACATTTTTTATTCTTTCTAGAACATTCGTCTAGTATAGACGTGTAATATTTTAATCCTTTTAATTCGTATAATTGTGCGACAAAGGGTAATTTTAACGTAAATTTTAATGAGTTTGTTTAAAATTCCAAGTTAGGTATATATTAACAATTTGAGTATCGGTGGAATCCAGTCATAAGGAGGACGCCTAAGCGTCAAACATAACAATCAACAAAACAGTTACAGAAAATGTAGAGATAAATAAACATGGAAATTTAACAACCACAAACGCCAAAAAGAAAAACAACACCAGTGATGGATATACAATTTTATTCAGCCAAAACCATGCGGTCAGAAAACATTACAAGCATGGACATAGCCAACTTTAGAGATTTTCCAGAAAATGCAAATACTATAGATAAACATAACAACGAGGATGTAACCAAAGAAGAAAAAAATATTAATCATAATGGAAATTAGACCACAGCAAGCATAAAAATATATCCACATGGATCTAAAGAAAAATACAACACGGGCAATGCAGTTAATAACGAACTGCTGGTAAAAGTGACGGTGTAGAAAATAAATACAAACCAAGGGACATGGACCCATACTGTGTGATAATAGAAAAAAAAGACATAATATAACGGTCGGAGAAACACTAAACAGACTCACCTTTGAGCCAATAATCAATATAAAGCAATATGGTAGCAACAAGGTAAAAATACAAGTAAGAGAAATGGAAACGGCCAACAAAACAATCAACAGTGTAGATATGAAAAAAATTTACCACTAAAACACATATCTAACTTTATGATCGAATCAATCGGCTACGTTAACAAAATTCCAGTATCACTAGATTTAGAAAAAGTTAAACAGAGCATCAGAGCAAAATGCAAAATTCAGTGTATAGAGAGAATGACGAGATGGAATAGTAAAGAATCAAAAACGGAACCCACAACATCCGTAAAGATCACATTCCGAGCAACATCACTACCAGACAACATATATATATATTGGAAGTGGCAAGAAAAGTAGCTTATTACATTCCCAAACCCTTGTTGTGCAGGAAATACCTTATCTATGGACATAAGGCACTTCCTGGTACCGACCATAGAAAAGACACTAGATGAACGAAACTAGATGCAATCGATTACTCAGGGATACCTTAATATGGCGGATAAGGGGCCAGGAACTGACATAGTTCTTACCGAGTTATTGGAAATTCTTATTGAGCTAGATAAACTTATAACAGTCAACGAGAAAACGGGAAAGAAAAAAACAAAGACAACAATACATGATCAGTCACACCAATAAGTAAAATAATATAACAATCTTAAAAATCAATATTAGAAGTCTCATACAAAATAAGGACGAACTAGAAAACTATATGCCCAATTAAAAAATAGACAGAGTGTTTATCTGTAAAACATGGAATAAAGACAATAAAAAACCTAAATTCAACAATTTTAACGCATATTACAAAAATAGAACAGATAGTTATGGAGGGGTTGGTTTCATAACCAGTAAAAAAAATCAATGCGAAGATCATCTGCTGCCCATATGAACCGATAGAAGTCATACAAATACAAACTACAGATAACCAAAACAAGAAAACAAACATAATAGGGATTTACATCCCTCCTCACATTAATATTTCCATAATAAAAATACAATTCAAAAAACTAATTAAAGTCAACGAAATTAAAATAAACACAGTAATAATCGGCGACATTACTGCACCTCACACGTAGTGGAAAGGCAATAGTCGGACAGACTCGAGAGGAGCATTAATAGCAAACATCGTATAAAAATCAAATTTTTATATTGTTAATAACGGTGAACACACCAGGATGGATAAAGAAGGCGGAACATCGGCCAAAGATATATCTATGGTTTCTAAAGACATGACACAAAAAGTTAGATAGGAAAGGCATCTTATGAAAAAAGGTATACATCCGACCACCTAACAATAAAACTTCATATTAATGTACTAGCAGAATCAATAGATATATCATTAGAACAAATAATAGCAGAAAATACAATTGTTATAAAAGCGAACAACAAGTGTATCAAATTTGGTGGACAGAAAATATCAAGAGACTGTGGGAAATAAAACGGAAAATATTGAGAATATACAACAGCAACAACAAATATATATATATATATATATATATATATATATATATATATATATATATATATATATATATATATATATATATATATCAAAGAAGAACTGAATAAAGCCACCAATACGCTTAGATGTGAAATTAGACGAGAAAAAAAGAACTCATGGGACAAATACATTAACAACATCAATCCGAATCTGATTAGTAAAGAAATTTGGAAACAAATTAACAAGATCAGAGACAGGAAAAGAGAATATAAAAACATATTCAATAATCTAGTAGATATGGAAAGTTTCATGAAGAGTAACATAGAAGAGTCCAGGATCATAAAAAAAGATACGAGTAAATTATCTCTCGCCCACACAGCAAAAAAGGGATTTAGTATAGAAGAAATCAAATACATTCTTAAAAAAATAAAAAAACACAGCTCCCGGAGTAAATAAAATTTCGTATAGTGGGTTAAAACAATTACCGGAAGAACATCTAGAGAAAATGCTGGAAAACATCAACAAGATGTGGTACAGCGGGAAATACCTTGATTGTTGGAAAAATATTAAAATTACACCTGTACCTAAACCATACAAAGACAGTAATGACATTAATAATTATAGAGGGATACACATGTATTCGACAATTGCCAAGATCACCAACAAAATGATCAAAAACAGAATGACAAAAACCCTGGATAAAGAAAAAATTATTCCCAAAACGTCGAAACAAAGTAATGGAAATCAAAGAAAATAATAAAATAAATAAAATGGCTACAATTATAATAACTACAGATATATCCAAAGCCTTCGACAAAGTTAACCTCAAAAAATTAATAGAAATTTTACAAAAGTATAAAAGTCTGAACCGTTTTAATATATATACGGCTCACTGCCACGCCATCAATGACAAAAATTGCAAACCTGCTACAATATGCAGATGACTTCGTTTTAATAATTTCAGACACAAACATAACCAAAACGGTGAACAGAACAAATCTTGTCATAAATAAATTCGACGACTTACTTAGAGAGTTGAATCTACAAATTAACCCGAGCAAAACGTCATTTATGGAAATCATCAACAAAAGAGCTAACCACAATTGCATCGTTAAAATCGGAGATTCAAACATCGAAGAGGCATATATCAAAAACGGTGTGGTATCTAATTGACAAAAATCTGAATTTCAACAAACATTTCGCTCAAATTAAAAATAATGGCAAGGAAAAACGGAGGGGCATACCCAAGATCGTTAATCAATTTACATAAAAGTTTTATCGAGGTGAGAATGAGATACAGCCACCCCATCGTACTCAGGGACAAGAACAAAAAAGTTTTGCAGAAAATTACAAATACGAGGCTTAGAACGCGCCTAGGACTAGTCAATAGCATGCCAGTTTCAGCAGTCATCGCGGAGGCAGGAGATTTGCCCATTGAACTCAAAATAGACATAACCAATTACGTCTAACGAAAAACATATATAATAATACCACAATTGGCCAGGAAATAAAAAATAACAAACACCACAAGAACATTGGTAGGGTGTACCAAAAATGTAAAGACAAATTTTACAACAAAAATAGAATTTGATGATAACATTACAAATAGAGGTGAAAACATACAGATTGACCTGAACCTCATACAAAGAATAAAAGAATGGGACAAGAATTAATTCATACATCAACTCATATGAGGTGATATCGTATTACTTCACGGATGGTTCGAGTACAAATAACCGTAGAGGAATTGGAGTATAAAAGAAATCAAAATTTTCACAGACTCACGCAGCGCAATACTAGGGTTAAAAAAGAGCAGACACAATGAAAAAAGAGGTTACTTGGAAAGTCTGATTTTATGTGGGTGCCTGGTCATTCAAACATAGCGGGAGACGATGAGGCGGGCAGAGCAACGAAAGCTGAGGCAAAATCCAAAACAGTTATAGAAACTCCTACCTAGAATGACATAAAAGCATTTATAAAAGACAGATACATCAAATGAAACATCAACGGCAAGACACAATAAACCATGGTTTTATGGACACAAGTTGGAAATAGAAACAATCAAAAGGCTGACCAGGACCTGGATTCCGGTTTAATGGGAATCAACTCATATGAGTTGATTATAGTATAAATTTTTTAAATGGTACAAAACTCAGCAATCGCGATTCCTGTTTGCTGACTGAGAAATTATTACTCATAACAAACGTCGAAATAACTCAAAATCAATTTTTTTATGAGAAGCGGAACTATAGAGAAATTTGAATTAAAAGAAATAAAATTTTAAAATAATTAATAGTAAGTAATTAATCAATTATTGATTTTAATTAATTAATTAATGTGATAAATTATTAATTTTAACTTTCGTTATTATTAGATGGCAAATATAAAAATAATCAATAAACGAAAAAGCAAGGAGCAGCAAACGTATTTAGTAGATTTTTTAAAAGGGAATCTATGTTTAACCCGCAACCAGTATGTATTTTAATATAAAATAATATATATATATATATATATATATATATATATATATATATATATATATATATATATATATATATATATATATATATATATATATATATAATGTATATATAATTATTTCGTGATTTTTAAATTAATAAATAATTTTAGAAATTATTCTAAGAATAATGAGAAATGGGATGGTTTATCCCACACTTTAAATTCTATTGGAGGGACCAAAAAAACCGGCGAGAAATGGAAAAAGTATTGGGAGGACCTAAGGTAAAAAATCACAAACTAATTGATTTTAACGACTAATTAAATATTCTAATTTTTATTATACAATACGCGTTAAAGAAAAATATATAAAAATTAAAAAGTACACAACCCAAAGTGGCATCAATGGAGTAGGTCCATCAGCACTAAGTGAGCTGGAAGAAAAAGTAATTTCCATTATAACCATAGACGCCGTCGAAGGAGATAATGAAACTCCTGAGAATGGTGGTGATCAAGTTCGTGTGCTTGGAACAATCACTGCCTCAAATAATGGAAATGAACAGGTAAATAAATAAATACGTCATATTATGCACTTAAAATACGTCATATTATGCACTTAATTTATTAGGACATTGAGATAGAACCCATCCCAAAATGTGTGAGACACTCAGCTCGAGATACTCGAGGTACTTCCGATGAAGCATTTTTAAAAGATTGTTTATCTTTAAAAAACAAAAACTTGAACTTCTCCAAAATATTTTTCGACAAAAAGAATCCGTGCAGGATCAACAATTGATTTCGCTACTTCTGTCATTTCAGAAATGCTGTCCATTTCTGCCTCAATATCTTCTTCTGATGGTAGTGGTACACCATGTAGTATCATTATGTTGTGCAGAATAGCGCAGCAATTTATAATTAAGCCAACTTTTTTAGGGGAATACATTAAAATTCGTTGTCGGCTTATGCAACGAAATCTTGACTTAAAAACGCCAATACACCTCTCAACTAAATGCCTAGTTTTTTTATGAGAGACATTGTATGCCTCTTCGTGTTGGTTTGTTGTTGTAGCAAATGGTGTCATCAACCATGGTTGTTGCGCGTATCCACTATCACCTAAATTAATATTAAATATGAATAATTTAATATTTATTGTAAACATAATGACAACAAAACTTACCTAGTAAATAGGTGTTCCTTCCACCATTTTCTTTGATTATAGAATTATTCCACACAAAACTATCATGTGCGGATCCTCCATACCGTGCATTGACGTTCAAGATCATTATAGGTTAGCATCGCAAATGATTTGAACGTTTTTAGTGTGAGCAGCTTTCCAAGAAGCGTAGTAAACATGTTCCACGCTATTACATGGTTTCTTAATAGAGACATGCGTCCCATCTACTAGTCCTATTACGCCTGGAAATCGGTACAAGTCATAAAACTGTTCTTTCATTTCAACATTATATTCGGTGTCTAATCGAAACTGCACATATTGCTTTGCAAGTTTATCTTCTATTATTGCACATACTACGTCAAGACATCTCGACACCGACGTTTGAGACATGGCAATAAAAAAGTCTTGTCCTATTGGTCGTTGATAACATCCAACTGCTAAGAACCGTAGAGCACACAAAATTCTTAGAGTGGAATTCAATCCATGGAGCCGAGTCTGTTGTTTTATATGTGGTTTTATCAGTTGTATGAAAATTTTACATATATGTTTGCTTAAACGAAAAAGTCTTTGGAATTCCGCATTTGACGTAGCCTCAAAGGGATCGCTTACATCTCGCAAGTTTCTTCTGATTTTTACAAGTCGATACCTAAAATACAACAAATTCAATTAATTTTACATGAATGTTACTCCATTTATATATATTTTTTATAACCTTTGGAGTGCCGATCGTCTTCTGATTCGCAAAAAAATGGAGTCCATAATTCGGGTTGTAAATTCAATTCACTACACACTAATTTCAGAATATAACACTTAAATATTGAATAAATTAGCAATTAAAACCAATCAAATAAAGTAATTTATAATAGTTAAAGTTAAAATGTATAAGTAAGAAGATTTATTAAGATGTATAACCAATCGAAATTCCACAAATTCAAAAATATATACGTATACAAGATTTGTGGAAAAAACAAAAATTGTCTATGTATAGGTAAATTAGTGGGCAAAAGCAATTTAAGTTTACATGGTACATAAATACCTACAAATTATAATACTAACGAGTATTTTTTACATATTTATGTTGCAATATTTTAAACCAATTTGTAAAATTGAAATATAATGTTAAAAAAGAAAGGCTTAAATTAAATTAAAATAATCTTTCTCAAAAACAAATCATACACCGCTTTAAATAGAAACTTTCTCTACCAAATAAAGTTAACTCGATTCCACTGTATCAAAAATTGGCCAATTTACAGAGGTTTCTTAAGTAAGTGGCATACATGGATAGTTAGATGATGAATTGTTCTACAAAATAAAAGCAGTCCGATCTCCATACGATGGGGTTAACTCTTTTGTGGATGACTTGGTAACTTAGAATTTATCAAGAAAATTTTACATAATTGATGCGTTCACTGTATCAAAGATTGCCGATTTCGTTTTTTAGAAAATGTAAATAAAAATAAAATGCCCCATATTCTGTCTTAAAATCCAGGCTATTTTATTTTATTACCTTGCTTTCTGTTGAATTGTATGGAAAACCCCAAAACTACATAATATTAAAATAACATAAAATATCAAATGCGGCAGAATACGGTCCAATACTATAATAAAAAATATAAGAATACAAGAATACTTGGTATTAGAAGGAGAAAACAAATTCTACTTACTTCTCTAACCTCGCACAATATGGATGTTTCGTTAAACATTTATTTGGGTTTTTGTTCTTGTTTTGTTTTCCATAAATAATTTAACAGGTAATCACCAAGTTGCGTCCACATAAATAAATGTTATGCGAAATCAGAGGTGTATACAGAATAATTTGTGTGAATATTAGGGGTGAAAGCTAAAACTAGTTGCAAATGTAACAAATTGTGTTATGTGTTTTGGTTTTGAAATTGAATTGCTTGGTAGCGCTAATGCCTTAGATTTTCTGGTATGCACTAATGACTCTGCACTAACGACTCTGTATATATAGAGCATATTATGTTTAGAGTTGATAGAACTCGACTCTACAAATTTATTAAGGCGAGTGGGGATAACTACGATTCTGTGTGTCTCGACTCTGTATATAGTGAAAACTTATCCTGGGCCCAACCTAGGTTGAAGCTAGTATATGCTTATTAATAGTTCGATTTTGGTTATATAACTCTTGTCCCTTCGTTATATTTAGTACGAGTATATTTTGCAATCGAAACATATAAATATATGAATGGGAAGTACAGTAAATATAGAGAACATTACTCTTATATGCAATTCCAAGGAAGGATTTTTTTTACAAAATAAAAGTAGTCCGATTTCCATACGATGGAATTAAGACTTGTGGGGATAACTTGGTAACTTAGACTTATCAAGAAAATTTAAATAATTGATGCGTTCACTTTATCAAAGGTTGGCCACCATCGTATGGAGATCGGACTACTTTTATTTTGTAGAACAAGTCATCTTCTAACTATCCATGTATGCCACTTACTTGAGAAACCTCTGTAAATTGGCCAATCTTTGATACAGTGAAGCTGTGATGTATTTATTTACATAAATTTTTTTTCTTTTACTGAAAGTCATTCGAATTATTATTGTTTTTATTGTTGAAGTGAATTTATTTTAGCTGTAGTTAGGAATAATACGAATAGTAAAGTTTTAAGATTTAATTAGATTATAATTTTTTTTCTAAAGATAGTTCGAGTTACCTTATTATCCATAGTGAAATAACAATTTTTTAGTCTACTGTAAAATAAATTACCAATACCAAAACCAACACTATTGTATATTATACAAGCCATGAAGCTTGGCTAAGTAAAACATATTATGACTACTATTTGGCTATGGGTTAGTGAATTTGACTACAGTAAAAATCGAAACAAAAAATTATATTTCGCATTGTCCATACTCCTCTAAATTCAAAGTACATAACATTTCTACAAAAAAAAACGAAACAAAAATTATATTTTGCACTGTCCATTCTGCTCTAAATTCATAGTATATAGTATAGTATATAATGAAGTAAATAATAATAACAATACTTCTCTCTCTCGTTAAATAATAAATTTGTTTTTTGCTTTGTCATAACAAGCGCAACATACTGTTGTTCCATCATTCGTATTCATTTTTTATTTACATCAAAGCATATAATAAAAGTATATACAAATTATACTACGTCACAACACTAATAATTAGGTATAGTAGTCACTTTTTGGCATAAGTATCGCAACTTCATGGCTTGTATATACATTTGTGTTGGTTTTGCCAATACACATACAGTTTTTGTTATTTATGGAAAACTTCACAGCCGTGAATTTAAAGTATATACATCAAAAAATAAACCAATGAACCAAATAACGCATGCCATAAAATTTATAGCAAATTCAAACTCATAACCCATATCAGAATCGCGATTTTCATGAGAATGAGAACTGAATAGTCGAATTTATTTTACAATTTTTTTCTCATTCTCATTTGTCATAGAACCGGAATCCAGCACCAGAATAAGAACCAATCACGTTTTCGACAAAAAATACCTTAAAATGATTTTAAAACAAAGACAATGACATTTGTGTGACACGTGTAATGTAGTCGAAAATGTCAAACACATTATAGAAGACTGTAGTAAATTTGCAGCTATCAGAGTAAAATATAACTAATAAAAAACTGGAAGAACTCATAAAAAGCAACAATTTAACAATATACTCAGAGATTAATGAGTTCTTGAACGAAATCAGAAATATAATACAAAAAAAAAAAACAAATTAAAATATAAAAAAAATATATATATATAAATTTTCTTCCTTAGAAAACAAAGGCTACTTGATTTTTCTATAAACACAATTATTTTACTCAAACAACAAGTTACTTTGCTATTAATTCTTCTTTATCGGCATACATCCTAAATAAAGGATTTAAGCTAAAAGTAGTTGAAAAATAGTATATAGACCACAGTTGATAGAGGGTTTGAGCCTTATAGACTTCGACGTTACGCAACTCTTAGCTCTAGGGTATAATACTATACTTTTCAACCTAAGTGTATAATATACTAATTAAATCGTCGTAGCAAGGTTTTCTGAAATTATTAAGTAATAGTTATTTAAAATACTATACATTATATAAAAGAAAAATACTGCTTTCTAATGCTTCGCTTTTAAACTTTTTTTACTTGACAGGGGGGGCTTCTTCGAGTTACACAAATAAAGTCACCTTTGCTTTGTTCAAAGAAACCAACCGAATACCATTCTTATCAGCTACTTGAGGTTTACCCGTTGTATATATATACAAATATCTTTAGATATTTTAGATGTAGAACATTTGACAAGTAAACACCCAAGAACAATGAATAAAAAAAAAAAAGTTATCCGGAAAAACCAGAATGTTGATTTAATACCTTCTAACGAGAAAATTAAAATAATTTTTTTTATGCAAATTCTACATGATTTGGAATGGATTATATAAGAATAATAAAATAAGAGTTTTTACAGTTTTTTTTTTGCAATTTTATTATGTCAATGTCAAGATTATTGTCATATACCATACGTTTTTATATTATATTATAATATTATGTAGATGAAGACGCAGGTATAGAGGGAGAATGGTAATGAAATGAAAAGTTGCCTTGACGTAAACATTGCTCATGGTGGCTGTGAATGAAATTTTTATGATATTATGTTTTTAAGATTGGATTTTATTTTCATATAATCGTAGGATTTTTAATAATTTTTTTTTTATGTATATCTCATTTTAAGAATGATCTTGAATTTTTTTTTCAGGTTTACACAATTATAAGCGTATTAATATGTCATTTTGTGTAAGCGGTACAAAAGTTTAAGTTGATTAAATATTACTAGGTAAAGAAGAAACACCTAGAGGTAGACATCAATCAGGCAAAGTCGACAGCGCACTTAGTGCAATTGAAGAGAGTGATATCATATATTATTATAGATTTAATACCTTGTTTTGGACCCCTTTGCTCGGAAGCCTCCCATTTTGAAACATATCAAATTATTAATCCAAACCCCAAGTACTTCAACTGACCATCACATACCGTAATTTTTTAACATATTGCAAAACCCAACCGAGTGTAAATTAAATTCATGATAATGCCATAATGTCCACTCTACGCCTCGTACCACTTAATTATGGTACGTATATATGTATATATGCGGAAAGTAGGAAGTTTTTGTTTATCCGAGGTCTGAATTTTATTTATGTAAAAATTAAAAAAAAAAAAATTGCCATATTATATACATATTAATACGAAACATAAACATATAAATTTTTATGCTTATATTTATTTTTTTAATTTTATTGCCATTTTATGTAATTTTTTTATTTTTATTTTTAGTGCGGTGGATGACGGTTTGCTGCTTGTTTTTAATTTTTATTTTGTTACAGGGCATGTCATACATGTAGTAATAATTAATAGGAAAATTTAATTTTAATCGTTTTTTTTTTTTTTTTTTTTTTATATATATGCAATAAAATTGTACAAGAACGATATCTTTGTTTGTGCTATTATGGCTACAACTCCAAGTGTTATACAATGTAACCACAAATTAATTGACTCGAACGTATATTACAATGTCTGTTCGATGTAAAATACTATCGGGTAAATCAGTTTGAGTTCAATGTAAAATTTAAATTGCTGTCAAGTTTAACGTGAATGTCTTCGGTCGATGGTAAAAACTATTCCTTGGTCTAGACCATGATATTCATTTCGCATAGCGAAACTTGAGAAATACAAGAGTTAACTGCTAAATTTAACTGAACTATTTCGCTAGCTTGCTCGTTGAGTTCTAAAAAAATCTCGTAATGCACTTGTTCAAGAAGACAACAATAGCTTAATAATATAAGTTACACTAGTAATTATAGTAGAAAAGAAGAAGAATTAATTGATCAAGTTAGAATTAATTTGTCTTATGGTAAATTGATGTAATGATAGTTTATAGTTTGTTGAGTTTTTAGGTATTAAGATTGTTGTCCAATTTGTATTGTATAACATAGAATAGTGTTACCACAAGTATGATAATGAGTACAAGGGACTATCAAAAAATGATTAATGAAATCCAAATGGATTTAGATATCAAAGTGTAGTCTACAGTTTTTTTTTATTGAATATTGTTGATAATAAAGCATAAGTTTGGTTAGAGCGCTATCTGACATTTTGGTCCTTCAAGCCGGATCTCGTTTCAAGCGAAACGAGAATTTACTGAAATTGAATTTACAGGAAGTCTGTGATGAAGATTTAGTAACGGAACAAATACTATTTCATAGTGGTAAGATTGAACTCATTATTACTCATTAATTTGACATTTCAAGGAAGATGATGCGAATTACATAGAAGCCTTTAAACTCTTATCTAAACGTTACGACAAGAAACTTTATATCATTAATATGTTTTTTCAAGCTTATATCGACTTGATATCGGTGTATTGGAGGAGTTTCCTATCAGCAAGGCCGCTGCAGTGAACCTAACCAAAACACATGACAAATGTGACAAGGTATTTCGTGGTCTTAAAGCTATTTTGGATCCCAAGGTGAAGAAGGTGAAAGTTAGATCCAGAGACTCAACAAATATGGCGAGTTTAAATGGCGGGAAAGGATTACCCGAAGTTTTAAGAATTTTTTGATTTCCTCTCTCAGCATAAGTAGTTTTACTAATTTAAAGATGGCTGATCCTGAATTTCTTGGATCAAAGAAAATTGAAGTACTCATAGGATGTAATCATTTCTTTGATCTAATATGTGATGGACAGTTAAGAGATGCTGATAATAGGGTTGTAGCTCAAAATTCGAAGTTTCGTTGAATAGTTGATTATTGACATCAATGCCCCAGTTTAAGAACATTTTGGGAAATAGAGGACTAAATAGTGCATTGCTGCTTACCAAATTTATAAAAACGGTACGATTCTCTCGCAATAGAAACTCAACCACGGTAATTTTATTATTGGGTTTTTAGTCCACCAAGAAGATAGAAAACCTATATAGCAAATCAAACCTCAAAGATATTAGAACCTAAAACTGGAATCAATGGTTTTACGTGGAATCAGTTGTAACCCTGCTGACTATGCCTCGAGAGATATGGTGCCAACAGTATTGAAAGCTTTCAGTTTGAGGTGGAACGGCCCGAGCAATTAGCATCAACGTAGAAGATAAGAAAGAGGCAAGATGATTCATCTTCATCTAACACAACCAGTTCACAAAGTCCACACATTATTTGAAAGGTTTTCGAATATTAGGAAAATTCAAAAAAATATAGCATGGATCTACCGGTTTTCTAAAAACGCAAGCTCTAAGGGTAGGAATCTTCGAGTTGAAAATTGCAACAGCCAGAATTACGAGGCACTAAATGGCGAGGAGATGAAAAAACCTTATTATGCAGGTCTGGAAATAAACAAAAGGTCTAAATTACTAAGTTATACTCCATTTTTAGATGAAGCCAAGATTCCCAGAGTGGTTCTTAGATTGGAATATTCAGATTTATTCTTCGGTGTTAAACATCCGATATTGTTAACCTTATACACGTAAAACAAATTATACACCCATCTTTCAAATGCAGAAGATACAAGAACTGTCAACCGATTTATCAACATATTGTTTCTTGGCTGTGCTAAGGCGTTTTCATTCCAGGCGTGGTATTTGCAAAACAATCCATAGGATGTTTACAATTTATTCGACCAAGTCAGCCCCACGGGAATGTTCAAGAAGACACTAATAGCTAAATAATATAAGTTACACTAGTAATTATCTACGTGTAAAGTTTCTACACTCTATAGTGGACATTTGACTTTAGAAAAGATGGTGAAGAAGAAGGAAACTGACGATGGAACAAAAGATTATTTAAACGCGAATTTTCCGGACTCTTGCAAAACTTGTATTATTTTATTTGAGAACGGTGAACAATCGTTGACCTTTAGCCCAATGATCATGTCAGTGAACTTGTGGTCAAGTCTGGAATCTATAGAGCGCTAACAGGACTGTCTGTATACATGCTAAAGTAAATTGTTGCTTCAAAATGCTAAACCTCACAAGCGGATTTTGATTAAATAAAGGTTGTGGTTATTTTAAAGATACATGATTGACCCGATGATTAGAAGGTAACGAATTAAACGATTCAAGTGGACAATTATCTGGTTGAATGATGCCTCCACTTGAACTTACAACGAGATTAAACGAATTTAGACAATCGTAATTTCATATTTGATTAATTTAATTATTTTGAAAATCAAAAAAGCGGAAAAAGATTACTTTTGAGACTGTCACGAACTGAACGAACCGAGAAAAGAGGTAACAACACTGCGCACTACAAAACTGAAGTAGTAGAAGAAAAACAAGATGGAAAGGAAAAGCTCGAGAACAAAATGAAACAAATTGTTATAATAAAATCGAGTACTTTAGTTTTATTCAAATAGTCACTAACCGAAAAAGCCTATTTGACAGATCGAACGTCTGGAAGAATTTTATAGTAACGAGGAATACGAAACTATATTGTGAAAAACAGTAACAAATCGAGTGTTCGAGTTGGATAAAGAAATATCACCTTTACGAACGATAAATCAAAATGGAGATTCCGCAGATATATTGCAATTCCAACCATCATTTGCATCTTCCTTCCTGAACCACCGCTGGCACAAGTTGTGTCACAGCCATTTCTATCCGCTGTAACATTAACGTCTTCTATTATTCCACCACAACAAATTTATTCGAGGGTACCCAGTCAGCCGTGTGTGTATAGCAATGCAACATCAAATAGTGTTGTGACGATGCAGACTATACGAATGCGGACGATAACAGTCAATTGATCCAAAGTTGTCGTGCAACATCGAGTGTATTGATTACATGGCAATAATTTAAAAATAAATTCTTTAAAGACTTCCCATATGCAAGACGAATATTGGAGATATCCACATAGAAATGGTGGAGACCAAGCGTAAATTTCACGAAACTCCCGAAGAGTATTATTATAAAATGTTATCTCAGGGCCGAAAAGCTGAACTCCTAGATGACTGTCTAATTAGGTATACGATAAATGGGATTAATCACGACGATTTAAAGAAGAAAATCTCTTAGCCGTTTTCGAATTGTTAACTGCCATCAGAAAATACGTCCATTACAATCCATTATTTCAACGAACATTGCCCTCAGCAACGAAACCATATCTATTCCTCCGCAAAAAACTCAAACGTTTACTCCGTTATCAAAACCACAGTCATCGAAATTACCCCATATCGTCAAATTAGAGGAAGCCGTCGACACAAAGAAATGCATAAATCCTAAATCGTTGATATGCTACAATTGTTTTAACCCGAGACGTTTTGCAACCAAATGTCCACAAAGCCACAAAGAAGAGAACGCTGCATCAGTTGCCTCCGGATGACACATCAAACCACTGTATATCCAGAAAAACGAGGAACTACCGAATCAAGAACTTTTGCCAAATTGAAGATCATTAAAATTGATGAGAACTCATTACCGACCGCCGCCATCGTTGATTGCATTTCTAAAGAAATCAAGATACATGGTAAAGAGACTTGGTCATTTGACTCTGGTAGCAATCGTATCTTGGTCCGTAAGACATTCGCCGAAGGCATAAAACCAAAATTTGATTGTTCCATTGTTCTTACGGGTTTTACTAGTGATCAATACGTATGTGGAAAATTTGCGCCGCAACCGTTGAAATCGATATCAACGCCTATTTCTCAGACGTTCTAGTCGTTGAGAGCAATTTTACTTCGAAAATTTATTTTTGGGCCGTGATATTTTATGTAGAGAAGAAAATCGTCAAAAAATTTGAATATGGGAAAAGATTTAAGAGAAACCGAATAATGTCAACTTAAGTTTCAGCTGTCGTCACATCCCTAACAAAAATGAAGATTAAGCTCACCGCTGACACAGCTATTAATATTAAACCGTGTACCGTATCGCTTTCGCAAAAAAGCCGACCGTCAAGAATATTGTGGATGAATTATTACAGCGTGACATTATTCAACTTTCTGGTTCTCCGTACGCGTCACCAGTTATTTTAGTCAATAAAAAAAGCGAGAGTCGAAGGTGTGTAAATTAGATCAACAATCGATAAATCGAGGTCGGTATGGAGTATCAAAGAAGTACACTGCTTCCGTAACAACAGAAAAACATTACGAATATAATCGGATGTCTTTTGGATTACATAAATTTTTTTCTGTCATACGCCAAACCGAAATGACTCTTCGATTGGACAAGTGTAAGTTCCTTGAAACCGAAATTACCTTTCTGGGCCACGAAATTAATGAGAAAGGAATGTTCCCTGGATAGATGGAAAAGACTGCGTTATCAAGAAATTTGCCCACCCTACGATAGTAACCGAAGTTCGACGATTTTTGAGAATCAACGGATTTTTACCGAAAATTCATTAAAAATTATTCGGTAATATCGACGTCGATTTCCAACTTATTTCGCAAATCCGAAGAGAATTAATTTAATTGGGGTAAACCGCAGCAACAAGTCATTTTGACGTTAATGATACTGAGATAAGTAATAAGTGATAAGTCGATGTCCAGACGAACTACCGTGAGAAATGTAGACTGCTGCTAATTGTATAATGAAAATTGGAATTGATCAAAACAACCGGCTTCTTACCATACAAACAACTATAAGATAAAAATTGGCGAATTATCGCTGTACTCACCAGAGAACATTTAAAACGGGAATTTTGACAAAAAGATTATGGATTATTCCGTATTCACGATAATATGGGACACTTCGAAACCGAGAAGACGATTGAACGACTTAAGCTAAATCTATGATTTCCGAAAATGCACCGATATGTGAAGTGCTACATTGCCGTCTGCATGGAATGCTGTCATATGAAGTCAAAAAAAGGAAAAATTGAAGGTCGCCTACATTTCGGGATGATGTCCATTCCCGATGCTTTCAGTAAATTTGTGATTGTTAAAGCCGTTCGAAATACGAAGATAGTGCAAGTAATTAAATTGTTAAACGACCTAACCGCCTACTTTGGACCTCCGAGCGGTATCATCAGTGATCGTTACACATCCTTTACCTCTAAAGAGTACAAACTTCTCTCGCGAACAGACAAGTGGAGAGAGCGAACCAGACCATCTTGTCATTTATTTGTACTTCAGTCGAGTACATGAACGCAATGACGGGATTCAGCCCAAACGAACTTGTCCTTGATTTGTAACTGAACGACGTCATTTAAAATAACCTGATTGCTGCCTTAAATGAATACCGTGAACTTGAGCCGAAATGTAATATTTATGACAAGAGAGAATGAGCTCTTCAAAATATTATGAAAAAAATGAAGAAGTGGATAGAAAAATTCCACCGAAAAAACGAGAGAGTGCTGTTTGAGTCACCGCCGTATTAAGAATCAAAATGAAATAAATTGTTATAGTAAATTTATAGTATAGCCTATTTAACAAGCATTGCCATGAGCATTGTTTCTTCTTACTTCCTTGAATGTTTTCTTTTTGGGCTGTTTTCTAATGTTTGAAGTACCATTTCGGGTAGCCAAAGTCGGAACTATCATTTGTACTATCATTTTAAATAAAAATGTCAAATAATTTATTCAAATTTACCTCATATTGGAACACCCTTTATATATAATATGTATATTTATGTATATCACCCTTTTAAAAATTTTATTATAAACAATAAAAAATTGTCAACCAAAAATAAAAATCACATGCACGCATCGACCAAAAATAAATTGTGCCCGCATTCATCCCCCATTTATGTTGTAATATTCTGAGGTTTTTCGATCATCCCGAACAATTTTTTTATACTCATCCGCATTTTATTTATGAATATGATGCATGAACATAGGACGATATATTTAGAAAACATGGGTTAAAAATTTTTCTAAACCAAATTCATTTTCAACGAAACAGTCGTTATTAGCCTAGCACCATATACATAGACGTTATTACTTGTTAGTAATTTAATATTACGCCGACGCCGCCGCCGTATCGGTTTTGTTGTTTTTGTCTTATATCAACTGTAAAGTGTATTATTATATTGCTATAATTATTAATAATTTTAAGTATGTTTTTGGTATCTATATATATACACTCGTACACATATCAAACATAAATGAAAAGCTGGAAAATTAAATTGATTTTCAATCAACTTATGTATATATTATTATTAAAACTATATCAATAATGAATGTATGTAAATATGTACTCAGCATATATATGTGTGCACAGTGCTTTTTCATTTTTCATGCTTTCGCTTTTTTTTTGCTCAATTTTCATTTATACGACGGCCACCCGTCGTCGTTCGATTCCCGTTTATTACTCGCTCTCGATTTATGTACATATATACGAAAAATAAAAATTCAGCGATACTATGCCGCTGATGTTATACTGCTGCGTTGTTGTTGTTGTTGTTATTGTTGATTGTAATATAAATGGAGTCTATTAAGTGAAAAGCCGCACCCCTAAAAATAATACAAATTTTGATCAATACAATAAAATAAAACAACAACAACATACATTTTTTATTTTTTTTTTTTTTTCATCTATATAAAATAGGGAGCTTTAGCGAATCGCAGTGTTACTTTCGTTCCTATTCTCAATTTTTTTTCCCTTAAACCGTACATTTTTTTTTTTTTTTTTAACTCTCAGATACGAAAATACACATAAAAAAATTTCACTCCACAAAACAAAAAAAAAAACAGCAACAGCTAAGAGGGATGAATAAAAACACCGCCTTAAAAAAACGAGGCAGATTTTTTTTATACTGTACAGAATTTTTTTTTTTTATTTTTCCAATTAGATAGGAAAATATATAATAGTAGTACATTCAATCCATGCCAGTCTCATACCGAAGCCGAACACAAATACATACGTATATATCTATATATATATATATATATATATATATATATATATATAAACAACATCACCACCACCCGACCACGATTTAAAATTAAACCACCCTTATTTGCTATCTATATACGGAATGTACACGATATCCACCATGCGGCAGAAATATAATCATAATAATGTTATTGAGTGGTAGAAATGGGGTCTAATTTCGATGGGACGATGATCATCATGATGATTATGATGATGATGATGATTGAAACAAAAACGAGGAGGGTGGTTAAAATGGGGTAGAAAAAATAAACCAACCAAAGAAAATGAGAGAGAATATAGAAAAAATAAAAAAAGAATTTTGTGAGTGGACAGATTTTTAATTTTCTTTTTTTTCTATATTTTATTGATTTACAACAAAAGTATTATGGAGGGGGAGGAGGACGATACGGTAAACGAACCAAAATACAAATAAACAAATTGGAAATTCTTATATAAGTATGTTAAATAAATGGTTGAGTGAGATGGATTGATGTAAGAACATGGTAAAAAGAATCGAAATACAACAAACTTATTTTCTATTAGGGGATAGTCGGGTCGAATGTTTTAATTCGAAATATAGTGGCAACTAAAATATTTTGACAATTATGACCTATGGTTGTATTTAAGGGAGTATTTATTGTCACAATACTATTATAATTATAATACCCCGGTGGTCGTTAGGAATTCAGATTGGTCGAGAAATACAAACTGGCGAGATGTAACCTGAACTCATAATTAAACTAATATGCCGGTACAGAAGCTATGCAAAACAGCAATAGAGAAAGACTTGTCGACTACCGTATCACAACTCTAAAATGGAGTAAGGACCATGTAAAGTCTTGAGACTAACCTATAGAGATGGTCACCTAAATAAAAAATCTTTGTGATTTTTAGAACGTAGAACCTTCTGAACGGTTAAAAAGTGAAACTGCGTGGGATAGCTGAGATCATAAAGATATCAATTGGTCGTGTGTTTAATATTTTGCATAACAATTTGATGGAAAAGCTTTTGTTCAAATTGGTGATGTGTTTTTTTATCAATGGAACAAATACATTCTGTAATTTGGGATGCGCATGACATAACATTGACTACCTGCAACTGGAATAACTGTCAATAGGAAGTATTACATGGCATTATTGGTGTGTTTAAGGAAAGAAATCGTGGCAAATCAGATTGCAAGAGATGATCGTAGAAAATATGCAAAGGACAATCTCAAAGCTTTAGAGAATGCAGAAGCAAACCACCAAAACATACGAGCACTAAACCAGTATGTAATTTTGGTCATTGGTAAATCTACCAACATATTACGAATATAAAGGATACTTCTGTCAAGTTTTAACAACTGACGAAGCATTGGATTAAAGAGAAACAGCGAACGTCTCTGGTTACCAATTGACATCAATAACGAAACTCTGCTAGTTTCAAAACTGCCAAAATATTAGAACGCATATAAGTGCACCAGCACACCACCTAAGAGAAAAGAAGTGGTGAGATATCTCTTTCCTCAGCATGTCAATAAAAATATTCGCAATGATCATTCTTGACAGAATCTCACTATAATAAATGCAAATTAAGAAACGAACAAAATGGTTTCAGTCCAGTAAAAAGTTGCACTGATTATATGGAATTGAACTGGCTGATCTTTTATATGCCAGATAACATTGATGTTTTACTTGCCGTCGAGATATAAATAATTCATTATTTAACGGAAGATATTCGTCAGCTTGGAGTTTCTAATATATCTTCTCTCAAGCAATTTTACCAATCGAAAGAAAATTGTGGGGTCGTCCCGAAATTTATAGTTACTATCAAAATTTTATGTTGGAGTTTTTATCTTTAGGACATATGGTATTAATTCCAGATTTCAATGTAAAAAATCGAATCGAGCCCAGGACGTATCAATTATCCCACCATTTTGTAATAAAATCAACAACTCAACGGCTTATTCAAATCATCATCGAAAATATCGTTGAATGACTGTTTATATAAGGGTCTTATAGTTCAACAAGATTTGTACCAACATCATTAAATCCTGCATATTGCTAGTCTCATGAATTTCGAAACTATGATTTGTGGTAAGATAGGCTAATGTTTCTTCGAGAAGATGGATCTAAACGGCCTAAAAATCCTATACTTGAAATTAGCCCAGGTTTGCTAGAGTTCGGTCGCAGCTTGAATTTCTCACGAACCGTGAGATTTGTTTAACAGATATAAGTGTACAGAACAGGTTTTCGATAATGAAACCGAATAAGGAAAAAAAATCAGTCGGAAGACCTATGGTCTAAAATTGAAGATTTAAGATAAAAATTCTATGTATTTTGAATATTCTATTTTTCTAAGCTTGTTCGTCCAGGTCAAGATCCAATGCACTTCCTCGGTAAAACACCAATCACTCTAGGTGCACCACTGTAGATTAACCTCGTTGTCTCATTTTGATTCGGTATAATTTACATAGTTCAATCTTGTAATAACCTTATAAGGTCCTTCCCATTCAGTTTGCAACTTTGGAGATAAATCATTTGTTCATTGTGGGTTGTGAAGCTGTACCAATTGTTATTCTTAATATCCTCTGTTATCGACTCATACGTCACATCGAGTTTTCATTTTATCATTGGAAAGTCGTATTTTCTCTCTCACAAACTGATGTTCTTCTGTCAATTCACCCTTTATATTGTTCACGTACCCTGACTACATACTGCTGTTCTTGAGACCATTTGCTCTCTTCTAATTTCCTCAGGAGTCCTCTGATGGTAGAATTTTCATGTTCTGACGTCACTTGGTCGCATTGTTTGGTATCTACTTGGCATCTATCTCTTTGGAATCTACTCGGCAAAGCATCGGAATTCCCATGTGCATGATGTTCAATCTTATTTGGTCCTTTTTCCTGGCTACTACATTATTGCTTCTTCGCCAATTAATATGGAAAGCTGATCTTCCTTTTCTTTACCTATACAAACCATTTCGAACATTTCGGCTTGCCGCTGATTCTTTTGCCCCTTGGTGTGCGATACATTGGCGATGGTGTTCTCAAACGCTTTCTGCGCCATTGTACACAATCTTGTAAGATATTTCCCCTTTTGTCACACCCTCCGCATTTGATTTTAGATTACAATCTCTGTATTGATTAATGCGCAGTCTCTGCAAACGGTGCTTTTGGATGACAACACATCAGCCCTTCTGCTCTCGACATCACCAATGAATGCATCGAACTTAATTCTGTCGGTGTAGTCTGGAACCATGTTGCAATGTGCTAGATGCACCAATCTCTTTACCCTAATTATCACGCTCATTTTCTGGAACGATCTGCATACTTGTACAGTCTCGCAGCTACAGTTCCTTTACAATCAGCGATGCAGCTATGCATCTTCTCCTGACGAACTATTTCTAGTGTATGCTGTTTCAAATTGTAGCTTGAATATGCAAAATGATGTTCCATCAAAGGAGGCTTCAATTTGACTGTTTGAACATGTCGTTTGCTTGGATCTATCAATGATGTTAGACCGTTGGATCTATCAATGATGTTAGACCGTACTCAGACCGTCTTTCAACAAGTCGTTCAACACAAAATATTGAAGTGGTTCTTGAGTGTGCTGCTGAAACAAATTTTCATGAAAATTTTGTTCATGCAAACAAATTTTCTAAAGAATTAAACCCTATACTGACCACGCACAGCGAAGTTGTAACATTTCAAGCCAAACAGTTAATCCCACATTTAGTCAAACTATCATTGAAAGTTTCAACAAAATATTTCGTATATGTCAGCAAAACCGAAAAATGCCATTTATTCGAATGCTAACCAATTTACAAAAAAAAAATACAAAAAACCACTTCTTACGTGAAGTAGTCAAAAACCACTTCTTACGTGAATTTTAGGAAACACATTAATATGTCCTTTTCCCATCATCAACCTCGACTTAATGGACTTAGTCAGACTGATTTTGGCCAGTTCTAACATTAAATTTGAGGTTAAATTGAAAGCCTTATATAAATTTCTTAAAAAGCGGTACCGGGTCGGCAAAGCTACATTTTTTTTGTATATTCCAAATGATTTCTTTAAATATTACAAAACATCTCGTAGCGTACATCGTTTAGGCATTCCTCGACAAACAACAATTTAGAATCAATATATAGAAGAGATGTCGAAGAGCTTTTGATCACTGCAGCCTGTATTTGTCTACTCCACACTCCACACTCCTGATGGAGAGTACCACCATTTAATATGGTTAGTATCACGTATAAACAAATCTCGTAATATCTAGCATTGACACAAAACGAGTGTATAACAGTATAAAGTATAACACTTATCAAGTGTCTTAGATAGATAATTTGAATTAATTTAATTTTCTATTTTTAAACTGATCAAAAAGAAGAATTAAACAATTTTCTACCTCAAATGCTATAATCTTACAAATACGAGCACATAACCCTTCTAAATATCTTTCAAATTTAGCGATTTAGCGAAAAACATTTCAAAACAAAATTTCAAGATATTGGGGATACAATAAAATAATTGATGGCCTTGAAACTCTCTGTAAAAGTTTAGTTTGTCAAAGAGCCATTAAAAACACATTAATACTTTACTCCATTACTAGACAAATCTAGGACGCACGAATACAGGTTCGCTTTAAATATCAATCTGCCCATTGCATAGAGGATGGTAGTATGCCTGCAAGGAGATCATCAACATAAAAACCGGTTTTAATTATCTACCATCTGGAAGTTCTTGGTTCACATCAAAAGCTGTTTGTTAAACAAACAGCTCTGATAGTTAAACACGCTTAACTTTCTAAGCCAAAGGTAACTGTTCTAAGCATGAAATGTTTCAAAAGTTCTATGTCTTATTCGCGCCACACCATTTTTTGAAAATATTGGTCTTCTTCAGCAACCATCACCGCCCTGTACATTTTCTCAATATCAGCAGCTAAAGCAATTTTGTAGTACCTAAATCTTCGCAAAGTTGAGAGAGACTATAGTTGGCCTAACAAGCATATTGCCATTTATTGCTATACCATTGCTTCACTAACACAACTCACACTGCAGTATTTTACTGCACAATGTTGTGGTAGATAAAAACAAATGGTGTACATCTGCTGGGCATCTGCAGAATCCAGTAATACTCTGCTATACTTTTGGTATTTTTCAAATTTCTCCCAAATTTTCACTATATTGCTGTGGAAAGTTATGCCTGGAAGCTGCTTTCCATTGAAGTATTTGTGCTTAATGCCGGATTTTACATTCAACGAGAATTGCAGGTATCTTGAAAAAAATCAAGACCCTAAATTAAAAAACTTTTCATCTTGTAAAAATTAAGGTCATCTTTTTTATAACAATTTTTGGGTTTGGATCTCGGGTTTCATCTTGTTATTTTTACAAGAAGAAATTTTTTCTCGGTTTGGCTTGCATAATTTTTCAATCTAGTGTCTCGTTTTACAAAATACCAATTCTCGTTTAATGTAAATCCGGTATAATTCGTCATTCGTCGCGATTGTAGTTATTTGGTGAATTTTTGCTTTCTGGTGTCGGTGTGATAGATGTTTCAGTCTTGTTAATTGGGTTTTCTGACGCATCTTTGTGTAATATGGTGTGATGTTTTGATTTACATATGGTGTAAGTTCGATCGTTCATATTCTTCGCTATTTGAGATTTATGAGTTTAACTTGGTCGCTTTACTTCACAATCGCCTAAAACAGTACTAAAACATTAACTCGTCTTTTAAGAAAATTTTCAAATTGATCATGAGTGTTGGACAGTCTACTTCACAAATGCCTAGAGCCCAAATGTCGTTTGGATTCAGTGTCTAATTTGTTCACTGAAATTAAAATTAGCCATGGATCCCTATTCTCAAATCGCCAGGGGATATATTGGGTTGATTCGTAAATCGTTTAATCAAATTGGTTATAACACATGGTTTGTTGTCCTGTCGCTCTTTAATTATACCCCAGACTTCATCATAATTAGCATCTGTTATGGCCATGTGTCGTACCAAGGCCGCAGCGTCATCGACTAATACTCCTTTTAAATATTGAAATATTTTGTGCACCACTCATGTTGACCTTTAGGAGAACTTCAACTTAGAACAAGTTGAATAAAAATTACATGTCTATAACTGTAAGCAAGGACATCTTGTGATTTGCTCATTGATCATAAAACGCCTAAGAATCTGAAGCTACCTTTTTGAACATTTTAAAAAGTAGAGGGTAAATAAACCAATGTCTTTTAGATAGGTTGATTTCTAAAGTGAGGTTACTTTCGACCAGCCTTGTTGATGTTTAGGATTTTTAATATTCAAATTGTTACTGGAAGAGCTTTTTTAACATATTGCGGACCGAATATTTGAGGTGACGTATTTAGCAGAGACCATTTCAGTATGCATTAAATGTTTTATTCGGATACGTTCAGAATTTTAGTCAATTTGCTCCATCCATTTTGATGGTTAAAAAATAAATTTAACTCCATTAAGTAGCTTATTTTGTATAATTTCACTCAATTTAAAAGTGCTAACCAGTTTATTAAATTTAGTGAAATAAATTTGTCAAGAGTGAACAAAATACTAAATATCTGTGACAGATCCCAAGAGGACAAAGCAAATTAACTAGGTGACAGTTAATTTTCAACTGAATCAGCAAATCCCAAAATTAAACGAAGCGTAATAATGAAAATCTAGGATAAAATGAGGCTGCTTTGACAGGTTGAATAAAAACTTTCTATAAACAAACTACGTCTGACGTGTCTAACCTTAAAAGAAGGATGGAAGAGTTAGCAATTGTTACGTTACAATAAGAGCTCTGAAATCAAGATTGATGAAGCCATGAATCTTCATCAAAATCCCGAAATAGTTCGTAAAAAGACCATCATCATTAACAATGATCAAAATAGCCATATTTGTTGAAAAAAACTTCTTGAAAAAGCTTAAATTATGGCCATAAGCCAAAACCCTGAATCTTTAATGGTTTGAATTGAATTGCTATGGCAAAGCTACCTTCAAAACCTATGAATGTCAAAAAATATCTGGACTTCTGCACATTATTTGACCTACCAACAAAAATGTTTTCCAGCTTACAAAGTTACAATGACCATAATATAAGTACTACAATAGTTTGTTAGCCCATTGACGTGCTAGATGTCGCTACTGGAATCGTTTTAAAATAATCAAAATATGTATAATCGCCTAAATGACATATATTTGTCCTAAATTTTGACGATTCAAAATTATAGGTTCGAGAAAAATGTCAATAGGTTCGAGAAAAATGTCCTAATTTTATAAAAGTTATTCAAAGGCCGCCATATTTTCATGGTTTCGCACTTTCGCAATACTAAATAAAAGAGTACCTTTTGCAATTAGTTTCTTTCCAAAAACCTCGGTGGCAAAAAAGAACTCTATGTGTCCCAAAGCTATATATTGGTTTTAAGTGGACCAATATCTTTAAGACCGCATGTTGATTCGAAATTTAGAATGAAAGAAATTAATCGTATCTCGTGAAATACGACTAATATTTAAAGCAAGCCCTGCTTTTATCCAATACTTTTTACTAAACTACCGGATACATGTCTCGCTTCCAGGAAGCACCAAGTTTGAAATGGCCCAAAAAATGTTCAGCTGCCACAGATAAAGCGTCACAAAATATTACCTTTTCCCATGAGATTATATTTAAAAAAAGATTTTTTTTTTTGTTATATTGTATGCTCGTCAAAAAATACAATTTTGTGCATAAAATTTTGTTACCATTTTGTTTACGACACATATATTCACGGGTTCCGGTCGAACGACTTAAGTGATGTTTCAGTTGTTTTATGCTTATAACATAACATTAAATAGGTATATATTATAATAGAAGGATATGGTTAGTTTAATTTTTGCAAAATTTAGCATACACGACTAAGCATAAATTATTGAATATATTATAATGATATGATCACAATAATTATAATTATGATTATGTTTTTTTATGTATATATTTTTTCAGCCACTTATAACTTTACTTTTGCTACCTTACTTTTTTTTTTTTTTTTTTTTTTTGTATTCTTTTGCACAAATATAAAAATGTATGCTGTTTCGTTGGTATATACTACATACTCCTACATATTATTATGTTTGCATAAAGGAGTGATGGTTGTAGAACTTTTATTTGTTCGTATATCAGCGAGGAAAATCAGTACACATTGGCATTATGATATGTACATAAATAAAAAAGAAAATATAAAAACTAATTGGGGGAGGAAAAATGCATTCATGCATTCGTTTATTCATTTTTTTTTTTGTGCTATATGCATTTAAAAGATTTTCATTCTTTATGTACAAAAAAATAATGCAGCCATCATTGAGAAATGTACATTTATAATATTATGTACTACACACATCTTTTGTACATTATGTTTATAGTTGTTATTGCTGCAAACATATGTTAGATTTTGGCAATAAGGGGATGAATTTTTAATTTGAAGGTAACCATACTCTAAAATAAATTTAAGAAATGTGAATAATTCGAATGTGATTTTAGTTTTTGGTACCGGAAGAGTGGAGGTGGGGTAATGATTGGAATACAAAGTCCATTGTTTTGATAATTATTCTGCTTGAAATAGTTAACTGAATATAAGAATAATTAATGCATTTTGATTTGTACAAAATGTACCCGTCTACATTTAAGTAATTCGACTCATTTTCTTTTATGTACGATGTACAAGACGTGATTAATTTTCAAAAGTTTTAAACATAATTTCCCTTTGGAGATTTAATGTATGTACAACATAAACGAAGACGATACAAAACAAAAATGGTTATGTACCAGTGTACCATCCTTCGTCCCAAACGTATTAAGAAATACGATAAATTTAAGATAATTAAAGTAATTGAATTGTATAAATTTAAAAAAAAAAACATTTTTTGTTAAATGTGACAGAAAATATATTGTACATAACGTGACAAAGTAGATTTTCTTGTTATGATTTCCCCTTACATAGTTTCATTATATTGAATCAACATTTAGGCGATTTTAAATTTTTTCCCCTTTTATAAATTTTACTATATTGATGCGCAGGTGCGATTGAATTAATTTTAACAGTTTGTGATTGGTTGTTTAACATTTTACGATTTATTTTACGGTTTCGTAAAATATATGATGATGCAGTCGACCGAAACTATTGGAATGAGGAGGTAGTATATGATTCAATGTTTAGATGTTAAATTGTATACTAAGTGGTTTAATTGAGTGATTTTATACGAATGTGTTTGAGTGAATTTAAATGAGGTATAAAAGTGATGATGAATGTGAATTGATAAAGCAATTATAATTAATAGAATTTCCGTCGGTGTAAAGAAAATCATTGATTTATGATTTTTTTTTTAATTTATGATTCCGTTGAGTGATTAGTGATATTTAAAAAAGTTCTCCAACAATTAAAAGAAGTTTGTGTTATTCGAATTTAAAACCCCGTCTACATAAAAAAAATTAATTATAGCTTCGTTGAGCAGTATATAGAGAAAACTTGTTGGGAAGAATTGTTAGCAACATTTTTTTGGAAGGCTTTCGCGACTTGTGACTTAACTCATAACATGTCATAACTACAAAAAATAATCACGGCTGTTAGGAATTTAATAGTCACAGTTAAGCATGGTATTCCTTAACCTTTATTGGTCTTAATTTAATCGGAAAGTTTATTAATTTCGCGACTGGTCGTTTCATCGTATTGCGTATGGTTTTAAGCGTGACAATGCTAATAGTCCCGCCTTATCCTAGATGGACTTCTACAACACATCCCAATGACCAGCTAAGCGGTGATGTTGCCCCGTCATTGGTTTGAAGATTTTCTTTAGTTTGAGTTTTTTATTTTCAGCGTTGTTGCAAATTGTGTAAATATTCTGTCCTGAAACGATACCAAGAACCATCTAATCGCTTTTTGACATGTTGCCGTCTCTACAGCCGATTATCAGGATAATCCAAATACCTTTGATCTGGCATGGCCAAAAGTAGCTGTGCAAGTAGAAAATACGCCGGTATCAATGCAAATATAGAGCACTTTCGTCATCGTCGGTTGGAATGAGCGGACCAGAACCTACATAGTATTGACTCTTCAATTGTTAGGCTAGATTTGCTTATAGTACTTTGTTAGAGCTCGCCAAACCGCATGGACTCGATGGTGGATTGAATTTCCATTCGATCTAAGGCTCTGTATACAGTATACTGTAATCTAGTACATAATTATTAGTATCATTGTCTGAATACATGACGGTCGGTACACGCAAAACTTTCTGCTTACGAAACATTTGAATGCACCGAAAAATGCTTAATTGGACAGCTCACTTACCAACTCCAAATGTACTGCTTTACTGTCATGCGGAAATCGATATTTATATATTCCTTTATATATCAGGATCCCCGTCCCTTGCTTAGTTGTAATTTGAACTGAACCGGCTATGTTGACTCCGATGTGATTGAATGTCTGAGACTGTGATACTCGTTGAGCTGGTAGATTACCCATCATTGGAATTTTTCGAACCACGGTTCTAGATTTGATAATCAAGTAGGACTGTTTTGAGAGATAGAACAATAGGGACGGCCCGAGGTGGAGATAGTAATTGTGTATAGTTAGGTTAGAATCATGCCACTCAGGACATGAGATGACAGTAAAATCACTAAATGCCTGTGTATACAAACGAACAAGCAGCGTTTTTTTAGTTCACTGAAGAACATTGTTGTCATGCAAAAATGGAGCCCCAATAATTCAATTTGAAGAGAGACCCCTCAGCTTTGCGTAGTTCTTCAAAAGTAAGTCTAGTATTAGCGATTGATGACGGCCTTTGTTTGCTTCCTGGTTTTTCGTGGCAGTTGACAAAAAATTTAGAACAGTAGTTCAGAATTCATTTGTTTTGATAGTACTCAAACTACAGTGATATGCCTGCATTGCGTGACATTTGATTGGTAGCTATGGCGTCCAGGCCACCAAAGTTTATGGTTGACAAGCTCAGTTGAAAGAATTCCTTTTGAGGCGCAATAGGGATTTGCAAATCGAACGTGGCTCCAAACAGCATCGGAAATTGTTTCGAAAGTTTGAGCGGTCGTTTAAAATGAGGAATTAGATGTATATCAGTGGCAGTGCATCTCCGTGACACTTTTTCTGATGTTTAACCCTCAACTGGAATTTGTAAATTCTTTTCTTTGCACTTCGAAAAGTCGTGCACATGCCTTGGTCATAACCAGCCTAGAGGTAGAGCTTGAATCTAACAACAGTCGACAAAAATGCTGGCTCCCATATTTTTCTCTGAATTTGTGTTTTGCTCTACATATACGACCGAATGTGGTTCTGTTCAACTCCTGGAAATTATGCAAGAGTGTGTGATGCTTCCGCTTACACATATAAGGCAAGCTGTATCCTTTGAACAAGCAGTTGTAATAGATTGTGATTGTGTTGTATATTCCGTCGTATAGTTTGCCTTTCCTGTCAAAGATCCCATTAAGAATTGAAACTTGTGGATGTCAGTTAGGCTGTATTGTTGTGAACCACATTGTAGTATAGATGTTAAAACGTGGGAAGCTCGTCACAATTATTTCCATCGAAAGAAGGTATTTGTAGACGTGGCAGGTTTTCTTCCTATAGTGTTGTGCTGAAGCTTCTATCCTTTATGGTTTCAAGCATTAAGTTTTGGTAATTGGAAAATGACGCCACCCTTTCATTCATTTAAGACTGCATTGCCTGAAGCATTAGATTCGATCAAAGACCGCCTTTTGAATAACCCGTTTAACTTTGGTATAGATAGACACAAATTGCCAATTTCCATTAGTGTGCTATCTATAGGCTAACTATTTGTTCATAATAATCTTAGTCTCGATATATGCCTTTATCAATAGTTCGAGTTGCACGTATAGTTCTTCAGCTGCTAAATAATTTCGGTCAATATTCCCGGTGAAGTTTTTAATTTAATTCGACGAATTAATTTTAGCAGTTGAGTCCGTTTTTTGGTTTCTTAATCTTTAATTTGGTAAATCCTTAAAAAACTCAAAATCACTGAGAATTAAATTGCAAGTTCTGGCTAACCAAACGACAGACTTTTAAGGCCCATGTCTAATTCTAAATAAAAGTATTCACTTCGTTTATCAACTAACGAGCTATTAATATTGCAAGTGATCAAGAAGCTTCCACACTTGAACTTGAAGTTTGTTTGGGGAAAGTTGCAAAACCTATCCTGAAGGGTTACATATCACCGAAATAGTTTACATATATTTTATGACTAAACATCGGATAAATGACTCATTTTGGCCGCCAAAACCTGACCCAACCACATAATATACAAATGTCTCAAAATTTAAGCGCACAATCTGAGGCACTGTTTATATTTTACAGGATTTCCTACAAATAACGGTGTAATTACGGACGCGTTGTTCTCAGCGAAAAAGCTTGATCAGTGACTAAACGATTCGAATGAAATTCTCCTTGGTAGTCACCTACAATTTCCTCCAAAAGAGAATTGATTCCCTTCAATATTTTGTAAGATGGTAATTTGTATGCTGTGCAAAAGACAGCTATATGCCGTGAAAGTTATCCAATTTGGAACAGTGTCCTTCCTCATCGGGTATATCTTAATTTCCGCACACTAATCGAAAAAGGTCGAAAAGATTATAGTTTCACAAATTATGGTCTCCGAATATCAAGAGATTTTTTTTAGGCTCTGCCATGGTCAGTGTGAACTTCTCGTAGGAAGTGTCCCCTATGCATCTCCGACTTCTGTATTTGTCAACTTTCATCAACAGAATATGACAAAATCATGTTGAACATTAAGTAAGACAGAGAAATAATCAGAGTACGTGTTGAATGATTTGTGTTGACCGCAGCACCCCTTTGATTTTGTTGGTTGTTGCGTTTAAAATGTCATCAACCTCATGGAGATCATCTATGTTTGATCTAAACTTTAATTTTGGAACGGTTATCAAATGGCTACAGAATATGGAGACACAATTTAAAACGAAGCTTAAAACAGCAGTATACCGAATTCATGAATAAATATCTTTGACTGAATAATTTGGCGCAAAACGCTTGACATTCCCAAGAAACATTTTAAATTAGAGTCACTATCTAGCTGATTTTTGAAGATCACAAAATAATAAAGTTACTGGAGACCAATTTATGTCAATTTCAGCCAAATGAGGTCAATTTTATCTACCAAGTTAATCTGGACACTACAACTTTAACAGCAAAATGTGTGACAGAGCAATAAAGCCACCAGCTACATGCGTTTTGCGATTCCAGTCAGATGACCAATATCTCATCTCCTATAGAACCGCACACCAACCAGAACGAAGAGACAAGGCGCAAATTATAACTGCCATCCATTACGAAGACTTAAAACCACAGAAAAGTTATCCAGCAGGTATTCTAGTTATAACTAGATGATTCGCGTATTGCTGGCAATTCGCACTTGTTGGCAATTTTACTTATGCGTGTCGTAAAATGTTCGTGGATAATTTGAAGTAGTACGGCAAACATCGTAAAACTAAGATCGTGCGAGGTTTGTCAGTATCCTTTGCTTCCAAAAAGCAGAAAAGCAAGATTGCTGGATTTGTAATTTATTAGTAAAAAGGTGTGATGACGATAAAAGGCAAGCTTGGTTTTTAGTAAATTGAGAGGAATGTCTATTTTATGCTGAATGTATTCAATTCTATAATATCCTCGTATTGCATCATGGAACACCATACAGCTTCCACAAAACCAGCGGTTCTTCTTCTCACCGAGACAATCATATTGAATTCTGGTGATTTTTTGGCCATCTGGATCAATGGTTACTTTTTAATGCATCGGCTTATTCACTATAGAGGACTATCCAAGCCCAAATATCACAAATAGTGCCGTTCATTTTGGATAGTATCAAATCCAAAAGACTCCATTGAGCACATCCTGTAGAAATCACAAAAATTTCTTTGGCAGGTGATTTCAATGTCCACAATGACAAGTAGCCTCCTTATTTCCTTGTAAGCCCTTTACACCGGCTGGTGAGGCGGCTGAAATGTTTGCAGCTTTAAACCAACTAATGCAACGATACAGGATCTGTTTTTAACATCTCCTGCTGAGAAATACAGTATCTCCGTCAGTTCTCCTCTTGGAAACTCTGACCATCGGCTTATTACAGCGGAATTTCTAATGTCGTGTCCATATCAAATGAATGTTCGTCATAAACGTTGATGAAGTATGAACATCAAAAATGCGAACTGGGTAGGAAAGAACAAGTTCTTTTAAGAGATCGAATAGCACCCTCGTTTTACTTACGGTAATACAGGTAATCAATGACATAACTACGACTTCAAAACAGCAACCGCCAATAAAGAAGCCTCTCACCGCAAATTTGCTAAAAACCTGTCAAATGAAAATTTAGCTGAATTTAAGGCGGCTCAGAAACCTGGCAACGCGAAAAGTGTTGCAAGCTAAAAAAGACTATGAAAAGAAGGTTCATTTAGCTGATTCTAACTTAACACCCCTAATTATCTCTCTAGCCAGCTCGTCGATGCTCCGCATTAGATTCAGATCTAGAGTTGTTGTCAAAGTCCTTGCAAACAATAACACAAACAAGTCGGCCAGTCCGGATGGTATTCCCCCAATTTTTCTCAAATATGGTTGTAAATCGCTGCCAAAGCCACTATCATTATTGTTCTATCGATCTGTGTCTTCTAGTATTTTCTCCTCCATCTGGAAAACTGCTAATATATATCCTTTGCCAAAAAACGGCAGTAAATCAGACCGTTCAAATTATCGCTCAATCGCTATTGTCTCGGTACTTGCCAAAGTACTTGAGACCATAATCAATTTTCAGCTGATGAAATATTTGGGAGATAACCATCTAATTTCCGATTGTCAATTTGATTTTCACAGAGGGTGTTTCAGCAGGTGACTTAATTAATATTGTCTCCGCAGCTCAAGGGTTTGCTGTGCAAATTGAGGGCGGTTTGTATTCACGGTTCGTTAATTTTATGGATTGAGAATTTTCTTTTCTGTCCCAAAATCCAAGTGGAGGTGGAGGGTGTGACTTCCGTTCCACATTTTTTAAACACTTGTGTGTTCATCACCTGAACTACGATGGCAAGGGTCTTCATAGTCAAAGCAGTCGGATAAAAATTTGCAAACAAAAAATGACTAGCAAATTTCTACTCGGAATTCCATAAACAATCTAGGGCGTTTCATAGATGAAATGTGGGATATTGCTTGTACGTGACGATATGTTCATGTTTATCACCAACATTCTGGTCCAATAATGGTTGGACTGGTCCCATTTGTCAAAATAAAAATATTGAATTGTGAACGAACAAGGTGAAGCAAATTTTGTATGCCGAACTTGTGTGATATATACAGAAGATATAAGGATAAAGTAGGGGTTCAACAGACTCGATTCAACAAGAGACACGATTGTTGAAAACGATTTTGGGAAGTGGAAGAAAACATCTCACCAAGCTCACCGCTTTTCGTTTCTCATCCGTGCAAAACATTTTACAAAGACACTACCATTCAAAATCAAAATGGCCAGTATGTTGTTAAACTTCCATTTAAAACACCGACACCTGTCCTAGGTAGTTCATACCGTGGATCATAACGACTAATTGCAATGGAGAGAAAAATTTTATTGATCCTGCATTTTTTGAGTCATACCAAGCTTTTATCAATGGGTATGTAGCTTTAGGTCATATGTCACTTGATTCCATAGATGAGATTCCCGTTTAAGATAACAGAAAGTACTATTTACCTCATGATGCCGTGATCAAGCCGACAAGTAGTACCACGAAATTAAGAGTTGTCTTCGATGCTTCGTGTAAAACTGCAATGAAAGTTTCGCTTAATGACATCTTGCAAGTGGGGCCGACTAATCAAACTGATTTGACAACCATTTTGTTAAAATTTAGAAAACATGCAATAGAAACGATGCCAACTTCCAATTAATTTTATGGCGTGAAACTCAGATAGAACCAGTTAAAATATATAAACTCAAGACAGTGACAAATGGAACTGCATGAGCACCGTATTTGGCAGTTAATTGGTTGTGAAAGTTTTCAAGAAGCAATACTACTGAGAGATCAAATCAATGATATTTTGAAGCAAAGTGAGTTCAGCCTATACGCAAATGGAAGTCGAATTAATTAGAATTTTTGAATTCATTTCCAAGTACGAGGACCAAGTACGAGCCATCCTGATGCTAATTGAAAATGAGTCGTCCATCAAAACACTTGGAATTATATGGAACTCAGGGCTCGACCCCTTCAAGGTTTAGACATGCGATGGTTATATTAATTGGACGAAAATATATGATCCACTAGGTTGGCTATCACCCACAGTCATCCGATTTAAAATACTACTACAAAAACTATGGCTACTCAAACTTGAATGGGGCATGAGTTTACCAGTCATGAGTTAGAGAGTATTCATATTCCTCGGCGGCTAAGTTCAATATCGAATACAAAACGACTTGAACTACTACACGCATTCTGTGATGCCTCAGAAGCGGCATATTGAAGTGTCATATAGCAAATATCAGTACCATAAGGCTCGAATTATGCGGCGCAGTGCTTTGGTCCAAGTTATGTGTGCAATCTCTAAATTACAGTGAACTATAAAAACCTTCGTCCTTACGGACTCTATGATCGTGCTCCACTGGCTGTCTGATGTTCCAAGACGTTGGAAAAGTTTTATTGGTAACCGAACATCAATAATATTGGATACTATTCCCCAGAATAAATGTCATCACGTGGACTCAAAGAACAATCCAGCTGATGCGATAACTAGAGGAATCAACCCACAACTTTTATCAAATGTTGACCTCTCGACTTAGTCGTCGAAGATGTAGTGACAACTTTACTATCCAGATTTTCTTACTGCTATTCCACAAATTAACAGAAAATGGGAGATTTGCCAGCTGAACGATGTACTCAAAGTCGATCATTCCTAAAAACTGAATGCACCTTCAGAAAAGGCATATGAGACTGTATTTGTTTGTTTCACTGTAAAACTAGTCCATCTGGAAGTGGTCAGCAGTCTTAAGACCGATTAATTTCTGGCAGCCCTAAGACAATTCATCTCATGACGCGGAATGTCTGAGGAAATATGGTGTGACAACGAGTCCAATTTTATTGATGCCAACAGAAAGGCTTTTCTTTTCAGTATAATCCTCCGCACGCTCCTCACTTTAGTGGTCTGTGGGTATCTACAGTCAAATCATTTAAAAACCACTTGAAAAGAGTTACAAACATTAATCTTACCTTCGGAGCGATGACAACACTAATAGTTCAAATTGAGAGTTTATTAAATTCAAGGCCACTATGCAAAATAAACGATGATCCAGCTGACTTACAACCATTAACACCTGCACATTTTTTATTGAAGAGTCACTGAGCACTATTCCGGATCCATGGTTAACTGAAATTCCCCCAAATCGATTATCACGATGCAGAATATAAATATACATAGTACTACCATCATAAGAAAAAAACAGTTTACCCATTGATGTTCCAGATGTCGGGTCGATAGAATATAGTCAACAATTAGAATAAATGTATGACATTTAGGCGATTATACATATAAAAATATTTTGATTATTTTAAAACGATACCAGTAGCAACATCTAGTACGTCAATGGGTTAACATACCATGGTAGTACTATGTGTCTTTCTATTATGCACGATGGCAAAATATACAACACCGTATACAAGGTTTTTGGGATCGATGGCATCGAGACTACCTAACTACATTACAACAGCGTTTTAAGTGGAAATCGAAAACAAATCCATTTGAAGTCGATGACGTTGTTGTGATTCGAGAGGATAACTTGCTTCCCAGTCAATGGATGCTTGGTAAAATAACAGCTGTACATCCTGGAAGCGATGGCATTATTCGAGTTGTATCTTTGAAGACATCAAAGACCAATATCAAACGACCAGTCAACAAGTTAGCGAAACTTCCGATTAAGTAATGTACATTTCTTAAGGCTCCGGAGTATATTTGTTGAAGACACTACACATTTGACCGTTCATATTGCATTATATAAAAAAATCGACAAAACTCAAAAATATTTATAACAGTTCATACCTCTTGTTTATGTGCGTACGTCATAATTTTAGTTATCAAGGAAATTAGAATACTATTTATACATTCACTGCCATCTATTAATTAGTAGTTGAAACACATTTGTGTTGTTTTCTTTTTCTTGCTCAAGGTAAAATGGGTACATTAAATTATAATCAGCTTAACCACACATAATTTAATTGGCATTTCATCCCAACTGTGAGGCCTTTGAAAGGCGGCTGTATAATCGTCTAAGACGACCAGAGACATCAATTTAAATTTTGGTTAAACAGTTAGATTTTTCTTACATCTAGGTAAAAAAGCCTTAGATTTTTAATTATATTTGGACTTACAATCCTATTACAATTTCAAATATTATTCCCTTATTCCAATATTCTCATTGTATCGGTCGGACTTTGATTTTCATTAATTCAACCACCATATAGACTATTCCCCAAAATTCTGTTTATATAAAAAGCACATCATAGCCATATATACGACGGTGGCAACCTTTCCAAATCTTATATTAGATCAATATGATTTTAATATTTTTCCTAAAAGGAAAATCCATATCAAATTAAATATTTTTTTTTTACCATTTTCATTATATAATGGCCATTTTACATAAATAAAATCTAATTTCAATATTCCATCAAAAACACACACACACATCCATGATACACAAACAACATATTATCCCTTGAAAGCTGCAAAAAAAATGTGTACGTAGCCGGTATCCCAAAGCAAAACCTCTGACAGTAGAAAAAAAATTAATTAATTAAATAAAAATGTTGGTGGAATTTGTTATTTTTGGTTTTTGGATGGAAAATTTTTTATTTTATTTTAATAAGGAACAAAATAAAATTAATTTAATCAAAAATAAAATGAGGAAATATAGCGGAAAAGAGGCCATACTTTTAAGGTTCTCCTGGATGTTTTTTTTTTTTCTATAATTTTGCCTGTCGATATTTTTTTTATTTCAAAGTGCTTTTGTGTGGATTAAAATTAAAAAACAAAAAAAAATTAACAAAATGGAATTTTGGGATTATAGCAATATGCGGGGGGGTGTGTGGGCGGGTTTTTATTTTTTAATGAGATTTTATGTAGGTTGAATAATTTTATTAAATACAAAAACAACAAAAAATGGTCATATTTCAAGGGAATATTAATGAAATGTAGAGAATCAATTTGGACATATATTAGAGCTAATGGCTATGTATGTTAGGTTAAAAAAAAAAGATACGATGAGGAATGGTAATGAATTTCCGATTTTGTGTCAATTATTTAATACTTACTTACTCAGAGATTTATGATTTGATTACGTAAATTAGAATTTGTAATTTGTAACAATTGAAATAAAACTCTTAGAAGATTGGATTTTTATAATAATGGTTTTTGTTGAGATGCTTAAAGATTAGCATTTCACAGACAAAAAAGGACTAACTTAATACACGTTTTACACAGTAAAGAATGTTATATATATATACATATATATATATATATATATATATATATATATATATATATATATATATATATATATATATTTATATATATGTATATATATATATATATATATATATATATATATATATATATATATATATATTCTGGCCCTCTGTCAGAAAATATCTCAACTAAACGAGACCGCGTTTATACCTCGATTAAATTAGCATTCCAATACCGCCTCTTAATTTAATAGAAGTGGATTAGGTACGTTATCTCGCATTTCCAAATCTCGCATTACAATTTTGAAATTGTAATGCTAGATTGTAATGCGAGATTAACTGTATGGGAAATGTAAATGCAAAATGTAAGATTAAGTAGGCTGATAAACAAAATATAAATAAATACGCTGTCAACATTCATAGTCTCAGAAAAAAAGTTTAATAAAATTGAAGCTTTGATTTGATAATAAATAAGAATAATCATACATAATATTAAATATATTATATGAGCAGCTAATAACAGGTGAATATTTATTCCTTTTCCAAAATATATCTCCATAAATATATTACATATGATATGTACATAAATAGGTTATTACTATGAATATTTCAATTACCACAACCAACAAGGGCGGAAAAAAAATTATTTGTCGACGGATATTGCTACCATTTGAGCAGGAAAACAGCAAAAACCTACAATTAGGTTTGTATCAAGCAAAAAAGCAATTTATGCAAAGGACGCGCAGTGACTCGTGTTTTAGGAGGGGAACACGAAATTTTAAAATGTACTGCGAATCATTCTCATGAGCCCCTAGCACATGAAAAAATTGTTGCACAAGCAAATTCTGATGTCAAACATTGTGCTAAGAATACAAATTCAAGAATACAAATTCATAAATACACCAAGCCACTCACGTGTGTACCTTCCAACAAAAATGGCACAAAAGAAAAAATTCGTCGAGTCCGTGAAAATAATTTTAAGGAACCTAAGAATCTAGAAAATATTAAAATTCCGGAAAATCTCCGTTACGTTGAAGGAGAACTATTTATACTGAATGAAGATTCTTTCGGTGGAGAGAAAATTATTTTGATGGGAACTATTAATTCATTAAAACTTCTTGGTGAATCAAATTGTTGGATTATGGATGGAACTTTTGATGTAGTTTCATCCATAATGCGGCAACTTTTTTCAATACATGGCAGTATTGAGGGTGAAATAGTTCCGTTGGTTTTTTGTTTGATGAGCAAAAAATCGAAAAAAGTTTATGATCAATTATTTTTTAATTTACGAAAAATTTGCTTAGAACATTCAATAAACATTAATCCGGAGCGAATAGTTTGTGACTTTGAAAAGACAACTGTATCGTCAGCCAAAGTTTTTTTTTCTAAAAGCTTCCTTTAAAGGATGCCTATTCCATTTTGGTCAAATAATATGGCGCAAAATACAAAAAGAAAGACTAGTGGTTAAATACGGTAACAAGGAAAGATTTTCACTGCAAATCAGAATGTTGAAAAGTTTAGCCTTTGTTTCACCACATGATGTCCTCGATTATTATCAGAACCTGTGCAGAACATTTGATGACGAAGACGCTAAAAAAATCGCATGTTGGTTTAA
The DNA here is from genome assembly GCA_963556175.1 of Tipula confusa. Taxonomy (NCBI): domain Eukaryota; kingdom Metazoa; phylum Arthropoda; class Insecta; order Diptera; family Tipulidae; genus Tipula; species Tipula confusa. Next base: position 74,640,982 of record OY744477.1, read on the forward strand.
GAAATATTACATTGGTGAAGGCACTCACAAACCAAGATATAAGCCTAAATTTTGAGTTATCGGTGAAACTAATTATGGTTCAGAGACATTCCCACGGACGCAAAACAGCGTAGAAGCGTGGCACCGACGTTTCAAAGTGATAGTCAAAAACCGTCATGCCGGAATATATAAATTATTAAGCGATTTGGCTAAAGAAACTATTTTAGCTAAGGCGCGGATCAAAACAGGATAGTTTTATGAATACATTTTTTTTAGGATAGTTTTATGAATAAATTATTTTAAAATACATGTTTTGAATTAAATTATTTTATAGTTTCCTGAATAATATTTAAAAAAACAACAATATTTTTCCCAATTTCAGCCTTTTTTGTTTTTATTTCTAATCTATGCCATCCGTTTTGGGGCCAAAGCACACCCAACTCTCGTTTGTGGTTATTTAACGTCCTACTTTATGCCGTCGCCAGCCAAATCGAGGATGCAGTAATACAGGTTCGCTTCGAATATTCCATTCGCACATTGGATTGCTTGAGCTAACCTGTACTGGCATGGACGATGGTTCGACCCATGGCTTCTGCACTCTAACAGGTGGTCATAGTTGTATTCATCGTCATCACCGATCGAAATCAGATATTGAAAAAACCATTTTTTAACCCTCCCTCGTTGGGATTCGAACCTGGTACCTCCCGCCCCAAACACCGCAGCTTTAACCACTGCGCCAATTGCTCGGTAATTCCAGCCTTGTTTTTGAAGTTTTTTGCTTGATTTTATCATGCGTGATTTTAAAAATACGAGATTTTGTAATGCGAGATTTTGAAAATGCGAGATTTTTAAATTTCCAATTGCGACATTTTGTAATGAGAAATTTTATAATGCGAGATTTCGTATCATTCCCACCATTTTCATGTCAATGGTGCTACGAACGTAACTCAAAATCCGTTTTGCGTAATTGAAATGAGTTTCGCTAAAACAATTTTGAAAACGACTGAAATATCCAGTTGAGGCACACAAATCTGGTCTGGTAGTCACATGTGCATAAATTAAACACCCAATCAAATCACGATATGGATGATTCGAACATTTTCCATTTTGACCCAAATCAACATGTAAACCCTTTTCCATTGGTGTTGATTTAGGTTTACAATTTTGCATTCCAAACTTTTGCAAAATTTTTTCCAAATATCTTGACTGACTCACAGTAATGGTGCCTTTTTCGATGTTTTGCTCCTTCACGTATAAACATTGATCTGATTGGCAGCGCTTAAATCCAATTCGAATCATGAAATTATTGAATTTATCGTTCCATGCACGCGATGGTTTCAGTCCATAAAGTGCTTTGTTTAATTTGAACACTTTATCACCTTGTCCAAAACCCTGTGGAAGTCGCATATAAATGTCTTCGTTCAAATCACCGTTCAAAAATGCGCACTTAACGTCCATCTGATTGATGAATGTGCATATCATAACGATTGTTAATTGCCGACAGCAAAATTTTCAATGTAACTAATTTTGCCACTGGTGCATATGTTTCATCATAATCGAATCCTAGCTTTTGAGTACAACCTTGCTTTGTACTTATTAGTTGAACCATCAGCTTTTCTTTTCAACTTAAGGAACCATTTGTTTGTAATGGCACTTCTACCTTTCGGTAAATCGCAAACAGTCCAAGTTTTGTTGTCAATTAAAGACTGATATTCACTATTGATCGCCTTTTTCCATTCTGGCCAATCAATTCGATGTTTTGCTTCAGATATCGATGATGGATCATCTTCAACAAACTGTTCATCCGATAAAGCAAGATTTTCATCCTCTTGAAATTATCCAGCAATCAATGCATTGTGAAAACCTTCACTCATATCTGCCCATTCACCATATCGATTAGGTGCTCGCCGACTTCATGCACTTTTTCGTGTAATTGTCCTGTCATTGTTACCAATGCAATTTGAACTTGCACTCTTGATATTTTCTTGGTCATCGCCATCCAAATTTACACCGTGGAACTGATGCATGCCGTTACCAGCACATTCCATATTGATGCTGTGGATTTCTCGGTTTTCGTTGCCATCTGACTGCATATCATTACGTTTATCAAATGACTGTTCACTTGTATCATTCATACCTCGATCACCCGAACTGTCATCATTAACCGCCCCTGAATCAACCAATTTTGACCAACCCAAATTTCAGCCGGGGTTTTCTCTTCAATCTGCTGTCCAACTGCACTTGTCGGTAATCGATTTTTTAGATAATTTGCAGTGATTATAGCCGTGTTCCTAAACTTTCCATCCAATTCACTTGCCAAAAGCATTGTTCTTGACTTTTCTTCAAGTGTTTGATTCAATCGCTCGGAAATAGAATTCATTTCTGGATTATATGGAACAGTTAATGACATTTGAATATCTTTTTCATTGCAATAGCTCTTAAATTTTTTTGACGTGTATTCACCACCATTTTCAGCTCTTAGTTTGGCCACCTTTTTACCGTGAAGTGCTTCAGCCATCGCCACAAAAAGTTTAAACTTTGCCAACACTTCACTTTTCCGTTGAATGCAATAAACACTGGATGCTCTCGAAAAATCGTCTATAAATGCCACAAAATATCTAGAACCATCATATGCAGTAGTTTGCATCGGACCACATCATATGCAGTAGTTTGCATCGTTTCCCAAGCACGCATGGTTAACACAGCTTCGTATATTGTTGTCAACATTTACTAGATTTAATCCATCAGCCATCTTTCTTGTCAGTTTCTTCATATGATTTGCATTCAAGTGATTTAATCTAAAATGCCACAAACTTTGAGAAATTTTATGCAAATTCATGTCACCTGTATAACCAGCAAACACATTGTTGTCCACAGGAAATGTGACTTTACACAGATTTACTTCGACTTGTCCAACAAATTTAATACTTTTGTTCGTCAGACATATGTTGCGTTGCACCAGAATCCATTGTGAATTCAATTTTCGTGGTGTCATTCACGTTAAATGCTGCCGACTCACCAACACACGTGGTATTACATTCCAATTATACGTGGTATTTTATTCCTTGCTTAACATCCCAATGATGTATCTGCATCTGCGTGTGTGATACCAGGAATAAATCCTATCAATCTCATGACTAAAAGTGCACAAAATTGTATGCCGCGTTGAAACTATTAGATGGCGATAACAACCTAACTTAGCCGAGAAGTAACTTTGCCAAAAAATGTGAATAGCTTGTAATAACATTTGTGAATTGATGTAAAATCTAGGAGGCTGTAAGAAGTTCGAACCGGTAAGCCATTATTTAGTAACCACTAGTTACAATTTTTTATATTAGTGGTTAAAATATTTTGTTATCAGGCCGTAATCCACAGTTTCATACGCGCAGTTGACCTAAAAATAAGAAAATTACAACTTGCATCAGTGCACCCCATTGTGTGTAAAGAGCCGTTCGTTGGGCTGACAACCTCCAACTTGTATGCACAATTCGTAGACAGTGGTTTAAAATTTCTCTTAAGAGTCGAGATAAAATCGCCTTTCACGGTATTTTTTTCCTTTATCTTCTTTTAGGACTATAAAGCATATATCTGCCTGTACCATTTTACTCTATTAATGGATACTGCTAAAAGAAGTTATTATTTCTCATTTCTCCTCTCGATTCTTATAAATTAACTGCAAAGCTTCGCAGAAATTAACCTCAAAGCTTCGCATCATTGGTCCTTTATACCGATTTCTGATAATTCTGCGTGTAACGTTCATAAACCGATACAAGAGATGGGCTGTGACGGTCTCTGTGCCAGGCATCATTTTTTGGTGTTTTAATCATTTTTTGGTGTACCAAATGTCACTGTTACCATAATATAAATATGCATAGTACTACCATGGTATGTTAGCCCATTGATGTGCTAGATGTCGCTACTGGTATCGTTTTTAAAATAATCAAAATATTTTTATATATCTATAATCGCCTAAATGTCATATATTTATTCTAATTTTTAACTTTATTCTAGCGACCCGACATCTTGTTGAAAAATGGGTTATCTTGCCTAAGGTTAAATGATGTTTATAGCTGTATTAAATGTAGTGGGTACGAAGACGTCTATATTTTGGCTGTCTTAGTAGTTTCCTTGCTAATTCATTGGGATGATTTTTCAATTTTTAATGGTACTTCAAACTGTATGCTTTTATCATCTGTTTTACCGTTTTAATCTCTAGGTCCCTATGACTGTTATCATTTCGAATATACCAAGCAGAATTTGTAGTACTACGTAGTATTTTTGATTGCTTGCATTGTAAAAGGTGTATTTGATGCGCTGGTAGAGCCCCATAGTTGAATTCCATATGTCCAAATGGGGATTAGGATTGCCTTGTATGGTAGAAATTAGCAGTCTAGTGACAGTTTTGTGCGCCGATTGGTTTTCATTCACTTTTATGCGCCATTTTTTTTTGCTAGTCCTCAATTTTGTTTATGTGATCTTGTAGCTCTCTTGATGCAGTTTGTGGATTTTAATGTGAATACTTAATAACAGCAAATGTGACCACCTTTTCAGTGGTTGGTGGATCAGCTGTCTACACAAGTAAAGCACTGGTCCCAATACGCTTCCTTGTGGAACCTCTGCGTTTCTCAGATTTAGTTCGGTAATGGCTTCATTTGGCTTGACCTGAAATTTTCTTCCGAACAGGAAATTTTCAAGAATTGCATGCAATTTGTTTGGAAGCAGAGTTTTTATTTTGTATATCAGGCCCTCATACCATACTTTGTCAAAAGCTTGTGCAATATCCAGGAAAACGGCGGAACAGTATTTTTTTCCTCTAGAGCTAGTTTGACTGTGTTTACAGCTCTACAGTACTATGCTGGTCATCAAAACCAAACTGGTGGTCTGGTATAACGCGCTTTGCAGATAATATTGGTTTTAATTTTTGTAGTAACATTTTTTCAAAAAGTTTTGAAATTATCGGAAGAAGACTTATCGGCCTGTATGACTCGATTTGTGTTTCGTCCTTGCCAGGCTTCGGGGTCATTATAATTAGTGACGTTTTCCATTTTTTGGTAATTCTTTAATCATTTTTCCGGTTGTTAAATCATGTCCTAGAGCTTTCTTTGGGTTTAGACTTTTTTAATAATAGTTTTATAGGATTTACGATATAATCATCCTTTGTATAATCCGTATACTAATACTGCTTTGCTGATTTGGTGTAAATACTTTTTTTAAGTGGTTGGAGAAAACATTAGCCTTTTCAATGTTACTTCTGGCCCAGTGGCCATCTGGTTGTTTGATTGGTGGATTTGATAGGGCTGGGTTTTTTTTGTTGCCTTCCATAGTGAAACCGTAATCGGTTTTTTTCCGTTGCTGAGGTTTCACTCAGGTAATTATAGGCTCTGAGTGGAAGGTTCACTCAGGCCTATTGACTCTTTTAGAGCTAATAACGCCAGGTGTAGCCTTTTTTGCAGCGATTATTTGAGTTAAATTTTTTGTTGCTACTTCAATATCTTTTGATGTGGACAGAGGGATGTCCAGTTGACAGTTCTTTCCAATGAGATTTCTATATATATCCCATTTAGCTAATTTGCTTGTTAAACGTATATGAGGGTCAATTTTTAAGGCATCGGTACTCAATTCGACTATAATTGGAGAGTGATCAAATGATAGCTCATACCACTCGTCTAATTGAGCATTGGTGCGGGCGAATCCTTTTGTTATACAGAAGTCTGTAAGATCAGGTATTTTCTTTGTATCTGTAGGCCAGTAAGTAGGGTGTTGAGAAGATAAGTAGCAGAGTGTTTCTCACCACAATTACTGCAGCTGATTCACTGATGGATCATTTTTTGTTTTATTGCACTGTTTCGAATCATGAAGTTCGCCACAAATAACACAAACTTCATTCAGCGTACAGTAAGCTTTAGTGTGGCCGTATTCTTGGCACTTGATGCACTGAACTGGCCCAGTTTTCGTCATGGATTCCTCTATGGAGATTTTGCGGTGCAGTAAGTATTTTAAGTATATTTTAAGATATATATATATATATATATATATATATATATATATATATATATATATATATATATATATATATATATATATATATATAACAGATTTGATATTTTCGGGTGTACGCACTGTACGAGCACTCTCACGTCTTGGCGCATCGACAATGAGACCAGTTTCACTAACTTTAACAATAAACTTGCGTATACCGGGCACTGTTGGTCCTTCTCTGCGACCAAATTTTGCACGACATTTTTGTGCACTTTCCGGCCTATTGTCTTTGTTTTGGAAATAAATTTCCAATAAATCCTAACGTTGCTCAAGCGTAAATCGATTCATTTCGTTCAGTGGAGATAATATACTGAATTTTGTGACAGAATAGAATGACATAAATATTGTCAGATTCGAAATAACCGGTGGTTCAAATTTAAACCGATAGATGGCCCACCCTTTATATATATATATATATATATATATATATATATATATATATATATATATATATATATATATATATATATATATATACTATGTTTTCCTTTTACTTTCACCGTCGGGCTCAAGGTCTAACCGGAACATTGGTTGCGGTACTTTTACACAATTTAGGATATTTGTGATAGACTTTGCTTGAAAAGTCATTTTCAGCGAGAGCAGCATATATATCGCTTGAATCTACGCAGCTTTCTATTCCTTTTAATACTACGGTCAGTCCCTTTTGGCTTTTCAGTTGGTAAGTGTAATAATGCTTACCAGCTTGGTCAAAATAATTAATTATGCTCTATAGCCATCAATATCAAACAGCTGGATTTTTATTTTTATTTATATTTCCTCTCTTAAGCGGAGCAATATAAAATTTAGCATCTGTTAAAGTACCTATAATTTTCACGATTTCATTACTTGAAGCCTCTCTTAGATAAATCGGTGGCGGCTTCTCGTTTTTTACTATGCCATCGAACATTTTTACTAAGCTAAATTTGAGTCAAATATTTTATCCGAACTTTTTCGTTAAAAAACGAAAAACGAACGTCATTCGGATTAGGATGAGAACGAATCGAATGATGGCATCGGACCATCAAGTATGTCACAATGTGTTTCGATTGTGTAGATTTAACTAGTGTTCTAACTAAAATCATGTTTGGATTACGGACAATTTTGAGTGAAGAACTGTCAAAATTCTACAATATTACTTTTTCGAAATTCAAACTGGCCCGGGATCCAGCCATGATTCTAGCAAAATGTTCATTATAAAAGACACAAACGTCTGTGCAGGCGGTTTTGTTAGAAAAGACACTCTATATGTAGGTCATTATAGCTATCATATTCTGGCCTTTATTTGCTTTTATGGAAAAGACTTTCGACATCCAAATTAGCGGAAAGACACTATACATATATAATAAGAGGCTTTAATAAGAGGCTTAACATGGATTGTGAGTGTGGAAGGCCCGACTAGTGCAAACGACATCTCTCTACAGTGTCTATTAAATTAGCTTGTCGAGTTAACCCCTCAATTTATTAATTCGTTTTGCTTCTGCTATAGCACAGTTCGTCTCCAAGTCAATGCGGGTCTTCCCTATTTTTTCCCTTGCGGCTGCCAGTTCAATGATACACTTGTTACATTACTTAGTAATTATCTCGGTGTATCAATCAATCTCCATTTCGGCTTTTTCATTTAGGTTTTAAAATCTAACTGCTTTGTGTTTCTGTATAGTTCGAGGTTGGTTGTGGTATTCCACCAAGACCAAGTTTGGTTTTTCTAATGTTTATCTTGAGACCAACTTCTTGTATTGTTGGTGCTAGTTCCCCTCGTAAAAGACTTCTTAACTACTCTGATACTGCCAAAATTTAACGCTTAATCCATTCACACAAATTCATCCCACACAAATCCATTCATTTATTTATTAAATTTTTCGACCACATTTACATCGATCCAACATGATTACCGACCAAAATCGAAATGGTATTTTATGATTTATGGTTATCTGAATAAATTTTGATTAAAGATAATTCGGATGTCTATAGAAAATCCACTTGTTTAACGTACATATATATACATGATATGGGAAGACCAAAAAGTGGATTCCCAATTCATTTGATGATGATTAGCCTGGGTCTTCTATCGTTTTGTGAACGTAATCTATATACAGGATCATCGTAATACTTGTATTATATAAATTTTTTTTTGATTGAATCTCCATTTTTTTTTATTTTGTAGTTAGTTAAGACAAAAAAAAATTATTCCCTTTCAATGATATAAAATACAATTTTTTTTTTATTTTATATATAGATTTATCCCGACAAGGTATTCAGACAAATCATCCCTCTTGCTTTCGTACGTAATTCAAACCCGAGTTTATTTTTTTTTTTTTAGTATTTTGCTTGCTTGCTAGAAACATACCATCGTACAGTAGAATAGTCAATATTTTAATTTTTTCTATTTCTGATTGGCAGTTCAATAATTTTTTTATATTTTTTTTTTTTTCATGTTTTATGTTCAATAGGAAGGAATACAGCAGAAACAGCAACACAAGAATCGAGTCGAGTATTGAAAAAAAAATACAAATCCGTTGAAGTACTTTACCGCACTATCTTGATATGGATTCTGCCCGTATCTCTCTGTATATTATGTGGAATATTTACGTGTTGTTCTCCATCTATCGTTTCCATCGTGTGTTTGTGTGCCCAATGTTCGACTAGAAAATAGAATATATTAGCCATATTTACTTTTCTCGGAATTCCAAACAAATAAGTGGTCGAACAGGTGAGTGAGATGCTAAAACCCATGCACATAATACCGGGTGAATTTAATTACATGAAACCTCGCTCATAATAATAATTATAATAAACGGTTTTTACAAGCCATTGCTGGCCCGACAGTAATCGTCACAGACAGCGGTCTCTCCACCTGCTAATTGTTGGCGCTCCTCAGGGTCCAGAACGTGACCGAGACAGCATACTCGCTGTTTTTTTATTTTTTTTATGAACGAGATCAGGAATTTTTTATTAAATTGCTGATCTCGTGGTTGAATAAAATTCGGTAAGTATGTCGTCATCGTTTCGTTTGGGGTCATATATCATGCAAATGATTCTCCTCTAGAATGTCATTAACTATCTCTCATACTCATCCGTTGCACAAAGCCTTTTTCATCTGGGGTCCAAGGAAAAAACCAACACCAGGATTGCCGAGGTCATCTCCACTGTGAGGTCAACGAGTTCCAAGCGATACTCTTTTATGGCTGACATAGTGCCATCAAACGCGTCTGGTTTTCTTAGCGACTGCACACCAATCCAAAACTGCGCGTTCGTTATCATATAAGTGTGGTTCTGATATAATTTTGGTCGTATACATATTTCCTTTTGTTGCACTTTTTAACATTGAGGTTTTTACGGAAGCGAGCAGTCAGCCTGGTGATTCTAACTTTGTTTAGTCGCCTTCTGCGACAAGCCAAGTGTCTTCCAACCACAGGGACCCTAGCAGAGATATTGCACAACCCAAAAGTCGTTTTCTACCTGTCTTCCGGATGAATCGCTGCTCACCACTATTTACTTTGCAGATGCAATGTACTGAACGACCCAGATTGCCATCAATTCAAGGCAATAGATTCTTTTTATAACGTCGCCTAGTTTGCGATAGTCGACGAACTTCGCGTGTACTTTATCACACTGCATTTTGCTAATTAGCTCTTTCGTATCTTGTTGTTTTTCTACGAGTAGATGTCTCGGAGCCTGCCGAAATAAAGTTGCATTCACTTTATCGAAACAATTTCGCACGATCTCAGTTGTTCCAAACTCTTCGTCATTGATTGCAGACACATCAGATAGTTGATTTCGGGTATGCGCTGGTTACAATAAACCGATGATTAAACTTTATCATCCCGGACGTGACAGAAAGAGAACACTCTCCTTGTACCTGCGGAATTATTTTCTCAACACGATCTTCAGGCACAATGTCAAAACATACTATTGATCTGGATTCTGCCGTATCTGGAGCGAATGTGTATTGTTCTTCCTTTAACACATCATCAACAACTATCCTGTTGTAGTCCTTCCCAATTTTAGCAATTAGCACATTGACCTTGGGGCTTTTTCTCGTGCTCATCAAATTTTCCTGCAAAACTGACGGAACTCAGTTTTCCGCGTTGTTGTTGGAGAGACTTGCCAATTGCTCTTCCTCATCGTCTTGCTTCGTCGCCATCCGCGACTTCTCTCACTTCTTCACTTCGCTAAATGGTAATGCAAGTATGTTATGGAACAAATAGGGACAAACCTTAACAGTTCCCTTAAAAGGCAAATTCTTATAAAGAAACCGTAGAACTTTGGCAAGACAGATGAAACAATTCGATAAATTGAAGGGCGATTTCGAGTTTCGTTCCACCCATTGAAGAAAAGGTAGGGAAAATGTCTAGAGCTTATTGAACATTTCACATGGAACATAAAATTGTTCCTTCTTATAGAGATGACGTATATTTTTAGTAGATTTTATAAAGGAACTGTCATATTTAAAATACCACTTTTGATCGTAGTTCCTCGTTCTAAACAGTACGTTCAACTCCTATTAGTAACAAGCACAGAAATTGACGTTGGAATACCAATCCAATTATAAGTCCATCATTGCGGTCAAGAAGCCTAATATTTTGGTCTCTTACACGTATTACACGTAGATGTTAACTCAAGCTTTTCAGGTTAGCCTTCCCAGTAGTCTAATCAAAACAGTATAATGGCTATAAAGTTTTTTATGGTTGGCGTGTATCGACCTATAGAAATTTCATCAAAAATATAGGCATCTTCTATGGTTACCACACGCTGCATCGATAGCAAAAAATTAAGAAGAAATTTAAGGTCGTTAACCCTTCCACTTCGCTGTGTACAACTGGTTTGTTAGAAATTAGGGCCTATCTATCTCTAACACTCGTTGACAAAACAACGGTCAATGCAAGTATCGCCAAATTATTATCACACAGTCTGGAAACAGGCGGCCACCATTGTGTTAGGTAATGGTTCTAGCTCATCCGGTAATATCTCCGAGTTTATCCATTATGGTGGAAGTTTATCCATTACGGTACGAAGACGGCGCTTGGCAGTTGTTCAGTTTCTTCTCCTTAAGACTAAACGAGACTCAACAGAGTATAGCGCCTAAAATCAGGAGGTATTAAGCGTTTTCGTTATTTATTGGATGGACGTCATTTTACATTTTACATTATACATGGACCACAAGCCTTATAATTTATGTCTTTAAACCGAGTTTGGCTAAGTCATCTGCAAGACAGTTCCGTCACCTGGATTTCATAGAGCAGTTTGCGGTGGATTTGCAGCACGTTTCTAATATTTACTTTCGCGCATAAATCAATTGTTATTGCCTGAGACTACAGATTATTCAACCATTGTCGTGGCGCAAAAAAAACGATACCGATTTGTTGGAATTGTTGCAGTCAAGTTCTACGAAAGAATCCCGGAATTTAAGAGGATGATGGTTTTGGATGTGCAACAAAAAAAAAAGAAAAAAATGAATTCAAAAATTATATCAAATGAGGGATCTATTATGTTTACTATGGTAGAGTTTTGGCTCGAGGTTGTGGATAGTCGAGAGTTAGGTTGAAAATGACTTAGACATACCAGATCGCTGATTGGGAATATTTACTTTCAATTCAGCAGCAACGGCAATATCAGGTTGACCAAGGATAACAGTTTGAGTCTGCTGTTTGCGGAAATATCTGTTTTGTTGAAACAGTAGCATCACACATTTATGACAGCTAAAATATTCATGACGATTGACGCATTGCAAAGTGCGCTACAGCCTCGTTACACAGATCCATATCAGGAATATACCGCGGATAGATCGTCTCAAGCCTTACTCTTCATAAGTAACCGTTGTAGATGGTTCGGTAGAGGAAACAGTTGTGAGTTCGAAGGGCAAGAAAAATGCATCTAAACGAATGCTATCAAAGAAGGTTAAATTCAACGTAGATCCCCGGTTGAACTTCGAAAAGAAAAAAGGAAAGAATGGAGCTAGATCAGACATTTCAGCGATTCTTTAACGAAGTTTCAAAAGGGCTGAAGTCACTTGTAAGTCACTCCAAGATGCAAAATTGAAACAAAGCCATACATTTCGAAAGATTAGAACCATTTCTAATTTTCAAGGACCAACATCACTCCATCAAATACTGGAGTTCACAGGTATTGGTCAACTAATACCACTGCTTTATACCACGTTTGGCCGTCTCTCTTCACTCACAAACCCATAACCAACCTTAATCTACACCGAAGGCCTGATAAGTAACAAGGTAAACTAAACTTTATAATTACCAACTTGAATCAATATTAAATCAAATTTAGCATCTCTTCCTCGCCATGCACGCTACCTATATTATTTACAACAAAGCTGAAATTATAATTCCCCTAAATGACTGCTACCAAATTCCAGCTACTATAAATTGCTCATTAAGGCGCCATATATTTTTATCATTTTATACTACCAACCTTCCAAACCAATTTTGACATTACTCTCAGCTGTTTTCACTTTTTTTCACACACAAAAAAAGTTGTTCATCTATACAAAATAAAAAATTATAATTTATTATGTTTTAACCGAAAATATTTCAAATCAGCTTTGCAAACAATTCTTAAATAATAGTACTATGTGATAATAATTAGAAAATAAGTAGAAACTTGTGTATGGATTTATATTTTTAGATTACAAGTTTTTTTTTTGACAGTCGGACAAAAAGTGTTGTGACTTGTGAGACGAAAAAATAAAAAAAAAACAAGTTCAAGTGAAAAATGTATATGGATGCAAGTATTTTGCCGTCCGAATTGATTGCAACCCCACAGCCATTGATTGGTTTCTGTGGCCTAGATGTAAACTATAGTGCTGTGCATAAAACAATTTGGGATGCATTCAGTATTAATCGTAAAGCAGATCGGTAAGTTTATTGTTTAAAATAAAAACTATACAGTTGGAACCGAACATAACCTAACAAAATTTTTTTTTGTGTCATCACATAATACTTTAGTGTCGCGGTTCAATTTAAATTGTTACCACCAAATTATGATTTTCCCGTGCTTAAACCAAAACGACAATCGTACGAATGGTATCATCCGCGCGGTATCTTAAAACGTAATTGGATGCTAAAACATTTACATGTTCTTCCATCGGTTGTTGTACTGTTCCAAGATATTGAATGGAATGATCCGCAATGGACCGAAAAGCAATTACAATGTGCCTCACTAGTTCAATCGTTAAAGAATTCGCTGCAAGGACGAAATGCCCGTATAGCCGTTGTACTACTACAAAAACTATCACAGCTACCCGCCCACGAAGATTCACTAGCATTGGAACGGGCCGCAAATATTACGAATAAATGTGATATCTCGGCTAAAATGTTATTTGTACTGTCATATACCGATCATCTGATTGGTTATACAATCCGTTTAGAATCGGCGTTTTTAGAACTAGCACAATCGTATTATGCTCAGATGGCACGTCAGGTGCGATTGCATCGTGACCAATTAACTGATTCGCATCAAAATCTTAAAATTCGTCATCTATTCAAACTTGGTTTTATATCAGAAATGCGAATGGATTTTAGTAACGCGCTTAAACATTATTCAATGGCATATGCAACACTAGAGGATATTCGGATTGTGGACACAAATTGTTTAGAAATAAAAGTGATCGCCGGATTTCTTAACTATAAAATCTGTAAATTAATGTTCAAATCTAATTTGCCTAAGGATAGTATAACTCAATTCAAAACTCATATTGATAAATACAAACATCGAATTGGTTTTAAGGAATTAAGCTTTGAACATTATGCATGGTTAAGTGTACAGTAAGTATATGGTACAGACACAATATGTGGGCGTTTATATGTAAACTGTTTTGTGTTGTAGACATAACGCGTTTGCAGAATTATTTTGTGAAGCTATCAAAAATGGGCTGGCGGCATCACAAACCCAACATCCAGGAATTTATTATCAAAAAGCAGCTGAATATATAACGAAAAGGAAAGAAGCGTTTCTGGAATGCTGTGGTGAGTTTTTATTATGTAAAATTATTGTCTTCAAATTTAATAAAACTTTTATCTTGTTTTAGCTCTCTCACTTTCGCCGATCGAAACAATTCCCCCCGCCCCATCTGGCTTACTGTACAGCGATTTTTTTGGTGTACGCGGTGCAAAAACTACCGAACCAATTACAGAACAACAAATAATTTCACAAGTTCAAGAGAATGAGAAAACGTATAGTCATTCAAGTGCTATTATAACGCTTATGGGACTCGCAATGGCACAATTTAAAGCTAATAAATGTTTGCGATTTCGTAAAAAATTAGCAATCGATATGGCCGATGAATACCTAAAAAGTGGTGACCATTCGAAAGCTTTAACACTGTATTCGCTAATGCTTCCCGACTATCGTGTAGACAAGTGGTACAATATATTTACCGAAGTTCTAATGAAAACATTACGTTCCGCATATTTATCAGCGTCGGTAGCCGATTTTATTACGTGCAGCACCGAATCAATTTCACCGCAAATAAATATTCCACTAGCCGAACGTAAAATAATTTTAGAAAATTTATGGAAAGTATTTCAAATGCTGCCGCCTATATCACCATCTCAAATCACACCTGAACTAAAACAAACATGGGAGAATATGTTGAATAATTTTACAACACCGATCGTTATAGATCTCGATAAAATATGTTCGCTGTTCGATGTGAAAATATCGTTTGCCAAGCCGCAAGTAAAGTATGACAATGTTATAGAAACATTTGTCTATTTACGTTTGATGACCGAAGTTCCGTTTAAAATTAAAAATATTTCGATCATTCTCAATGAAACAGCATCGAAGAATAATTACAAATTTTCTTCGAAACACTATCGAGAAATCTTGAGTAAGATCGAATTAATCGATCATGATGGTACGAATGAAAATTTAACGAAAAAATTAAAAATTGACGATCATTTATTACTCGAACCTCGTAAATTATATAAATTTTACTTCAATTGTGAAAAATATCAATTTATGGAAAATATTGAATTGAATATTGTTAAGCTCGAAATTGAGATGGGAACGTCCAAACAATATGTGATATTGACACAAAATACAACACTGAATCAAACGAAGCTGTTCAAAACTCATAATCAATCGAACGATTTAATGGATAGTATTGTGATTAATCCACTGTGCTATATTATACCAACGTTCCATTTGGCAACGCAAATAAATCAAACATCTCAACCCATGCTAGTGAACGAGTATTTTAAAGTTATCACAAATTTTTCGAATGCGTTCGATGTTCAATTGCAAAATGTCGGAATTTGTGTATCGGTGCCGCCTAATCTCCGAAACAAAGGTAAGATATACACGATCCAGTTACAAGAAAAACATTTCACAACTATTTCGTTTTAGTCTTCCTGGCAACGGATTTAACACTTAAAACTCAAAAACTTTTGTCACAAATTCAAATCGATATTGGCGATATACAAAGTCAATCGACAACCGATGTCACCTACTACATAACGAGTTTAATCGATGGTAACATAGAATTACAGCAAAAAATTTGGTATCAAACCGAAAATCTAAACTTAATAAATCAGCCACAATCGTCGCCGCTCAGTAACAATAGTCCAAACCATGAATCACCGCCACCGGCAAAATTGTTAAGTAAACGAAAAAATAATCAAGCAACTACAAATAACTTAAGTAATATTACCACAAGTAATAACAGCATTAATAACAATAGCCATAATATAAAAATTGAATATATAAATGATAATATAAAAAAAATTAAAGACGATATAATAATTATATCGTGTTGCGATGAATTTCAGTTGACGGGTAAATTTTATACTCTATCTCATCAGGCATTGATGCGCGCCTACCGAAATGAAGATTTCATTCTGAAAATTAATAGCGAAATAAAATCGAAAAATTCTACCATTCAAATATTAGAAACAAAATTTTTATGTGACTATAATATCAAAAGGAAACACTACAGTGGCGAAAAATTAAATTTTCTTACCAAAAATTTGCAGTACGGCGATAAAATTGAAGAAATTCTAATTCTATCGTCGAATTCTCAAACCATTGAATGGATTACGAGAGAGAATTTTAAAAAAAATCAATTTAATTTAATTTTTAATAATAATATGGATCATAGTAATAAAACTAAAACTAATTATCAAATAAATAATAACAATAATAATATTTTGAATAGTAGCGATATGGGTAGTGAAATAATATCAAGTGCCGCACATCCCTTCGATACTAATTATGATACATCGACGTCATCATTAATTTTTAATAAAAATCTTCTATCGAAATTACCGACAAATTCGACAATAATCGGTACAACAATGACACAAAATCAAATGTATAATTTAAATATTGCAATTCAATCGGATCCTCAGCAAATTCATCAACAACAGCGTTTAATTATTTCGGATGATAATAATTTGATGACAATAACAACGGGTGGTGCAAATACAGAGAATCAAATGATATTATCGAACAATAGCAATAATCTTAATTCGACTATCGAACAAACTAGTGTAAATCGAGTTAAATACGTGTATAATAGTTCGACGGACGCAATAGAATTGATAAAGGCGGAAAATGAAAGTGACGATGACGATGATACATACGACGATGGTTATAGTAAAGAAGATCGAGGATTTTTTAAAAATTTAAATAATTTTCTTGTCACCACACCCAATAGTCAAGCAAATGATGCGGCAACTAGTTTACCAATATTCGGTGTTTATTGTGTGAAATGGAAACGTTCGGATGGACAGGATGTAAATGAATCGAAGTTTATTATCAATGGAATTGGTGAGTTTTGGTTAAAATTTGTATAAAAAACGAATATATTGTGAAACGATCATGATTTTGGTTTAAAGCAATTTTTCATAAATTTGCCTAGTGGCACTATTGCTCTAATTTCCGCCCATGATTTCCCGTGTTGTTTCACTTCTGCTATCATCGTTTTTTGCCATGTTAGAGGTGGTCGTCCAACTTTACTCTTTCGTTGTGGATTCCCCTCCATAGTTCTTCTTAGCGTGTAGCCAATCCATCTCCATTTGCGGTTCCTAATTTCGGGCTCAAGACTGTTTGATTTGTTTGCCTTAGAAGCTCAACATTTGTAATTTTGTTGAGCCAGAAGCACCTCACTATTCTCCTAAGACATTTGTTTTGTCTTCTGCTTATGCTTCCAGGTTTCACAACCAAAGAGCAACCCCGACTTCACACATAAATTGAACATTATTCGCTTGGTGTTACGGGATAGAACAGATGAGTTCCAGACTTTGTGTAGCGTGTTGTACGTTATTCTGGCTTTGTTGATTCGTTTATTGATGTCCATCTGCTGATATTTATTTCGAGACCAACCTCTTTCACTAGATCTGATAGCTTCTGCAATTTTTGTTGCATGTCGGCGTGTTTGTGTGTAAACAGGCATGTTGTCATCTGTGTAATCATTTAGTTTTTCCGTTAATCGCCATTGGATGTCGTTGAGGGACGCGCTGTCTAATTTTCTCATGACACTATCTAATACTACTAGGAACAGAAGTGGCGAGAGTACGCATCCTTGGTTGTTGTTGTAGGATTCACTTTGTTTACCTATTGTATGAGTCCGACTAATTTCTTAAGGATGCCCATTTCATAAAGTGCCTTCGACATTGCGTTCTTGTGTAATGTGTCATGCACGCTTGAAGTCCACGAAGGTGAATCCCATTCAATATATTGCTAAACAGTGTAATTTCGTTCTGGTCTGAAGCCTGCTTGCTCGTTCCTAAGTTTTGAGTTAGTTGTTGGTGAAATTCTGTCCCGAATAATAATTGCCAATATCTTTATACTTGTGTTGAGGAGGGATATATTCTGCCAATTTTTGCATTCTCCCAGGTCGCCTTTAAAGCACTTGCAGTTGTAGATTTGTCCCCTTTGAATATTTCAGATGATATGTTGCCATTTCCAGAGGTCTTGATATTTTTCATTTTAGCAATGACACCGCTAACTTCTCTCTCTGTCGGTAGTTGGCGCTAGTTGATAATTCGAAGATTTGTGTATTGTTGGTGGTGTTCTCTTCGAAATATTCCTTCTATTTTTTCAATTGTGCTCAATCTGCTGTTAAGATTTGACCAGATGCATCCCTTATTGTTGGTATATTGGGGAATTTTTCAATGGTTCCGTATTACTGCGGCCTCTTATGCTGCCTTGAGAATGTTTCCAGAATGTATTCCATTTTTTTTTTGTTTCACTTGCCGTATCCTCGTATTGACGTTTCAGTTCTGACGTTTTTGTTGTCACATTAGCAACTTGTGTTGTCGGCGTTCTTCAATTTTCTTTCAAAAATTATCACTGATCCAGGGTTTGAGTCTATTTTTGGTTTGAATGTGTTAGTAGCTGTTTCGATATAGGGTTCTTCGACTTGTCTCTACTGTTGTTCTATCGACATCTTTTAATCTGTCGGTATTAAATTTCTTACGATGTGACTTGGTGCGCTTTACAGCAACAGGCTGTATTTGGTACTGTGATATCACCAGTTGGTGGTCACTGTGGATGTCTGCACCTCTTATTGACCTGGCATCTTGTAATGACGAAAAATGACTTCTTTTTGATCATTACGTGATCTATTTGATTCCTTGTTCTGCCCTCAGGTGATGTCCATGTGTATTTGTGTATATTTTTGTGTTAAAATCTCCTGCCTCCTATGAACAGTTGGTTTGTGATGCAGAAGTCGATGGGTCGTTCTTTATTATTACTAAGCAAAGTGTCTAATGCTTCTTTACCCATAATGGTTGTTAGGTCGGTGTTACCTGATCTAATTTTTGCATTGAAATCTCCTTGTATTATTTTGACATGATTTCTGTGTCCTTGTTATTGTGGCTTGTAGTTGTTCGTAGAACACACCCTTGGTTACTTGATCTGCTTCTTCTGTTAGGACATAGCACTGAATTATGGTTGTATTTCGTATTTGTGAATGGAATCTTGCTATGATTATTCTGCTATTAATTGGTTCCCATTCCATTAGTTCCCTTTGGATGTTGTTAATATGCCAATGCCATGTGTATCATTTCGTCCAGAGACTATTAGATAATTTCCTTCACTTGTAGTTACTTCACTACTATGTTCTTCCATCTCACTTTACTGATTCCTAGGATTTCTATTTTACTACGTTTAATTTTTTTCTTGATGCTAGCCTTGATGCTTCTGTTAGGGTTCTGACGTTCCAGTTTCAGAATCGTATCTGAAACTGGATTCGTTTCTGCAATCATTTTTGAAGTATTTTTATTAATTTAAAAATCAAATAGGTGATTATATTTGTTAAATCTTTAATACATCATATTAATAGGTTCATTGTCTCCATAGTAAGGCCGGTGTATTTCTAGATTGAGGAACTCATAACCACGTAAACGACTGCTTTGCACTTTTATGTTAACTTTTTAAAAGTAGCTTTCCTACTAAAGAGGACTGCAAAATATCTCGTCTGTTTTCCAATGTTAATACATCCAGGCTCATAGGGCGACAATAGTTGTATATTTATATGGAACGGTAAATCATGATTGTCTTTCCACGTGGTAAATCGTATAGACGATTTCAATTTTTGTAATGGTAGTCCGTACTGCTAGTGAACTCAACAAGGTTGGTTGATTTTGATGTTGGCTTGGTTTAAATTATTCAAAAAAATTAAGGCTAAGTAGTCTTAGCCAGCCCCAAAACTATAGAGTTCAACCTTTTTATATGTGTTTTCGTTCTTAAAGACTGGTGCTTTCGATATTTTTAAGCTATCTTGTATAAGACACCTTCAGAACGTAAACTACGATCAATTTTGGCAATACTCTTTTTAAAAGAAATTAAATTGAAATCTTGGCGAGTCCCTTACGCAATACAGGTTTGGTCAAACCTTCAAAGACTTTAGCTTCTTCATAGATATCTCCGCTTTTAAAGACTGGCGCTTTCGAATGCTGGGTTTTAATTAAAAATAGTGTTTACTCCTTTGAGCCTAAAATATTTAACCAAAATTTTAATGTCCTTTAACAATCTCTGATGCAATCTCAAATTATTGAGTGTAGTTACATTTGAAATTGTGTCGGAGGCAGGAGCGTAGCGAAATTTTTCAATAATCCTGATTTTTATAAAATTACATTTTAAAATTGAGAAATTGTAGACATTTGTGAAGGCGGACGTTTCGAGTTGATCGCTTCTATAACAAAGGGTATCGTTCTGCACATGCCTTTTAAAATATTTTATCATCCCTTTCTAAATGTTAAGAATACTCATTTGCAGTTAATTTAACTTTGCTTTATTTGAACGTACAAATACAACGGATATCTTTTTTGGGTATAATTTTTAGCAGAAGCAATATTTTCATATGCTCAAAATTAGAAACCGCATTTAAGTAAACGATGTTACATGCAAGAAGCAAATATATCGCGTATATAAGATTATTTCGGAGAAACTCCTCGATGTATTCTCCAAAATTATTTGACAAAATCTAGGTATTCCCCATTTTTATTGGATTTTATTATGAGCTGAATCTCTTGAAATATTTTTTTTTAAGTCTAAATAATTAGCTGGCCTATTGGGAATTAGCCAGTTAAAAAACCCATTTCGTACCCAACTTATTTTTGCGAAGAAACTTCATTGAAAGTCGTATTATATGGATCAGCACTAGCTGTTATATCATTTTTTGCGCGTTTTCTTACTCTTCTCTACCCATATTCTTTGTCATTAGAACTTACGTTTAAATTGTCATTGCGCACAAAGGCCTTAAGGACTTTAAACACATATAAATTGCTTATTGGAAGAATAAAAGCTTTGAAAAATAAGACACACAAATGTTCTAATCTATTTTTAGATTCTAACGACATGCTTCTGTATTAAGAGACTTTTTTTAAAATAGGCTTATAAATTCCACCCCAGCTCATTATCTCTTTCGTGGAATTATGATTGAATAAAATCATAATAATATAATTTTAGCACAGAAGATGGACATAAAGGCAAATACATTTTCCTGATAGTTTCTAAGAAGTTTTTTTGATAATTTCTTAACATGATTTTTCCAGTTTAGTTTACTATCGACAATAAAACCAAGATAACAAAGTTTTTTAACTTTCTCAATTATGAAACACGAGTCAGAACTGCAGGTATCCATACCGCAATTACCTGAATAGTAAACTAAATTTCAAAATGTACTTAGATCATCTACCAGGTCAAAATATAGGCATTTCGTTTCATCACTTAGTGCAATAAAATAGACGTCGAACTAATTTCTTAGTAGTTTTGATTCTGGTATTAGAAAATTTTATCATATTTCTCCTTATTTTAATAAGGAAATAAAATTTTCCTTTTATTTTAATAAGGAAATTTCCGGACATTTAATATAAAAAACAATAGCAAGGAGTGTAGCTAAGAATTTTTCTGTTTTTGTCAGATTTTTATTCGTAAAACAGATAAACAGAATTGAGCTTGTTTGGATCATCTCCTAAATTCTAACAATGGATTTACTATAGAAGTGGACTTCAATTCACGCCACTCCACGTGGCATACCCTATGCAATAATTAGGATAGCCAAGCTCTCGCAAGTCTTACAAGAATTTATTGTTGATAAGTAGCCAATCATATTCACAATCCCGTTACGAAGGAGCTTCACAACTACTACCAAGTTGACTAACTGAAATTTAAAGTGCATATCAACGAAATCTTCCATATGTCCCTCAAAAATTGCCTTCTCTGAAATTGAAGAAACTGTCACAATGTTATCGAAAACAATCTAGCACGCAATGTAAATTGCAATGGACATTTTTATTTGCAATGGACTATTATTAACGAAAGATTATCTAAAAAAAATATGCTCACAGCTGTACGAATTTTAATCCCAGAACCATATGATTTTTTGTGATTCTTAACTATTTGGCATATTCGAAAAAATGACAGATTTGTATGTTCAAAATCAGATTTTTTTTATGGAGTTTAGTGTTTATTTGTTTCGAAAGACTGCCACCCTCCAAATGTTTCACAACTGAGACCGATTGAAACTTTTTTGGGGAAATTTAAATAGAATGGTCTACAGCAACGAGAATCGTGCGAGAAATCTCGATGTCTTATTAAAACAAATCGATAAGATCCTTACATCAGGGATTAGATAGCGATGTGACCGAAAGGTTAGGAAAAGTAAATTGATAAGGAGACTTATTTTTTTTTTTTGTAAATGATCATGTATTTGCTTTTACATATTTATCGAAAAATAAAATTATTGTTAGTTGCCCATATTTTATTCCTCATACGTTATAACGTCAAGCGATCTAGATCCTTGTTTGGAAGTGAAATTTTCTTTGCAATTAACAAATCCAAGCCTCCAAACATTTTTAAAACCTAGAAAAAGGGTTGTCTTATCAAAACCATTTTGCCCATTTATGGATGTCTAGTTTATAGACAACGCGTTTAATTTGATAATTTTGAGTAAATTTTTCATGAAATATTTCAGTTAATTGATTTAGTTTACATTGATCTCGTGAAGGTACTTCAGAACACTAGTCGAACGGATCAAGGTGCGAGTCCCATTGGTGTCATTAAAACGACACCAGTAGGATCCGCACCCCGATGGCGTTAACAGAATTCTTCCAGCAGAGGCCTTGCTACGGTATGATAGCCGGCTGGAACTCAGGGTGGGGTGGGGTTTGCAAGGCATGCTTAGAAGCCGGACTTGCAACCATCACATCACGAAAAAAATTAACAAAAATAAAATATTCATATTATCACAATTACTTTAATCAAATTAAATAAATAAACGGTAAAAAAAACACAAACGAAACAAGTTTGAGAAAAAAAAACAAAAAAAACTTAAATAATTTAACAAAATAAAATTAAATTAAATCTTAATTAATGACGACAAAATTACAACTCTTAAATAACACTTATTTTGGACGCACACGCACACACAAATAAATAATAAATACAATAAATATAAAAAAAAAATAACATAAATTTAACTTAACTAAAAAACATAGCAATATTTGTTGTTGCACAACATGATGACAAATAAGGCCATGATCATCTTTCTCCACATGTTTATATTTAAACGTAACGGAATCATTCACAGTTTACTTGGTTATTTCACTTGGTTAAAATGTTGCACATACATGCGGCTTCCAGTGTAACTTCTGCATCTCCTTTATCATAAATATCATCAGTTAAAAGTAAAAACACCAACGTTCTCTAGTAGGTCTATCTCGTGGTATACATATATAACGACGGTGATGACGTGTCGTTATTTTAATTATTCAGAATTTTGATGTTGTGCAAAGCAAAGCTCAGTTTCGATCTGATGAGGAATCGTAAATAATTTTGTTAAAAATTATTTGTCATCTCATCAGGCCATGGCAACCGAGTGCTATGTGTAATAGCTACTTTACGCTCTATGTGTGTGTGTGTGTAGCGATGGTCACTACACATACATCACCCACTTCACCATACCTCTCAAAACTTTACGAAAATTTTCTGGCATAGTCCAATTAAACGTCACGTTGTTAACCTTTAATGACATCATACCGTCGATTCTTGTGTCGACCAATTATTTTATTATTTTATTTTACAACACGATACTACACAAAATTATCACAATAAATTTGTTTGTTTGTTTGTTTGTTTATTTCTATGCAATCTGTTTTGGAGCCGAAGCTCTCCCAACTCTTTCGCGGTTAATTAACGTCCTACTTTTACGCCATTACTAGCCAAATCGAGGACGCGCGAATACAGGTCCGCGTTTTTTCAAATATCCATCTGCACATTGCATTGCTCCATGCAAGGCATGAACGTTGGTTCGGCCCATGAATTCTGCACTCCAACGGGGGGTCATAGTTGTGTTCATCGTCATCACCGATCGTAATCAAGTGATGAAAAATCCCTTTTGCAACCCTCCCCCGTTGGGATTCGAACCCGGTACCTCCCGTCCCAAACACCGCAGCTTTAACCGCTACGCCAATTGCTCGGTCACAATAAATTTTATTTTAGTTTATTTTAATAATTTTTTTTTTTTTTTAATTTAAATTCAACCTTATATTTTTACTTAATTTAAAATTTTTTCTTAATTTTTAATTTTGTGGATTCCTTTTAACCATGTTTTGCTTTTTGTTTTTGTTTCAAATTTTTCAAAATTACTAATCCCGATTACCACTAAACACGACTTTATATACCTACTCATTACCCGTTACTTATTTTGTAAACAAACAATGTACGAGCAATGAGCAGGTATACAACATAAAAAAAATAAATGTTAAAATAATTTAAACAAAAAAATTCGGGGGTGGACACATAAATAAGTTTGACACAGGGGAACGAGCACAACAAGTCGCTCGTTACACTAGTTTGACTACAATCAAATCAAAAATAGCTAACAATTTTTGTTTAACATATTTCCTATAATCTTTTTTGAGCATATTGATATTTGTAAAAATGTTTAAAATAAAACTAGGATATTAAACAAGATCATATTCGATCTTTATTTAATAAACTGGTTAAACTAAATCGTTAAATACCAAAATGTATTATTTAACTAATTTATATATTTAATTTATAATATTTTTATACAATTATAGAAATTATTGAACCCGTTCTAAACATGTTCTGTTATTTCGATGAAAAAATGTATGTCCGTACACCGATGACACTAAAAGTTGTAATAAAAAATCCTTCAAGTAAAATTTTACATCTCCTCGCATCTCTAAACAATTCGGATAGTTTTATGTTTGCTGGTCACAAGCAGGTAAAATTGAATTACTACTACCATTAATAACCGAGACAACTTGATTCAACTCAACCATATTTAAATTTATCTTGCAGGTTAATATATCGTTATTTTCACATTCCAAATATATTTTATTATATAATTTGTACCCATTAAAATTGGGTTGGCAACCATTACCGGAGCTAATATTAGAATATAATACGCAATATGATCCAGAGAAAAAGGATGAACTTCAACAAATAGAACTTAATAATTTGGTAAAACGATGGATGCCCAAATTTGTGTTTATTCATGTAAGTTTTTTTTTTTATAATAATTTATGTAATTTGTACGCTAATAATTTGTATTTCCCATTTTTAGCCGCTTACCAAGTTGAAATAAAAATATATTTTATTAATTTATTAAATTTTTTAAATTATTATTAAATTTAGGAAATTTAAAAAATTTGTTCAAATGTAAATAAAAATAAAAATAATTAATTTTTATGTTATACCCAACCAGCAAAACAAATCGAAAATGTGGTTTAAAATAATGTTAGATTCGATAAATTACAAACAATAATTTTAAAGCTTAATTTATTTGCTCGATTAAAATGGATCCCTGATATTTTTTTTTTTTTTTTAATGAAATTATTTCAGTTACAATCTATAGATAAATGAAGATAAATGATATCATTATGTCTTTTGCGTACAATAATATTATCATTTTTAGTTTTCAGATTAATAAATGCATCAGCGATAAATACAAAATTATTTTAAAAGCACTTTTGGTGTTGTGTTTTAAAATGTATTTGTTTTTAATTTATTATTGTGTAATATCGAGCGTGTGTTTATCCCGTTTAAAATCAAATCACAAATGCTTAATAATAAAATTTAAAAAAATATATATATATATTTTATTTAAATTTAAATATAAATTTTGCAAGAACTATATACATACATATAATAATTTTTAATCAAATATAATCAAAAAATTTAATAAGTAAAAAAAACAAAAACTATTCATATAAATTTACTTCAATTAATTAAAAGTATAACAAAAATCTATTATAATTATTTATTAGTATTACTATAACAGAAATTATATAACATTACATATTTTATTAAAATCTTTATATTTATATATATATATATATATATATATATATATATATATATATATATATATATATATATATATATATATATATATATATATATATATATATCAAATAAAAAATTATAGAAATTAACGTTTAGTTAATAAAAATATAGTCTTTAAATTGTCTTTAAATTGTTTCATTAGGTTGCGCCATTATTCAGCTAAATAATTAAACTAAATCGTTATAGCCACTTGGAGACGGCCCTATACACAAGATACTCACATTCCGGAGAATTGTATTAAAAAACGACATGGAACATTACGATTTTTTCGAATAAGTTCTTTGGTTTCAAAATGGTACTTTTTAGCCACAGGTCGATTTATTTTGAGCGGCAATTTGGTAATACGTCACTGTGGTCCTATTTTAAAGAGGTTTTTGTATTGCTTTTTGTAGCGCATCATGCTAGCGTTTAGCTCCTTTTGGAATCTGAGAGCTTTGTAAATTACTAAAGTATTCGTCACGAACTTAAATCTAAAAATTTATTTAATTTTTTTTCTTTTTTTATTTTATTAAAATTTACAATTTTAAATCTTAATTCTAAAATTTTCGAGTCAATCTGCGCTTGATTCGGAATGGGTTATCGAAATGGGAACTGAGGGTCTATTATTATGAAATTATATTCGATTTCGAAAAATTCGATATCTAAATATTCGAAAATAATGAAACATTAGCTAATTAGGAAATTAAAAAAAATTAAATTTGTTATAATTTATAAGTTACTATAAAAATACACGGTTCGATCATTATCGTGAATAACACATCGAATTATACGCGTCTATAGAGCAGTCGGATTTTGACGTCAAATTTTCGTAAAATGCGATTCATATCGAATTATTCGAAAACAAAAAATTTCATAATACCAAAATACGCCGCGAATTAATTTTTCTAGCTGTGTAGAAATTTTATGTGAGTTTAGTAATAAATTGGTATATGGTAAAAGGAATATTTCCTAATTCATGGAGTTCTTGGATTGGAGTGGATTTAGGTAATGATAGATCATTTCTGATACACTTATTTTGTCCTACTGGCATTTTTTAATGTGCGCAAATGGCGTATATGGCTTTGGCAGTGTTAAACTTGATTGTATCCCAAGTTTATAAAACTGTAGAATTTCCAGGAGTCCCTCTACCAATCGTTTGGGTAATAAATTAAATCCACCTTTGGTGCTTGAGGTAAATACAGCGGTACCGCCCACAAAAATATTCAATTGGCAAAATTTGGGTGTGGAGAGATGGAAAATGGATTATTTTGAGTATGAAAATTAGAAAGTTTATCCTGTGATGTTTGCAAAGAGGTCAATTGCAGACCATCAAATGCTTTCCCAATACTAAGCATGATAAGTCTATAAGACTTGTTCATGTTTGATATTAAGGCAACATGCTTCCCAAGTCGAATGCGTTGGTGATGCAGAAGCATATTTCCTTATTAAAGGAAAGTAAGAAAAACGAATGCATGCGTTTAATGTTGCTAACTGTTTCAGGTGCAAAATTATCGTGGCCAGAGGCCTCATTTGGACGAATATTTTTAGAAATTTGTCTCAAATCTAGTGAATGTATAACATGGCCAAAAGTAAGTATAATTGGAGAAGAACTTGTTTTTATGATTGAATTTTGAGCTTGTGACTCGATTTTCGGATCTGTTGGATGGAGAGAGATTAAATTATTTCGCAAAAAGGTTGGTTTTATTGGACTTCCAAACCTAGGTGTGATCAAGTTTTTTATCCAATGTCAATATTTGTTAATAGTTTGGCATTGATTAATATGGTGTCTAAGGGATCGATCTAGTATTCGCGCTGTAATTCGCCTAAGCTTCCTAAGTATTTTTAAATTCGACTTTTTTATTATTTTTTCGAATATTAATTCGAAACTAAGTTTCGAATTTTCCTTCGTTTAAGTTTCGAGTTAGCCTAAGAAGTCGTATGAAACTTGTCGCGGAAATTCGAAACTCGACGAAACTAATTATACGCATGTATGGGTGTATAAGAATTAGAATTGGCGGGATTAATTCCGTATTTATGTATGTGAACTTTTAAACGTCAGATTGAAAAATGGGCAGGTAATTTAAATTATAATGATAACACAAAATTTCGGTTTATCAATAAAAATATTTATATATTATTATTTCATTAATATAAATTATAATTTCATTATTTCGAAACATTTCCAGAGTGCAATGTAAAATGTAACACGAAAATGCGTCACTACTCATTAGACTAAAAATTACGTCAACCGAAAACACAATTAATATTTATAATTTTACATATTACCACAAAAAATATAATACATATATTAATTTATTTATTATTATTATTACTTTATTATGTTAAAACTGTTAATTAATTATAATTTTTATTATTAAATTTAGTAAATAAAAAATAAAAATGGCGCTGAATTGATATATTTTCGTACACTAGACTCGTTTGTGTTTAAAGTTTTTGTATACATACATACGCATATATCTATATAAAAACCAATAACAAAAGAATTCGAAAACTTTCCATGAATATTTCGTCAAAAATCAAAATACGATAGCTTAATTTTGTGTTTCGATTTGTTATACTTGGTTTATTGCGTTGCGAAACTAGTTCTTTAACTATATACTACATGTGACTCGTAAAACTACTTTTGTTAGGAATTATTGATGAAGAGCTAAGGACTTGTGGGGTCATCCTGTAAATCGAAGACGTCGATACATATTCAACTTCAATTTGGTTCATCGGGAAATACTTTTTTGAAAAGTCTTTTTTACTTTGTAAATTGACTACAAAAATGAACAAGTCAATCTCGTGAAATAAACAAAGAAGAATAAACGTATTTTAAAATAAAAAGCATTCCTTTACTTTTAAATAAACGACCCATAATATTCCCATAAATTGGTGACCAAACCGACGTGATGCTTTTAGCACGAGTTAACTAATAAACAAATATAAAATTATTGTCGTAAAAATTAAAATAATTTAACAAAAAGTGCACCATAAATATACAAAAACTTTTGAGGTTATGGGACATAGTGTTAAAGTACCACGTGTAAACAAGTTCGTGAAGATACATCATAAAATTTCCGATATTACACATAAAATATTATACTCGGAATATTAATATTAAAATACATAAATTCTTTATTATGGGAAATGAAAACGAAAATGACATTGTCGTAAACAAAGTAGCAGTTAGGCTACCACCATTCTGGTCAGTGAATGCCGAAATTTGGTTCCAACCAGTGGAGGCACAATTAGCATTGAGCGGAATATCTACTGACGCAACAAAATGTTATACGTTATTAACGGCAGTGGATACAAAAATTGTATCCCTGGTAACAGGCGCAGTCGTGCACCCACCGGATAACGAAAAATATGATTCATTAAAAGAAGCTTTGTTAGAAGTCTGTCGTGTCGTATCAAAGAAAAATTAAAACATTGTTGGAAGATGTGCAGTTAGGCGATAAAAAACCATCCGGGCTCCTAAATTAAATGGAGGATCAAAAGTAAGGGACGAAATGTTGAAATAGATCTGGATGCAACGATTACCTAACCAAATTCGTATGATAAACCAGCATACGATTCAACCAGCATACGATTCAACCAGCGACGACTATATTCAATCAAAATTAGCAAAAATGGCCGACAAACTGATGGAATTGGGCGATTTTAATCAAGTCAATGCAGTATCTAATACTATAGAATCCACATCCGCATCAACAATATCGTCACTAAAGATGAAAGCAAACGAATTAATGAAACGATTTGATAAATTACAACACGCTGACAATTATCAATCACGACAATGTTCGAGATCATGAGGATAATCTATTATGATAATCTATCATAATAAGAAGCAAGCCTACGAACAGTGTTGATGGCGTTACAAATGGTGAAAAAGCGCGGAAATGCAGAAAACCGTGTAATTTTGCCACAAAAAACTAAATATTCAGTCAAATGAGGGGGAAAATTCGATTGAACATAAAAATTCAGATGTCGGTATAAATTATTTATACATTTCGGACCTTAAATGCAAGCAACGATTTTTAATTGATACCGATGCGGATATCTCTGTTTTACCTCCGAACAGTGAAAATAATCGTAAAATATTAAATCGATCGAAACTTTTCGCAGCAAATGGGACCCAAATTCACACACACACGGCGAAAAGAGATTATCTTTAAATTTGGGACTTCGGCGAAATTTTATCTGGAACTTTATCGTGGCCGACGTAAAACAATCGATCACCGGAGCGGATTTTACCAAACATTACGGATTGTTGATAGATATGAAACAAAATCGTTTGATAGACGGTGCAACCACGTTGTCAACAAAAGGTACACCAAGTGGAACCTGCGGATATACCAAAAACTGCGATAACAACACCGTTCGGTTTATTTGAATTCCTATATACACCGTTCGGACTCTGCAACGCCGCACAGACTCAGCAACGACTAATGCATGAGGTTTTAAAAGATTTACCATTTGTGTTCCCGTATATCGATGATATAGCTGTCGCATCAGAAAACATAGAGGAACATCGGAAGCACCTCTTCATCGTATTCGAACGATTGCGACAATATGGATTGAGCATCAACGTGACAAAATGTTTATTTAGAAGAGCCGAAGTTAAATTCCTCGGGCACCAAATCACAGCAAATGGTTTAAAACGCTTACCAGAAATAAGCGAAGCAATCAAAGAATTCGAACGCCCAACAACCGCGGCTGGGTTAAAACGTTTTCTGGCCATGTTAAATTTTTACCAAAAGTTTGTAAGAAATGCAGTAAAAAATCAATCAACGATTCAAAAGTTAATTATTGGGAATAACAAAAATGATGAAATACCAATTGAATGTTCGGTAGAGGCAGTTACAGCTTTTCCACTATGTAAGAAAGACCTAATTAATTCAACCTTATTAGCTCCTCCGGTAAGCAACGCAGACCTATTACATACGCCGTTGGCGCATGTTTAAACCAACGGAAGTGAGCTGCAGCCTTTGGGTTTTTATTAAAAAAAATTAGCAGAAGCTAAACAAAGGCAACACACCTACAATAGAGAATTGACTGCCATTTATCAGGCTGTGAAATATTTCCGGCACATGCTGGAAGGAAGATTTTGTATCTATACTGGACGGGAATTCAAACAAGATATCCTTACGAATAAGCCGCTTTACCATGCCGGATACAAATATACAAATTTATTGTGATTCTCCACAAAATCGTATTAGCCCGTTCGTCCCTATAGAATATCGCCAAACAATCATCAAAAAATTACACGAATCAACCCACCCAGGGGTTCGTGGTACCCACAGATTGATTTGTGATCGATTCGTTTGGCCGGCGATAAATAAGGGTATACGTGAGGACATGTCAACTTTCGAAAACTACTCGACACAACAAATCAACGATATCGAACTACGTTCAGCCCAATTCCAGGTTCGAGCATATTAACATCGACATAATAGGACCTAGGCCACCTTCAACTGGGAACAGGTATTGTTTGACCATCGTCGATCGGTTCAGTAGATGCCCTACCGCAATTCCTATGGAGGGTATCACAGCCGAAACAGTTGCGAGACACCTTATCTCGGGCTGGATACAGTATTTTGGGGTTCCCATTAAGATTTTATCTGATTTGGAACGTCAATTTGAGTCACAAATATTCAGAGAAATTAATTAAACACTAGACGTTAAACATTTAAAAACTACTCCATAACACCCTCAAGCGAATGGGATTATTGAACGGTGGCATAGAACGTTAAAAACTTCAATCAAGTGTCACCAAAAGAATGATTGGACCAATTTAATGCCACTGATTCTATTAGGATTACGAGTTGCGTACAAGTATGACATTAAAGCATCACCGGCAGAACATGTTTTTGGACAAACCATTCGCATCCCGGAAGAATACTTTGACTCAACTAAAGACAAGCATAGTGAATCTGAATTCGTAAAGGAGTTTTGAAGACTTATTTCCTCTATGCGACCTACGACGACCGCTCATCACGATAACACAAACGACTCATAATATTCCCATAGCCTCTATGGAATCTGAGTTGGAAAGTTTCTCTTGAGTTGGAAAGTTTCTCTTTGGTCCCCTCGGTGGTTGCCCTCTTGCAGCTTCCCATTTTGTGAAATGCTAAGAACATGATACATCTCCTTTACTCCTTTACTGTCGGTGAATGGTGTTTCGTCTTTCTAGCTGCTGTCTTTTATGTCGATCTTATTATTATTAACAATAATTTTCTCTATTTCGTTAACGAAGGGTTAAACAAAACCCTCACCGCCAACGATTTTTCTTAATGTAATGATTTCGGCATTCACTTTATTAGTTGTTTATTTTTGACATATTCTAGCAGAACGATATTCCACTAAGCCTGAACGCTGTAGGTACCGTTTAATAAAAAACTTTCGTTGTAACCCAGGCTTTTTGGTTTGCCATTAAATGTATTGGCATTGTACTTAGATCGACATTGTTCAATGCTCGTGGTCGAAGTGATCCATTGATCTGCAATTATTTATTTGATTATTGATTTATTTGTTTATTGAGATTATTTGATATTTCGTAACCTCAAAACCACTTACACTTTAAGCCAATTTTGCTATACAAGTTTGACGGAGCTGCAAAACCCTTAAAAAAAATTGAATATAAAATATTGTTTGTGTGGTTAATTCAGAAATAATTAAAGGGGGTCTTTACTCTGAGTCAATAAACATGAATCATATTGTCAAATCGGCATCGAATCAATGAAGTTCGTTGTACTAAATTATATGTGTGATAAGATTGTTTATAGATTAAAGTCGTTTATATGTTTCCAATAATTGATAACAATTAACAAACCATAAATAATTAAAATTTTATTTTTATAAAACAATTTGTTATCATACTAATTTCGAAATTATTAAAATAATAATAATGATTAATATGTAAGGGACAACCGAATTTGTGAAACATTTTTGCAGTACGCGACCTTAAACATAATCATTCAGGCCAGTAAAACAAAACTAGCTGAAAAGTATATAATAACTTCGGAAAGTAGTGAATTAGATCTAGTATATTGTTAGGAGAATTTGATGATGAAAACGAATATTCAGAATGTTTAAGCACTTGGGGATCTATCATGAAACTTATCCGACACGGATTTTTCCGTCAACAGAAAAATCCGATTCGACACGGATTTACCCTATTATAAAACTTGATTATCGAATTTGTAATAATTTGACAGCTGGTTAAAAGATTTTTTTTTTTTTTTTTCAATTTAGAAAAATATGTATTTTCTTAAAATAATATTGGTTTTATTATTTAATTTTGTAAAATATAATATTGTTATTTTACTTTAAATAATATTATTAAAATTTAATTAATTTAATTTCATTAAAACACAAAAAACGTTTCACATAAGCTCAAAATACGATCAATCGAATATTAAATTCGTCTAAATAGCAGTCAGATTTTGACATGTGCACTTCAAAAATCCGATTCGATTTTGCTTTTTAGTTTCATAATAGGTTTTAGTATCATTTTATCTTACAAAACAATTACTAGCACTATCACCAGCAGTACAATTAAGGGCACCTACTATTTTAACTGTCACTAAATCTAAGAGACTAAAGAAACCAATTAGAAAAAGATTTTGGAGAGAAATGAGAGGTTTATTTCCAGATCTTTAAATATATGCTCGTGATTGATCCAAAATAAAAAATAATGACTTTAATGGAATGTGGTTCATATTGTCTGAAACCAGGAGATAATTTTATTTTAATTTGATAGCAGCAATAAATGAGTTAAACTTAATATCGAAATGTGATTAATGGCGTTTACTTA
Source organism: Tipula confusa (assembly GCA_963556175.1). NCBI lineage: Eukaryota > Metazoa > Arthropoda > Insecta > Diptera > Tipulidae > Tipula > Tipula confusa. The sequence goes on from OY744477.1 coordinate 74,674,634, forward strand.
GGTCCAATCCAAGATTCCAAAATTTGGTATCTTCGCATGTAATAAATAATCATTCAAACCGTGCAACCAACTTCTATCAAAAAATAAACCAAGATTATTAACGGCATTGGCTCCACACAACGTACGAGGGACGATATTAAAATAGATTGCGTCTTCTTACTATTAATACACAGTCGACTTTTCAAGGACCAATCAACAATTAGGCCTATCTCCAAATTACCTGTATCAATACTGTCCTCCTTACTCCTGATATCCGACGAATGAAGCCAAGTAGAGAATTAGACTTGTGGTCTCAAAAATTCAATTGATGGTCAAACACAACACCTAAATCTTTGAATGTCATAACTCGTTCAAGCTGGTGATTACCAATAAGATATTTATGACGAATGACTGATTTTTTCAAGGAGAGAAGCTCATAATTTTGCACTTTTCAAAATTTAAATTCAATCGATTCATAACTGACCATTAATACAGCAAATCAAGATCACTCTGCATTTCAATACATTGTTGGTCGCTAGAAGAAGCAATTTCTTACAAAAATAATTTACTCATTCCAAATTTATCCAGTTTGACATGAAGTATAGCTCAAATTGAGGCGAGTCAAATGCTTTCGGTAAATCAGTGAAAACCACATTTAGGTGACATTTGGAATCGAAGGCGCTGAACACTTTTGATGTTAATATTAATATTAACAGATTTGTAGTGATATAGAACGATGTCTGACGAATCCATTTGTTGAAGTGCAAATAATCAGAAATGACAAGCTTGCTTAAATAATTTGGGAATCGATGGTAAAAATGGGAATTATAATTGCCATCTTCCATATCAACGGAAATACACGATTCTTCAGAGACGCATTAAATATCAGAAATAGTGGTAATGATAGCGAACTATTAAGGTTCTTAAGTATTGTTGCAGATATATTATCAAAACCACATCCCGATTTCATTTTAGATATACCAAGGCTGACATTTTTTTCAGAAATATAAGGAATTCTTATTAAATTTTGATGATGAAAATAAATCACATATGTCCTCAGCATTACAGGCAGTAACATCATTTAGAGATAACTGGAACATTTTCTTTTGACATCAACAAAAGACCAAAATAGTTTTAGATTTAAAATTAAATTATTTTCCAACCGTGAAATATAGTTTCTATAGGCTCGGCGTTATTCCTTATCAAATGCCCAGCGAAGTTGTTCAAAAAAATTAAGACATCCAGGTTATCACCAAAAGGATTGGCAAATATATGTGCCTTATTCCTTTTGTTTCTTAAATTGACCAAATTGTTGTCAAACCATCAAGGATGGTTATTCCTACGCTTATAGCATTTATATACATGTTTGTCAAAAGCCTCAAGTAGATTCTGTGGTGGATCATTAAAGAGATCGGTCGTGTTTTTGTCGATATCTTCATCTAAAATTTATTTAATTTTATTTTTGTTTTAAATGTGTGTGTGAAAATTTATAAAATAGTGAAATGGGTCGCAAACTGTCGCTTTCCCAGATAACAAGTATCAATGCATAACTTTAATATGCATTTTTAACTCATTTAATTGTAGTTTTTATTGGTGCAATCATACGATGCAAAGATGGCGGACGTGCTATGAACACGATGATTATTACTATTTTTATTTATTTTGTGTTTTAGATTTTAGAGGTGTGTAGAGCTAAATCTATAAATTAAAAGTTTTTTATAATTGAAAATATTAGCATTTATAAAGTGTGATTTAATCGAAATCGAAAAATTTGCTTTAATCGAGAAAAATACAATTCAAGGCCATTTGTATTGTCAGATGTGTATATATGCAACTACATTATCGACATATAGGCTGTAGCCGAATAGTCAGGTAAATGGTACTTTTTACTATTGTTTAACAGTGAATATGGTAAATTCAAATAATGTACTAAATAGCTGGGTAAATGCGTTCTTGTTGTTGTTCGTTTGACGTTTAATTATTTTTTATACAAAAGCTGTTTTCGATTCTGTAAACATATTTTTTTGCTAATTTGGCAATTTCTCCACACATTTTTATCATTAATGGCATATCTATTTTATCTTGAAATGATATTTCACAAACATTATTACTCGTATCATTATTATTTTCCATTTTTTAACAAACACAAGACTGTGTGTTAAACACAGTCTTGTGTTTGTTAAAAAACTTAAAACTTAACAACTTCTTTGTTTAAAGACTTAAAATGAAGTGTGTGTTAAAAATGTTTTGTGTTGTTTCACTGGTGTGAAATTAACCCTTTAAACCAATATATTTTACCCTACCAGCCGATTTTGACAAATTGATTTACCAAAGAACTCGGACACTACTGGAGGTAAACGTGTACTAAAATTTCAATTTACTGTACTAAACGATTTATTCGGCTGCAGCAATTTGTTGATATTTTATGTGTTAATTAATTCAGTGTACAATTAATTGGTATAATTGCGTTTAATACATAATCTTGCAAATAGTGTTAGTAATTTGGAAGTTTTATGTTATGTTGATGATTGTATATTGATGTAAGTTGACATTATGTATGCAACTACGTTATCGACAATCGACATTGATCTGTGAAAATTGGAACAAAAATGTTTATTTGTCTCAAGACGAAACGACCCATAGGTGGCGGCTTATATATTGAAAGGTATAATAGTAAAGACTTGAACCAGGCAGGATTCGAGTGTTTTATTTTAGTAATAATATTGTAGAGTGTAGGAATAAAATAAGTATATTAAATACGACGGAAATATTAGTAAAAGATTCTTATAGGAAAAGTTAATTTAGGAATCAGACTTATTTATTTTACATACTATTATGTTATTGTATTATTAAGATGTATTTGGCATGAAACGGTGAATTTGGGCGTTTAAATATTTTAATAAATTTTATTATAATAATTTCGATGTCTGTGTCGAGTAAAGTGAATGTAAATAAGATTTTCATGCAAATACTTTGTGTATTTGGCATAAAACGGTGAATTCGGTCGAAATATTTTAATGGAATCTTATTTATAATAATTACGGGGATTTGATGTATTTGCATGTTACTTGGGTTATTTTATTATTATATTATTGTATTGTTGTATGGGTATCCTATTATATTATTATATTTTTTCTTTTTTATATGTATTTTTATATTTTCAGATTATTATATTTTTATATTATTATATATTATATTTTTTATTATTATGATACTATTGTATTACTGTGTTAGGATGGATTTGAGTTTTTGTGTCAAGTGAAGTGTATATGAATTGCATTTTCGGCGGTTGTCTGACGTATTGTCATGAGGTGGCTGAAATCGAGTCGTTTCTGTTATGCATGGAAATGTATCTATAGAAATATAAATATATGACAATTCCTCCTATCCTACCGTTTGTTAAATGTAAAAAGGCTGTGGGAATAGGACGAGCGTTATCCGAAACATATGCCTAGAGCTTGGTCTCACAGTCTCATCAATCAATGTTTGTCAAAAGCCTCAAGTAAAATCACATAAAATAAGCCAACAAAAGCATTAACATCAGTCGATTTAGAATTAAAAGTTTCATCCAAGTCTTCCTTAACAAAAAACATCTGCAGTCCGGCAATATCAGCCTTTTTAAAATTATAATTTAACTTTGATTGTGTATTGCTGATGAATTTACAAAACAGCTCCTGGCCGTTAAATTTGATTTCCAATCCACTGTGGTACAATCTGTCTAGAACAAAAGGTTCCAACGACTAAGTAACCAATCCACAATTAGAATAGTTTAGTAAAACTAGATCCAGCATTCTACCATTCAAGTTAGCAACTTGGAAGGCAATCACGAAACAAATTTTGAGATGGAGATATTCAATTTTGAAACCAGAACAAACTAGTTTAGGATTGAAGATGATTTTGTAACCTTAATCAATCTACGTTCTTATCTAAAAAAAAAACTCGAACCCGACAATCAAGTTTTTTTTATTTATTATATGTTTATTATTATCTTATCAAAACTAAGCACAAATAAAATAATTAAACATGAAACCGGTTTTATAAATTAAGACACTATCAATAACTACATACTCGTTTATGTAGATTATAATTGTCTACATTTTCGAGAACACCTCTATTCTGTAATTATAACATAACTGTGAGGGTCATATTAATTGATAAAGGGGATTGATTATTTCCTATCCATATCGAATCGAATAAAATTTCGTTCAATATCACAATAAGAATATCATTTAGGCCGAAATAATTCATTTGAAATATTACTCCAAGAATAACTCATAGAGTGGACATCCGATGAAATTTTATTACAGGTACCGTACTGGTTCAAGAGGGAAAGATGATAAACTTTATCATTTGAATGGTTCAGGATATGTATACTGTTTTTTTAGTTATAGTTAGAGTAAACTTTTAAAAGAACATTATTTATATGACTTTAGTTTTTGTTAAAGTAAAATAAGTATATGCTTTTTGATCTAAAAGGTGTTCGTGATAACTGCTATCTGATAAGTACACTGACTGATTTATCTGACAGGGAAGTAATAATTTTGCCTATTGAGTGGTTTATTTACTTTTAAAAAACTAATAAAAACAGAAACTCACTAAACTTTACGATTCCAAATTCTCTAGAAAATATCTATCAGCTCCATCGAAAAACTACTGACTTCGCATTCATGGAACATTTCCACTATGTCTAATTTTAAGTATGAGCTCATATTTTTGAAGTTAATGACATTTTTAACCAATTTTAATAGCCATCCAACAGGTAGGGAAACAATTATATTTACAATTTATTGATCAAGCAGCCTAGAATACTCTACTTCTATATTTTAAAAAATGACTGCCTTAAATAGTCTTCAACAGTAAAGTACTTCAATAGTAAAATGTGAAAAACTACTTGTGTTGAGCCATCTGGAAGAATCTCCATTATAACTTATGAAATAACTTATGTTAGTAGTTTTGACAAGAGTTATTTAAGAATTAGATCAGCAAAATCAGAATAAATTCACAAACGCCACTAGAAACAGGTATAAATAATTTAATAGAAACGCAATAACTTGACAAGATGCTGTAACCAAAATTCTCAACAGTATAATGAATGCAGGAATGCAATTAAGCAAGTGGAGCTCTAATACACCCGAGTTGTTGAGCATAATAACAGATTGTCGCATAGAAATTTAAGATTCAGCTAAATATTTGAGGAGGACCTGACTACTCAAACTGTAGGAGTTTTCTAGGCAGGCTCGTTTCTAGCTAGTTCTAAGAGAGTTTTGAATCAGCCGTTATCGGGAGATTTAGTCACCAAATGAAGACAGATAACAGAATGTCAGTAAGGAAGTGACATTGCCAAGATGTGTTATGATTGTTACGGTCACCGTAATAATATCAACCATGAACGCACCTTAGTTTATATTATTTGTTATTGTTAATTAAATAGTGCCATCTATGAAAGAGTGGTGGAAGATAAGTAGTATAAAACACACTCATCCGTAGTTCCATTATTAAGCGCACGGATGAGTCTGAACAAAAAAAGACAAAATAAAATTAGTTAATAAAAGACGATCAAACGAGTCGGAATTGTAATAAAGAAAATGATGGGCGGAATCAATGATGCAATTAAAGTTGGAAATTCATGCTTTTTGCTATGCAATTAAAATGGCTTATAGCACCGTCGTCTATCATAGGTCAACTTATCCGGATAGAAAAATTTCACAACTTTGGTGACATCAAAGACAAAATTAGCGACAGTTAAACAGGTATCGATTCCACAGCTAGAGCTATGTGATCAAATCATCCTAGAAAATGGACAAGCTTTGCCGGAAACTAAACTTCGAAAATCATCCAACAAATAACTCCCAGCAACATTCGATTAAAATCAAGCCCAGCAGCTTACTCTTCCCGAGGTATGCCTGTACAATTATTAAGAAATCGTGACTTGTGGTAGCACGGACAAGATTGGCTTACTAAAGAGGAAGTTTACTGGCCAGTACAATACACTTGTTATCTACGAGGAAAGAAGAATGACAAATTTCATAATATTGGCAGCAAAAGTAAAGGAAGATTTGCTAAACGCTAATTGACACTGTAGACAACCAAACAAAATGATTTCTGATCCAGTACTCAGAGAAGAACTATTTAGTAGTGAACTAGCAGCACTTATGTGGAATAAACATCAAATATTTATTACAGAAGAAATAAGGTCGCTAAAGGAGGGTAAACCTGTAAATCGCAGCAACAAATTAATGGCATTATCTCCCTTTATCTACAGTAATGTCGTAATACGAGTAAGCGGCAGAATAGGTCAATCAACAGTATACTATATAAAACCAAACACTCGACAATCCTACCACATAATTCGGTATTGGTAAAGAACATGAAAGATAAAGATTGTGGCGAGAGGAATATTACGAAATCCAAACTACAATCCATGGCTCACGATTTAACCACTCAGTTTTTCTTGGTAGGTATACGGAAATGCATCGTTCGTTTGGAAGTTTTAACTGACCTATACTCGGACAATAATTTGAACTTCGTAGTTGCAAACATCGAGCTGCAAGAAATTTGACATACCTTAAATAAAAAAACAAATTATATTTCTAAATTTATTTTAAGAAAACAATACAACGAGCTTTTTAATCCACTCATAGTGCACCGCATTTTGGCGGTTTTTGAGAGAAGGCTATCAAACCCACAAAATTTTACTTGAAGAGAGTCGGTGTCAAATTCTTACATCAGATGAATTGCAGCATTGTTGGCGGAAGTTGGAGCAATAAATAATTCACGACCACTCTGGAAAGACGCTTTAACCACTGCGCATTTTTTAATTAGACATCCTATATGAACTAAATCTCAAACGCTTAAGCTACATTACCAATCTTCAGCAATCAACTCTTTCAAGATAACAACACGTTCAGCAAGTACCGCAGCAGTTTCGGCAACCTGATATGAGAAAAATTACTATAAGGCGGTCACAGACCTGCCGGGGTTAATGAGGAAAATGAGGTTAAGTGTTATAAAGTCCAATGCAAGTTTCGACAATAAGATAAAGCTCACACAATCTCACCAATGTAGAAGTACAATATTTAAATGCTATGGGACCAGGTGGTGATTCCATAGATCCATTATCTATCAAGTAAGATGCAATGGGCCCAACATACTGCAGAGAAGAAATTCTCAATGACCGAAGTTTATTTTTTATTTTTAATAAGTAGAAAAGACGCCGTTAATATTACGCTAATATTAGTGCGGAAAATGCGGCTATGTCTAGATGCTCGCAAGATGCTGCAATGCAGTAAAGATCAAGGATGCATATCCACTTCCGATTATAGATTGACTCCTCAGTCGATTGGACCAAACGAAATTTATTTCTAGTGTCGATCTGAAAGATGCCTTCTGGCAGATTCTATTAGAAACCAAATCTCGAGACGACTGCATTTACCATTCCTGAGCGTCCACTTTATCAGTTTATTAAAAAGTTGCCAAACTACTCACAGACGCTACCTTAACTGTAAATTTAGAAAAGAGTAAGTTCCTACAAAGACGTATAAAATATCTGGGATGCATCGTAGCTGATGGAAATTTACGAGTTGATGCTGATAAAGTGGCAGCTGTTACAAATTTCCCTTTACCTAAGACCATCAAGCAAATTCGAAGGTTTCTGGGATTGACGGGATGGTATCGAAGATTTATACCACAATACGTCATAATTGCGGCACCTTTATCAGACCTGTTAAAAAAGAATACCAAATTTATATGGTCACCTCAAGTTCAGCAATCATTTCATTTATTATAAGATGTCCTTACTACCGCATCTGTTTTAGTTTATCCATACTTTAAAAAACCATGTTGTATTCACTGTGATGCAAGTACTGTAGGAGTTTGAAGTGTTCTAACCCAAATAGGAGAGGATGGAGAAGAGCATCCAATTGCTTACATGTCAAATAAATTAAATCGGGTCCAACAGAACTACTCAATTACCGAATTGGAGTGCTACGCTGCAGTATTAAGTGTAAAGCATTTTCGAGTGTACATCGAAGGAAGTCATTTAATAGCGTAACCGACCATGCTTCATTAAAGTGGCTAATGAATAGTAAGGATTTGACTGGAAGATTAGCTCGATGGAGTATAAAATTACAAGGATTTAACTTTACTAGAAACCATTGCAAAGCTACACTTAACGTTGTTCCCGATAGCCTTTCTCGGATGTACCTAGAAGAACTAGATCTCACTTACCTTAAAAATACCATGTTAAAGGATGTTCCTGAATTAAACTTTGAATCCGGAGTTTGTGTCGGTTGAATATTTCAACCTAATCAAATCCGTCGAAAGTTCATCACCATCTATGAAACACGAATTTCATCTTTAAGGTCTTGAATCGGTTGTGGAGCATTGGCATAATAGACATTATCTTTCACGTGGCCTCAAAGAAAAGACTAAAGGTGTTGAATCACAAGGTCTCGGTGGCCAATTGTGATCACCTCTTAGAGAAATAACACGGTCAGGAAACTCTTTTGCGATTATTTCGTTGCTTGTGTGGCACGTAACGCCGTGTTGCTGAAATTAAACGTCGTCCACATCAATATCTTCCAATTCCAGCCACAAAAAATCATTAATCATAGCTCGGTAGCGCAATCCATTCACCGTAACAATTGCACCTGCCTCATTTTCGAAGTGAATTTTAACAATTTCAATGCGTTGTTGAAGCGTGTATCGTACCATTTTTAGTAATGACGTAGTTTTTACTTGTCAAATGTCAAAAGATGACGACTTCAAAATTGAAAGCTGGCCAAATAGCAGGCTATTCATAATGGAACTTCTTAGGGTAACCCTATATATAGCCAACTTTATAGCTAGCTTACAAGAGTTACTGTATTTAATGATTTGGGAGTTATTTTGGATGACTTTTGTGTTATTGATAAGGCAGATGCAATGCTTGGCTTTACGATCCGATCCTGTAAGACTTTTCGTGACATTTTTACATTCAAATGTGTTTATTTTTCATTAGTAAGACCTAGTTGATATACAGTTTCGTCTCCTGCCTCGTGCAACCGTTCATACCGAATCGAACGCATTCAATTCATAAGGTTTTAAGGTACATTTATTGTCATATTATGAATATTTGATCGGAGACAGAGAACAACTTACAACATCTCGAGTAATGATTGACCTGAAAAAATCGTTTCAATACATTCCACCAATTCGAGATTTTGATTAATTAGCAAATTTAGAATAATTCCTCGAACGATATTTTTGTTTACATTGAAATAACGAAACCATGATTTATAATCCAAATAAATATTTTAAATTGTTCCATACTATAGCAAACGCAAATATTTGATCTAAAAATACGTCACGTAAATATGTGTACAGTAGTTTTACCAACTGATTGAATATTTTAGTTTCCTGACTGTATTTCCACTTGTAAAAATTTAAAAAAAAAAATTTTAAACGGCCATTGCTGGCCCGTACAGAATCAACAATCGTAGAGAATTCATAACTCCTTCAAATGTGTGGTCACCACTACTAAAATTCATTGCGCTTGGTCTCTTAAAGTTGTTGTCATATACTTGACGATTCGATTCGGTCGAACGCATTTAAATTTTATTTCGGTATAAAGTCCATCTTGACAACAGAAATTTTGGATAAAGATTAATACTCTTAATCTTGAAGTATTAGTGAGCAGATTCAAAAGAATGAAATATCTAAATCATTTTGGAACTTTATGCAATCAGAAATGTTATTGATCGATCCAATAATTTCATTGTCATCAACATACTAAAGAAATCAAAGCACTCAATCACGTCATGAAAAAAATTTAGAATAGTAACGGTCCTATATAAATTATTTTAGATAGATCTATCCACAGTAACTGGAAATAAGCTGGATTCAACATTCATGATTTTAATAAATTGCGAACGTCCCGAAAATTAACACTGAAACCACCTTATTGGAATGAGCTTGTTCCGATCTTTTGTTTACGGCCTTTTTACGTACACAAATTTTTTGGTTCAGTGGGCGAGAAATAAAAACATAGAAAACGAAAAAAACAAAGGGCAAAAAGAAGGAAAAAAGATCTAGAAAAAAAAGAACGAAAATGTACAAGAGTCGAGCGTGATCTTTCAAAGAGAAAAGATATAAAATTATAATCGTTCTCTTTCTTGTAAAATTAAATTAATTAAAACTAAATAAAATATTTATTTGTTTGTAATTATTATCGTGGTGTTGTCGTTTTCGTTAGCATTTTACTCCAGTAAAATACCACACTAATCATATTAAACTGAATACACCACGTCGATGTGAACCCATCTTCAACCCTAGCTATGTAAAACCTCACAGCAATATACCATTTGTAAATGTCAACCTTCCTGGGAATAATTTATGCTGAGAACTGTATCACTTGTAAAATTCAGCATATCAAATTATGGCTAAATTATGGAAATTACAAATTTCGGATGGATTGCTGGCGGAAGAATTTTGGTACGTCAACGGAAATGAGAATCCAACCACTTTTCTTTTACTGTTTCTATATTTCCAGATACTGAGCAATTGGCGCAGTGGTTAAAGCTGCGGTGTTTGGGACGGGAGGTACCGGGTTCGAATCCCAACGGGGGAGGGTTGCAAAAGGATGAACACAACTATGACCCCCCGTTGAAGTGCAGAATTCATGGGCCGAACCATCGTCCATGCCAGTACAGGCTGGCTGGAGCAATGCAATGTGCAGATGGATATTTGAAACGCGAACCTGTATTCGCGCGTCCTCGATTTGGCTAGTAATGGCGTAAAGTAGGACGTTAATTAACCGCGAAAGAGTTGGGAGAGCTTCGGCCCCAAAACAGATTGCATAGAAATAAACAAACAAACAAATATATTCCCAGATTTTTTTTTGATTTTTTTTTATGCAAAATAAAGATAGCAACAGGTGTGTGTTAAATGCCCGAACATCCTGCTAGATCTACACATGACGAAATTTCCAAATAAATTTTGCTAGATGAAAACACGAGACATGAAAATGTACCACGGTTGTTGCATACATGGTTAAACCGTGTTGTAGTGAGCTGTGACCCATAGCTGCTGACGCCCGATCGTTGTTGACTCCAGAAGATGTAAACAAAATCCCCAGCAATGATTAATTGTTCATCTGGGCGCAGATACGGAAGCACTGCAAAATCGATGAAATAGAAAACTTCGATGTACTGTTCAAGGTGAGATCCATTGGGATAAAAACTGCGATGGACAACTTCGAGACTTGAATGCGAAGAGCAATGATGTCAATATTTAGGTTATATCAAAATATAAGGATTGCTAACAACATTTTATCTGACCTTCACAGGAGTGGTACTGACTTGTACGAAAATGGTCTTCGAGCTTGTCAGTGGCTAAATAATGATCCTGGTCTACGAGTGCAGTCGATATGATCTCACATCTTAGATGACCTAAAACCGTCCCTTAGAAATTAGCACATTTTCAATTTAACTTCGGGGCGTCTTACGCGGATGTGTTCTTGTTTCCAAGTGGATGTAAATAACGGTTTATCTTGGGGTTGGCTCTCATTTGTGGACATGAGTACAAATAATTGAAAGGTGGGCCAGTCGCATGCTCAAACGTGGCTTAAAAATACGGTGATCGTCTGCTTTGAAATCAAAAATAGATTTTTTTCCTGTGGCCCTAGAATAAATCCAACACCTAGATTGCCGAGGTGATACCCATTGTAAAGCAACGTATAGCCTTGGAACATATGATCTTCACATTTTGGCGATAGAGTTTCATAAAAAACAATGAGTTCCAAATGATAATTTTTCATTGCTGGTATAGTGCCAATAAACTTTATGCAATCAGAAGCCAATAAACGCGTTAGGTTTTAAAAGTGACTGCACGTTACAGGGTCTGATATTTATTTTTGTTGATACTTTTAACAATCTACTTTTTTAAGGTTACGCGTTGTCAGTCGGGGGATCCCACCTTTTTTTAATCTCCTCTTATGTCAAAGAAAGGACACATGGTAGATAGAGGAAACCCCTATTCGGATTGGCGGTGGGCAGGTGGAAAATAAAATACCATTGGCGAATAAAATTTAAAATGATGCGTCTGTTCATCAGGATAGGCGGCTTCAAATAGCGTCTGTACCACATGTTAGAGGTGGCTGAAACAAACCCTGGTAGTAACCATAAAAGACTAGGTTAAGGCACCTCAATAAATAACCAAGAACAAAGAAGATCAACGATACGATAACGGGACTCTATGCTCTGAAATCGGCTACAGCAACTCATTTAAGAAGTCTCACTGCCTAAGAGTTCGAACGTCCGAGTGTTTCGAAATTATCTTCAGATTATCTTCAAAAAGCAGATAAACAACCAGTTCGAATATTTAAAGGATAGAAATAATGTGCATGGAGAAATAAAGAGGATGGTCCGGTTATTTAAACTTTCCTATAATGAGGTGGAAAATGTATTTGAAGAACTCAGTGAGAAATTGAAAAACCCCGAGGTGGCTCTGAAAGAGGAACGTAAAGTTGCAGGTCGGCAATCCAAAATGGGACTAAACGTAATAGTGGAGATTATACGCTCTAGCGATTCAAAAGTCTTTGTTGGTGCAAAACCAGCAAGGAATTCAACTAATCCAGATAAAGTATAACCAAACCCCTCGACGTTTCTAATGCACGCTTCTAAATGCGCGTATTCTGTAAAACTAGCACCAAAAAGGCGAATAAGAAATCGAAAACGACTAACTCGACCGAATGCGATTTTTCTTAAAAAACGGCGTGTATGAACTGAACTGCTAAGGAAAGTGAAGGAGGTGTCAGAACTTACTGGTGTAGCGGAAAAAGTTATTCATATTCGCCAAACTATATACAAAGGTGGCTACACAGGACGAAATTATTCTCACAATGAATCGTTGATGAGAAAAACAAAAGGTATTGCCTCTATAAAAACGCTAAAAGTTTCTTAAAGGGGAACACAAAAGGCAGTAGTTAGCCTTCCAAGGTAAACGGCAGAGAATGTCATATCCAACGGGAAAATAAGGATTGGTTGGATGATTTGCCAAAGTCGAGAAATTAGCGAGCCTTTAAAATGTTTCAAATGCCTCGACCATGGTCACCAAATTCAACAATGTAGGAGTTTGAAGGATAGGTTTAAGCTGTGTAGGAAGTTCAGAAAAGGGGTCACATTGCAAAGATCCGTAATGCATGCTTTGCAGTGATAAAGCCATTGGAAGGAATAGATATTCCCTGGTAGTTTGAAGTGTCCGATATATCAGAAGGCGCTGCAAATAAAACGGAGAAGATGAGGTTGATCCAACTTTCTAAAATCGCGCTGCTGGCTGGAATAGGGAGTACGAGTTACTAATAATAGAAGTGAAACTCTACTGGAAGCATTTTTGTTACTTTCAGTAGTGGTAATGCTAAATGTTGGTAACACCTCCACATCTCGTTGGTGTAGTGCTAGCTCTCCTAAGCCTAGGAGAAAACTAAAACTTTTTATTTTAAATGTTGGAAGATAGAGTTTTCCCAGGTACTGCAGAAAATCTGGTGTCCCAAATGACAGATTACATTACAATACCTTGTGATGCAGAAATACCATGGAGATCTATTGATAACTGGACGGGTCCTGTGTACTGGAAATTAAGGAAATAGACGAGCCGCGTACAAAATCCCTTCATGCTAGACGCTTATATCAATCTGCAAGGTTATACGGTACTTTCAAGACTTATGTGAAGAGGTAGACCGGGATCCTTGGGGCACGCCATATATAATAGTTAAGACAAAGTTCAAGGGTACATACAAGGCAAGTCCGTTGTGTGAAAAATATTGTCTCTACGGTATTTCCCTAACAGTGTAAATGGAGGAGGTCCTAGGAACATGTGGCAAAGTGGGAAACAACCAAACTTCCGGTCCTGATTCCCAATGTTGTATTTAGATTTCGGTCCCATTTCGGGGACAATTTTTTTACTTTTATAATACTTGTTTAGAGGAAAGATTATTCTCTATGTCGTGGAAAGTCCAACGAGGGCATTAGAAAATCGATCATCATACAGCACAATCTTCTTGCTGGATTCTGTAAGGTGTGCTCTACCATTAACACGGTGATGCTCGTGGTAGATATGGTGCGGATTGCGATTGCTATAGTGTCAGTGGGAAGGGAAGTTTCATAAAATATTGGTAAAAATACCTTTAACTCCGCTGGGTGGGAGCATATTAGACGCGCTACTAAGTATAGACGTACCTAAGTTTTTAACCTGGCTGATGGCTAATTACGTTAGAAATAGAAACGAGTAGCACAATGGTCGATACTATTAATGGTCGATGGTGGCATAATAAGTCATAACATAGAGGAGGTGCAAATGATATTTACCTGGAGTGTAAGAATCATTCAGGTGGAACAAAAGACGGTGAATAGTTCTGATTTCTATAAAAAAAATGATGGAAAGTATTCAGGTGAAAATGGCTGGACAACAGACAATGCCTAAACCTTTTTTTAAGTATCTGAGAGTGATTATCGATGCTAGACTATCATTCAAAGGTCATTTGGACACTGTGTGTAAGAAAGCTGGGAGAGTAAATGGAGCTTTATTGCGAATAATGCCGAATGTAGAAGATCCTCGCCAAAGAAGAAGATTATTATACTTATAAGCTAAGGAGCGCCTAATTATGTATTCCCGCCGTGGGGATGGGAACAAGAAGCTAAATGTAAACTAGTCGCAGGTGATGGGACAATTCGCCGAAATCACGTTGGACTCATTGACTAATCCATTCGATGAATAAATGGACAAATAGGAGATATGGAGAAGAGGATTTGTACCTCAGTAATTTTCTACTTGGCATAGTTATTATTGTGCTTATCTGTATAAGTCAAGCACAATTTTTCTCCATACAGACCTGAGGTCGAAGGTAAAACTCAAAATGTATAGAGCACGTATTTTTTGAATGTCCGCGCTTTGGCAATGAAAGATTTGACCGACAAAACGTGGAAATTGAAAATTGAAGGTTGAATATACCCCCCTCCACCAAAAAATAAGAAAAACACACTCGTGTTTAAAAAATGTATGAGGCATGCTGGTGCCCCTCGACCACACGGGCCAAATTAAAAACAATTTAAAATATTATAAAAAAAACTGCTTTACGTAACTGAGCGCGACGAGATTATAAAACTTGGCGTATCTCTTTTCTTTATTATATTGTAGCTTGCACATCTGTTAAACAGACTCTCCCATACGAGGAAGCTTGTTTCTGTGCAAATTGTTTGAAATCTTATAAAATTTTTACTGAAATTTACATCATCTAATGTGTTAATACGAATCGAGCGCGACAGACAGTTCTCTAAAATTAATAAATAATTTAAAAGTAAAAAAAATTATAATTACATTTTTGTGTTACACGAGTTAGTCAGATTGTGCGAAACAAAAAAAAAAAAAAAAAAAGTTGGCTGACGAGATAAGAGCACATAACAATATTTTGATAAAATAAATTACATTTTCGAAGGCACTGCCATATATACACATACTCGAGTTTACGAGTACATTATCTACACTTCAAGTGATAATATTGAAAATACCTTTGGTGTACATTAAAATAAATGTACATTAAAATAAATTTTTTTTATTTATTTTGGACAGAACTGAATTTATTTTTTTATAAGTGAATTAATCAGTAGTTAAATAACCATTGCCGTGCTAGGAACGATTTATTGTGTCTGTGGGTGTGTTTAATAAAAAAAAAACATTTTAAATAAATTTAAAAATACAAAGTGTTTAAAGTTATAATTAATAATTACGTGGAACTATTTATACAAAAATAAAAAAGTTGTTGAAACTATTAATAGTTTAATAGAATATTTCCTACCAAATTAAGGTAAATATTTCAAAATCATATATGAATAGAATTAAAATACCACCAAAACCAATCAAAGTTCAAGAACGTTAATTATTAATTTTTTTGCTAAAAACCGAAATCAACATACAAAAAATTAAAAATTCGAATACTTAACAATATTTCAAGTGATTTATTATTATAAGTTTTTTTTTTTTTTGGTTTTTGGTTGGAGATGAAAAATGAGAAGTGGCTCGTTTACAGCCAACCAATATATTGTAATCGTATAGATCAGGTTAATTTATCAGGTTAGAAAATTTGAAAGTCGCGATTTATATATTTATTTTTTTATATATAATTATCGTCTTCAAATTGTATAAGTTGTGTGATACCCTCGTTAAGGTCATGCACATAAATTTATATAAATAATTCCAAAAAAAAAAAATTTAATTCTATATATTATTATTCTGCTTTAGCGGGACTCTAGCAAGTATATAATACTCGTATGTATATAGATTTTAATTTCTGTTATGTAATGTTGTGTTGTTTTTAAAGAATCGCTCGCACACAAATAAATAAAATACGGCGCTGTTAAATTAAAATTATGGAACCTAGAGCTTGATAGCTTGATATATATATATGTATAATAAATCAAAATTATTTTTTTTTTTGCTTGCTGTTTGTGTTTTATATAAATCTACGTATGTTCAACAAATACGGGTTTGTTCGAATTGATAAAGATTCGCGTATTTGTTTGAATATTATCTTGAAGTTACAAATGATCTGATAATTAAGTATCCTAAAAGAATGTTGTCATTAATAAATTATATCAATTAATTATTAGTTCGGATCCGGTATGGCTGAAATTCGTAGACATTCCTAAATGCTTACGTTTATTTCTGAATGCTTTAGTCACAATCTTAATTGGCGTTGTCGACTACTATATATCGATTAATTTTGAACGAACGCACCAAATTAAATAGAAATGGTTACAAAGCAGGCTGTGAAATATTTATTTGTTTTAAATCAGTCGTTTAAAATGTCATCCAATCAAGAAACAAATTGTGCAATTTTATTTGGAAATTTCAAAGTCTCACTTACAAATTGACAAATCATATGAGTGATACATTGCGCTCTGAAAAATAATTCAAAACTATCTCTGAGGGATTTGGTGAAAAAATAGCATAAATCATGTGCAAATTCTTAGGATTAAAACAAGGTGTGATTTCAATCATTCAGCCGAATGCTATACAAACTTTTAGTAGACAAAAAACTTATTGCTTTTTGATTTCAAATCTCTGCCAGGTAATCAATTTTATTCTAGAAAGGATACTCTGAGTGTCGACATGAAATTTAAAATTATCAAACAAAAATACTTCGTTTAGCAGGCTATTTGCCAATATCAACGGGAAACTACACCAAGGAGTGCTTCGAAAAACGGGTCCTGCCTTTTTACATGGACTCCAAGTCTGTACTTTACTTTGGGCTGATCTAGCATCCATTACTCTAAAAAAAACACTGTCCTGAACTTCGTCTAATCAAACGATATATTGGGCAATAATTAAAAGTAGGGATTTGGTACCAAATTCATCTGTGAATGTCTTGATGATGGCCAACCGTTCCAAAGTTCGACTTCTCAGCCGGCAATTAAGACATCTATTCCCATAGTCGAGTTATCTGGCGTTTGTTACGACAGTTGATTTTTAGTACTCTCTTAAGCGAATGTGGCGACTATCGGCGACTCAAGTGACAAACATGATATTCTAGTAGAAATTATTCGGATATTTCGTGCATATTCATATAATTCGCTAACGCTACATGTACACTATACATAAATATATATAGAGCGTAAAATAGCATTTACACATAGCACTCGGTCGTCATGGCCTGATGAGATGACAATTAATTTTTAACCAAATTCCTCATCAGATCGAAACTGAGCTTTGCTTCGCACAACATCCAAATCTGACTAGTTAAAATAACGACACAACATCCACCGTCGTTATAGACTCATCCTTCAGATAAAATTTCAAATTATCCAAAATTTATATTTAAAATAACAATGAATTTTACCATATATTAGGTAGTTATAAAAAAAATTTAATATTTTAAAATAAACGCAGCGAAACGAATTTAAATAAACGTAGCTATTTGCTTAAAAATCACAAACAATAATAAAAAATTGTCTACTAAATAAATGTCAAATAATGGGTAAATTATTTGTGTTGCCAGATTAATTTAGAGTTTCATATTTATCACGTCACGTCACCTCAGTCGACTAAGGGAATACAAATTTTAATTTGAAGTATTAAAATTTGAAGTATTAAAATGCGCCCACCGGCGAATGAAACGACTTGACTAAGGGAATAAGGGTGTATATAATAAATAGTTTAATTGTAAAATAGTTTTCATTAATAACATATTTGTAGGAACGTACTAGTAGTCCAGTGGAGTACTATCGAAAATAATGGCTTTTCCAACGATTTTACTACACATCAGAAATTTGCTTAAAAAAGTCATCCAATTCTATTTCAGAGAAAAATATTCGACTATAGAACAAGTCCACAGATTCTACATAATTCATTGAAGAGGTAGCACAGGAATTTGATAAAGTAAGACACAGAGGTCTATAATACAAACTGTATCGAGATCTACCAAAGATTATGAAATGCTAAATAGCAGGCAAACGTTTTCGGGTAAAATATAAAAAGAAAATCTCTTTGTTACCGAAAATATTAGAAATAATACCACAAGGTCCTGGGCCAAATACTGTATATCCTATATACAAGAGATTTGTCAAATACAAATGAAGCAAAGTGGAAAGCGCCACATACTAATTAGTAACTGGACCAAGAATATGGCAAAACATGCTAAATGAAACCAAATCGATTCATGTTAGTTAAAAGGTTAACTATATGGATACCAGTGGAAATCAACTCACAGCAAGTTCCACATGCAAATATGACCAAATATTTAGGTTTAACGCTATGCTTAAGTAGAAAGAGTATGTCATAAAGAAGAGCTTAACATTAAGTACAGACAAATTCACATTTGTCCACATTTTTCTATTCAAGAGCATAGTTTGTCATTAGTAGACCAATCACATAAAATATCCAGATCACCTATTTTTCATAAACACGACGAATACAGTAATGGGCAGACATATGATTACTCCGCTGTACACCGTTCGTTGCTCGAAAAAAAACGTGAAAGAAAATCAAAAACGAATTGCCAACAATCAGTAAAGTAAGATTACAGCCAGCTGATGGGGATAAACACATAATTCAATTTATCCAACTTAGTAATAAGGCGATGATGATTAATTTTATCAAACGCCTTGGCAAAGTCAGTAAAAATAACATCAACTTGTTGCTTAGGATTTAGAACTTGGAAATTGGACGAATAGCGGAAATTTTCTATGGATCTAGAAAAAAAACTACTCCTAAAAGAGCAATGCCAGACTCGTCGCTAAATTCTGAATTAAAATAGGCGGATGTCCAGTACCTTTATTTATATCGAGATGGTACAGAACAGTGTATATGGCTAAATGGAAAGCTGGGTAAATTGTAAAGCTGCAGGATCGTAAACAGATGCGAAATAGTCGCCAAACAAATTCGGTTAAAGGTAATAAGTAAGGGAAACTCAGAGCTTTCCTTTTGGCATTATTGAACCTCCGGAATATCGGATTTGATGATGACGAGTCCTCCCCATTACTCAACATGTAATTGTTACCAAAAAATGCGAGCTTTATCAAAAGCAGGATAAAACTTGGCGATGTATCCTATATAACTTATGAAACTTGTCGCGGTACTTTCCAATATTTACTAGTTTAGCGTGGAAAAAGACGGAAAAGTCAGATTAAAATCAGTGGTCAGCCACGGGTCGAATACGAACACATCCCTTGTTTTTTAACACCGTTGATCACTAAAGTCCCAAATTATCACGTCATTTGTACTATAGACTAGCGATTCGGGTTTGCGGAACAGTAGAGCAGATACACAAAATTGAAAATACAACTAAGCTCCCCTTAGAGAAAAAAATACTGTTCGGAAGCATTAGCTTTCGACAAAGTATGGCATTAGGGATTAAATTACAAAATTAAAACGAATAGTTATGTGGGGACCTGTATTATGCTTATCATTGACAGTCGATTTACCAACAACTGAAAAGATGTTTTTTGCTGATAACAGCTGTTATGCTTTCACACAGTAATCCCCAAACTTCATTAAGAGAACTACGGGATCATTTGTGTAAAATTGAAAATTGTTAAGCGCTCTTGTCAGAGTGTATATCCTTTCGACCTCCACTTTACTTTGCCAGAGAATTTCCACATTTGTTATTGCATTGTATTCTTTGCAATTCCGCCTGTCTTCGCAACAATACAACCAAGGTGCAAGAACGGATATGTTTCATGATTGATGTTATTTTTAGTGTGCTGATGTCCATATCCAGCCAAATGGTCTTTGTCTTTCATATATTTATCCAAAGTCAAAATCAGTTGCTTCGCCCTTTTTGGGATATTTGTCACTCCGCTTCCATATGTTCCAGTACATTTTCCTTAATATGTTTGGGTAGTTCCGATTATATTTTAGTAAATTTTGCCAATTTTAGCGAGTTTTTAGAGATGTTTTTTTTCACTAAAATTGGTACATGACCAATTTAAATAATACAGACAAAAATTTAAAAAGTTGTCCTTTTCGAACTTAAAAAAGCTGAAAAAATTTGAACCAAACGGCACTAAACATCTCTCGAATTTTTTTAAAAAAGAATTGTATGCTTGGAACTGTTACTCTCTCAATCCAATTTCCACTTTTAAACAAAATAGAAATGTATTGCAATGATCTCATCACACTGAATGCTGCAAGATGTTTTATACCATATTTCTAACTGTTTGATTAAATTAAATGGTTGTTCTGAAGGGGAACAGTTAGAAGTTTATCAACATATCGCACACAAACCAAAATTTTTAGTTCTTCAAATATTTAATCAAATACCATGTGATTTTGCCCTTCAGAAGTCGATCATAGATGTCTCCATCGCCAAAACCGATTGAATTGCCACTTACTCCCTAATTGCCTTTCCTGAATTAGATTTAAATTGGACGGACGAGTAAAATACGTCTTGCCAAATTAAGTCACAAACAAGAAAATTATTTTCAATAAAATGATTAAGATAAGATGGCGACATACAAAAACAAAAAAAAAATCGTTTGCTCAACATCTATAAAGCTCTTATCAAATAAGCGCTTAAATTATTGTGTGTACAAGTGCAAAACAACACTTAACGTCTCTTTTGGACACATTTAATTTTTTTTTTGTTCTAAGCTCGACTTAATTATTTTATTGTGATAAATGTTATCAGTTTATTTATTATTTTTTATACATATACGAGTAACTACAATTTAAAGACAGTATATTTGATTGGTTTCGTGTAAAATTTTTATCTAAATTATCGCGCACACATCAAATTAAAATATAAAAAATTTTTTTATCAAATTCCAGATATGATGAACATGAAGTTAAATCATATAAATTATGAAACGGGTGAATATGAGTTGTATCCGGTGGACGAACAAATGCATGTTAAACCGCGGTTAGATTATGAGACCGGTGAGCCTATTGCACCTATAATTTTTAGAGGTGAAAAACAAAAGTTTACTGTACCCAAAGTTCAATTCCAATCGCCGAAAGTTGATTTTGAACCGGTCCAAATAAAAAAACCAACATGCTGTTTGGTCAAAGCGATGGAAAACAACGAAAAAGTCATACGACTTAAAGAGGTAAGCAAAATTAATTCGTTGGTGGTGTAGAGGCGATATATTTATACCAATTTTTTTTTTTTATTTTCAGGAAATTATACTCGGCTACAATAAAACCAGCCACGTTCTATTTTTAATACCGTCACTATTATTTTTCTTTAAACTAACATCGTTCTTTATTGTGATCACCGAAATAATATTGCATTTCTATGCGCATAAGAAAAATTTTAAAAATACGAATCCCTACGTCTACTACCGAACACCATTGCATCTAGTGAGTTCGCAATTTTGTTCGATTTGTCGGACACACTCCGAAATGGAAAAAGTGTCTAAAATACAAAAAGAGCGACTTAACCATCGAAATCGATTCCGCATTAAATTCACATTGCAAAATGTGACAAAAACACTTGGCTGAACGATATAGACTGGTTAACGTGCTCACAAGCAACTGGATCCGAATTAAAATTACATTTTTAATTTTTATTTTTTTAAATTTTACATCATTATTATTTAAATAGAGTAATTGTGTTTTCAATATTATATACAAATATGCTAAATAATTGTCACAAAATGGTGAAACATTTTGTTTCGATATTTCGCTTTATAAAGGAAAACCATTTATAAATTATGTATTAATTATAACACATACGATCGCGGCGCCGCCATCTTGAATGAAGAGTAATTGACAGTACTGAACATGATGGCGCTTATGTATGACGTGTATATGTGTAATTATATAAAACAAGAAAATTCGATTTTCTAGAAATTTTTATTTAAAATAAAGAATATTTTTAATGAATTCGGTTTCTTATATTTTTTGAAAGATTGAGGATCAAATTTGCTATCATACTATTGCCTACTGGTTCTAGTAATATCAATCAACGTGGAAGCAAATAATCCACAGCATATAGTGGAAAGTAAACACCGAAGCGCAAACAAAAACGCGTTTTGGCGTTAAAGGTAGCTTGGGACGCGAAAATCACACCAAGATCGAAAATAAGCTTGACTCGATCAACAGATTCATTGTGGTGATATTAGTGAAAAAAAATATCTGCGAAGAGAAGCCAGGTAGCAAACTTAAATCAATTGACTTCATCATTAATAAATAATGAAAACAAAAATTACCCACGGTAACTACCATGTGGCACGCTAGATGTGACACGAAACAGTTGGGAGAGTGAGTCCAAGATTTGCAACAAATTAATCGAAATAAAATGCTAATCAGAATTCAGATCAATCACATCAAAAGCCTACAAAGCAAAGTCTGTGTATACAACATCGAGTTGCTGCCCGGAGCTTAGACGGTAAATAAATCGCCGCAAAATGAAGACAAATTAGTCAGTGTAAATCTATCGAAAATCTATCTATCGGATAAATAAATCATTTAGTATGGAAGTGCAAAACTTTGTGAACCATAAACTCCAGCAGTTTCGGTAAAATGGAAAGGATGGTGATTCCACGATGATTACTTTTGCCCAGCAAGGCTACATATTAGCGTGTTTTCAACATTTGACCTTCAAAGCGGCTATTGACAAGTGGACTGTGCATCCATGTTGTTCCGGATGGAAGTCAAGTAGTAAGAACAAATGGAATGCATACTATCGACGAGAAGATTAGAGCAGTAAAACCGTTGAGCAAAAAATATGCAACCCATTCGTCGTTTAAATTCAAACCAATCGCATTAATTTCGATGCCGCGCCGACAATTTTGCCGATATATACTCTTACACGGAATCGCATTCATCCAAATTTGTCTAACTTAGCTGGTGAATTAATTCACCTCGGCGGTATCTACCTTTATCTGTAAAAATCGCCTCCAATTTTTCCCAAATTTCTTTGTCTGTTTTCAACTTCTTCATGGCCTTCGATCGATTTCCATAATTCGCTCTTTCCATAATATGCTCTAAATACGTACGCATAGCCAATTTCCAAGTGCTAAATTTCTTCGAGCCTTTCAACCTGTCGATGGAACTCAAAAAATTTTTGAGTTCCATCGTTTCCCATGATGCCAATTAATAAGAACAGTTAACCTAAAAATCCATTGAATGACGTCATTTGTTCCCAAGACCGCAGAACATTCCAGAAAAAATAGCACGCGTTGGCTTTTCCGAATTTCGGGCTTTGTTTTCAGGTCCTTTTCACTCTTCTAATTTAATTAATGTGTCGATGATTTTGCGCAAACACACATAACCTCACTTTTCGGAACAAATTGAATTTACTTCGGTGAAAAACATATATTTTTAAAATTAAATTTATTTATGTTCTTAGAGCATAAATAGAAAGCTTAGAAGCTTAGGGCTTTTAGGAATGTTTCCTCAGCAGCTTTATGTGGCCATCTTAGACACAAGAGCAAACAATATATGCTTAGAAAAAGGGAAATTAGCTACTGCATTCATCTAAAGGATTCGATTTTTGTTCGCCCAAAAATACAACCAGCTCTGGTGTGGGTTTTGATGGTACCGACATTTATAGATCTTATTTGTGATTTTGTGGTACATGCATGGATTTTGCTGAGGATAGTATTAAGATTTTCGTAGACCGCGAATGGCACGCGTTTATATAATCAAATAGAATCATTTGGTTGATAGACGTCGTTCTGATTGCTTGACCCGAAAAAGTATGAAGCGAAAAGTTAAGTAAAATGAATGCATAATCCAGTAAATCGGAGATACTGACCCCTTGAGGCAAAATCATGCGACACTTTGATTTTCAAAGAAAAAAAAGGGAATAAAGTTGCATAGAGCATGCTTAGGCTAATTTGGCTTAAGCAAAGTGTAAAAATAAAAAGAAATCAAAAAGAGTAATAATGCCCTTGAAAAGCAGTTCTTCTGGCCAATCTATATGCAATACAATACCAATAACTTCTAGTTATTCTGATTGTCATTCACCTCTCTCCCAAGATTTTCTTCCAATGTTCTGTCAGATTTCGTCAGATTATATAGGTGTATCAGAAAGCTTTGATCTATCAGATAGCTTTTGGCACCTAATTATATAGGTGTATCAGATAGCTTTAATCCGGTTGACTAATTTTTGCTTATTTTAGTAACGTCAGCCGTGACTGTTTTCTCCAATTTCGGTTTCCATCCTGCCATAGCAGATCAAGTTTGTTTGAACTTCTAATTTTGTTGGTTCAGTTTTAAACTTTCCTAGTCGAACTACTCATTTCCTCTTTATTTACTGCGACTATTTGGATTCTGAGTTGTTTTGTGAATGTTCAAAACCAGGACCCTAAACTTGACCCTCTGGGAGCTATTGTAAACTTTAGTTACGAGTGGCACCGAAGAGACTCTACTATAGATATTTTAAAAGTTAAAACCTGATAATCGAAAAATTCTAAAAATGACGCTGTGAAATTCAATAGAACGCACACTGATCGCCAACGTGTTAACGTCTTTAAAATAAACTCACTCACACCATTATAAACAACCAATTAAACTGATAAACCAACACAAATATTACATCTATTTAAGAGGGCTTTGCGTTTAGCCAAAATTAATTTGACATTCATAATATATTTTGACTTTTACAACTCGAGTTCGGTTTGACTGTAAATGCTAAAACTTCGGAATATCATTCAAAGTCTACAGTGTGCAAGTATAAGCAGAAGTATGTCAGTGACAGAACGCCGCAATTGGGAACTAAAACACCAATTTGAAGTTGATGATTTAAATCCGTATAATAGTGAATATATAAACCTTATAGCTGGAGCACCGGGGCCCCATTTATTAAAACCATGTTGCGATTTACTCAAAATAGCAACCAACCATCGAATGGTAAGTACAGCATCGATTAATTTTCAATGTTAATTTTTTTAATTAAAATTTAAATTTTAGAATTTTGAATCCGAAAACAATGCATTCCTGTTACAATACGGCCCACCGGTCGGAAATGATGAATTCCGATCGAATTTATCAAAATTCCTTACAAAATATTATAAAAGTGATGTGCATCCGTCCGATTTGATAGCAACAAGTGGTGCAACTGTCGGACTACATTTAGTTTTAACATCGCTGATTGATATGTCGGGTATTATATTTGTCGACGACGTAACATATATGATTGCGTTGGATTCATTGCGACAATACACAAATATGAAAATTGTACCCGTACCACTTAATAACGATGGAACTGATGTGGCGGCCCTCGAAAATCTGATTGTTGAGCATAAATTTAAGTCAACATCTAAATTATTTTGGGGTATGTACTATACAATTCCGATTTTTCATAATCCCACCGGCCGTTTATTTTCAACCGAAATTTGTGGCGATCTAATCAAATTAGCGCGTAAATATGACCTTTTGGTAACATGTGACGATGTCTACAATTTATTGTACTACAATGGTGTACCTCCAAAACGTCTTTACTCATACGATGATCTGGACGACGAAGACTACAGAGGTAATGTAATTTCGAATGGTTCATTTTCGAAAATTTTAGCACCTGGCCTTCGACTCGGTTGGATGGAGGCACCACCACGTTGTGTAGACATTTTACGAAAGGATGGATTTTTAAAGAGTGGTGGCTGTTTAAATAACTATACAACGGGCATTGTGGCCAGTCTTATCGAATTGGGCCTGATGGAGAAACAGTTAATTGTGCATTTAGAGAATTACAAACAAAATATGCAAGCGGTATGCACAATTTTAGATGAGAGCTTACCAAAAAATTGTACGTTCATTACACCTGGGGGTGGATATTTTATATGGATTCAATTGCCGAACGATGTTGACGGTCATGATTTTATTAAATTTTCAAAAGAAAATTATAAGCTAGTCGCTATCGTTGGAGATGCATTTTCGGTTCAAAAAAAATTTAAAAATTATTTAAGAATATCGATTGCATTCTATCAACTCGAAGCGCTTACGAACGGTGTACGAATTTTGTGTACCGCATTAAATGTTTTTCTAAGTAACAATGTAAAATAAGTCACTAATAATACAATAATTTCTTTACTTTATTGCGACAAGCAAGTGACATTATATGTTTAAACTTCACGTTATAACTCTGCAAAACTATTTTTTGTCAGTTTCACAGTCTCAATTGAGATGAGATCAACAAATTTTATGGAAAATGCGAAATACTCACTCTATGTTATAAACAAAGCTGCTATTATCCACTTGCAAGAATACAAATTCCAACACAATTATTCCCGACGTTTCCTTCATTTGATGATAATGATGCTGATGAGAGTCTATCCTTGACAACGATTTGTTTGTATATGCTACATTTAGCTAATCAGTTGAATTGAGTTGACATAAAAAGGCTTATGCTTGTAAACGCGGTTATTAATGTTTTGACATTTTTGTTTGTTATAAAAGTATTTTGTTGTAGTGTGCAGGTTTTTTTTTTATGTCTAATAAAATATATATCGTGAAGTATAGATGCTAACATGTTATGGGCCCAGATATGGTAATAACCTGAAAGAGTAAAACAAGATTGTTAAGTTTAAACCATTATTTTGAGTCGATGATCAAAACAAATGTTTAAGTAATTTTGAAGATACATACGTATAAATAATGTACCGTCATCAACCGTCATTATGGTGGACTTAACCACAATGCAGATTAACAAACTGAATAATAATAATTATCAAGTATGAAAATATAAATTGGAACTACATACTTTGAAGAACGGAGGATTTATGACGCATTGTCGCTGGGTTACAGTGTTATTTGTAGCGAGTAAGTAAATACGCCAGAATGGGTTGTAACATTGCATTTGAGAATCATGAATACAAGATAAGCCTAAATGGAAATATAATACTCAATGTAAGTTGGTTTTACAAAGCAGCTAGCTTTAGTTAAAAATAAATAAATAACTGAGAAAATCATAGAATTTGTGGAATTGAATAATTTTAAATTTGAAAATTACAAAAAGCAATATTTCAACAGAAGTGGATAAATTCTTCAACGCTTCTGATAACTCATATGTGGCTGTTGTTTACACAAAACAACGTCTATCATATAATGATCGCATTATGCTGAATACATGGACGTCCCTTTAAATCTAAATCCTTTGCTGTAAATTGAATATAAGACATTTAAACGTACACTACTCCAGCCAATGGCGTCAATTGTAACTTTAATGGTAGTTGAACCCGATTACTCTCGATTCAAACGCCGTACATTTAATTACAGGATCAAATTTAATGCCGCCAATCCAAGCAGGACATGTTTCTAAACTGTATGTCCACTACGGAAGTCTACTATATATTTTATGGAAGAGCTACCATTTCGCAGGCGCAAAGGTCTCAGTCAGCATTGGATTGAATCCAATGACACCGAATTGCTTATGTAGTATACTTATGCAAGCTGTGGCGCTTCTAATTAAAAATCTTATAAGCCATTGATTGTTGTTTGTGTAAATAAAACAAATAAATTAGATTTTACACTAGCAGTCAACACGTTAAGATCAAATATAAACCATTACTTTGTATAAAAATATAAGTCATTTTATAGTGGTAATAGTAAATATGTTTATTGCCCACTTTGCAAGATACTCTCATTTCTTAATACATAATCGAAATCATATCGTCGCGTTAATAAACAAAATGTCGTACGACGATCCAAAATTGAAGCACTTGTTTGACTTGGGCGAGCTTAATGTTTACGAGAAAAATGTCATAAATTTATCGGCTGGTACACCGGGACCCGATCTACTAGAAAATTGTTTAAGTATATTTCAAAAGGCTACCGAACACCGTATGGTAAGTGGATGTGTGTGTGTGTGTGGCTGTGTGAATTTTTTTTAAATATACGAATTTTACAGAAATTTGAAGCAGACCATAATTACTTCCTCTTTCAATATGGGCCAACCGTTGGAATGTACGATTTTCGTAAAATTTTGGCCGAATTTTTAACGAAAAACTACAATGATTATGTCAATCCGGCAAGTTTGGTGGTCACAAATGGGGCAACAGGAGGATTGCATATGATGCTTACGACACTGGTGGACATGTCGGCGGTAATATTTGTAGATGAAGTAACATATATGATCGCGTTAGAAACGATTGGCCATTTTTCACACATGAAAATAATTCCAATTAAAATGACCGACGATGGTGTCGATACCGATCATCTAGAATGTGAAATCGAAAAACATAAATTTACAACGAAAGATAAATTATTTTGGGGAATGTACTATACGATACCAATATTTCATAATCCAACTGGGATGGTATTTTCAGAAAGTATATTGTGTCGAATTGAATACGAATGGTGTAACATTTTTTTTTTTTTATGAATTACAGACGTTTGTCAAAATCTGATTGAAATTGCCCGAAATCACGATATACTAATAGCATGTGATGATGTCTACAACGTGCTAAACTATTCCGAAACCAATACGATACGACGTTTGTTCGCTTACGATAATCAAAATGATTCGCTGTATCAAGGAAACGTTATATCGAATGGATCATTTTCGAAAATTGTATCGCCCGGTATACGCCTCGGATGGATGGAAGCCCCGCCACGTTGTATAAAAGTTTTTCAAACCGCAGGTGTTCTTAAAAGTGGTGGTGCCGTTAATAATTATACGTCCGGTATCGTAACGAGTTTAATTCAAATGGGGCTAATGGACACCCATTTGAAACTATATCGGAACACGTACAAAGCTAGAATGGATCGGATCAATACGCTACTTGTCGATAATTTACCATCTGATTGTAAATTTACACCACCGTTTGGGGGATACTTTGTTTGGATCGAATTACCGTCGTGCGTCGATGGTAATGATTTTAATCAGTTTTTGCGTAAAAACTATAAAGTTTTTGTGATTGTGGGTGATAAATTTTCGATTGTGAAAGAGTTTAAAAATTGTATACGGCTAACGGTTGGATTCCATTCGGTTGATGTGCTCGAAAAAGCCGTATTACTACTTTGCCAGGCAATCAAAGATTATTTAGAAACGACGAAAGGTTACCTTAAACATTAGCACCATCTAGCGTCTAACACTTGCATACTAATTACTACCAACCTAACAAATTTTTTAAGCACTTCAAAATTTATTGTAGTGCGTTCTGCTGCGGAATTGTAAATTCTAATAAAAAACAACAATAAAAGCAGTTTATATATTAAAAAGTTGTATTAATTAAATTAATAAATCAAATAATAACGATTATTATAGTTATATAAATTTAATAAGGTATAAATATATAGTAAAAATATAGTTTAAAAAATAAATATATAATTTGAGGTTATGTCTTGATTATTTAGTTTCAGAAAGTGATAATGTCTCTGGGCCTAAAATACTCCGACTTTTTTCTACACATAGAGTTCCATCGTAGTTTAAATCAAGACACAACCGAGTTACTCGACCAATTAAAAGAAATGTGTCCGCTTGTCTCGAAAGTAAGACGACCACGACAGGGAGACGCAAAATTTTGTTTCGTTCATTTTGACTCGGAATCGGATCAATTACAGGCCAAAGATGTGTTTGAAAAGATAAAAATACATGGAAGAAGGATAATCGTTAAAATGCCAGTGGACAAAAATAGTGAAGAATATAAGCAAAAGCTCGAAAAGATCGAACAGCGACGTCTCGCCAAAAAAACAGCAATGCGAATGAAAAATAAAGTTAAAAAGATAGTACTAAAGAAAAATAAAAAAAATTGAATAAATCATTGTTTAGAAAGAGGAATTAAATTGGTTTTCTTATTTACGATTTTATGACAATAAATAGTAAATCGCATTAAAATGTGAAGTTGGATAAAAACATATATAAACAAAGAAATTTTGACATATCAGCTGATGATCATCTGACGAAAACAAAAATATTTGCTGACATTACCGTAAACCAAAAGCTTTGGTCATTCGTTTTATTTTTTTTACCGGAACATTGCCCATCGGTAAAATGTTATTTTTAGATGTTTTAATTATGGTGTAACGTCATTTTATTCAATTATCATATAATTTCGCATAAAACGGTCATTTTGTTGTGAATATTTAGTAAGATTTTAATTTTAAAATGCCTTAAAATATAAGAAATACATTTCGAAACCGCTGTAAATATATAATTTAAGCTAACTTCATACAGTTGCAATGTATGACGTTTTCTAAAAAATATTTTTTTTATGTTGTTTCTTTTATTTTTTTTTATTTTATTGAATGGCTGTCTTCTATTTGCATTGTAATGTCCTTTGTGATTATAAATTTAATAGAAAATAAAAATTACATTTTCATGTAATATATTGAAGAGTTTTGTTGTTTTTTTTATTTAAAAACGAAAAGCAAGTATTATTTAGTTGTAATATAATAAATTTTCATTAGAATTATATTTGTAAATCGACTTAATTAGTTTATTTAATGAAAAACATTTTTTCTTCTATTATTTTGGTGTTGAATTTTAAAAACAAAAGATAAAAAAAAAGAAAATTGATACAACTCGAAAGGCAATAAATAAAATAAAAAAAAGCAAAATCGAAATAAAAATACTAAAACTAAATAAAAAACATATATATATTATATACATATATATAAAAAAGAAATTGGGTAGAGAAGATAAGTTAGTGTGAAAATAGTGTTACAAATAAATCTCAAAATTGATTTCGATACGAAAATTGATGCCTCTACTGGGTCCTCTGGTGAGGACCAGCCGCCGCGTAAAAGATCTCGCAAGACGGCCTTTGTGTTAGAGGAAAATATTATTTATGGTGGTGAAGATAATACAGATAATAGTAATAGAAATAATACTTTAAATTACGATAATAAAATCGAAGAGACAGCAGACGTGAATAATAAAATGCAACAGCAGCAATTGAATAGCAGTTTAAATGGTGCATCATCATCGTCGTCGTCGACATCTTCGATGGCATCACAAAATAATGGTCATGTAAATAGTAATGATGTACAACAACAACCAGCACCGAATGGGAATGTCGTCGTTGTCGAAGAAAATGGTGTCAATTTTACAACGACGACCTCAATACAACCAACACAGCAACCAAAAGTTCAATTAGATAAATTGAATCGTGATATTGTTCGTTTAATGGGCCAACATTTGCGATCGATCGGATTAAAACGTACAGCCGATTTATTAATGCAAGAATCGGGTTGTAATCTAGAACATCCAGCTGCAACAAAATTTCGTCAACATGTACTATCGGGTGAGTGGCCTAAAGCAGATCATGATTTACAAGAATTACAAATGATTATCGATGATAAAAATAATAGTATTATTGAGATGAAATTTTTGTTATTGGAACAAAAGTATTTAGAATTTTTAGAAGCTGGTAAACCGCTTGATGCCTTGCATGTACTCCGTAATGAATTGACGCCGTTACAACATAATACGCCACGTGTACATCAATTATCGTCGTACATGATGTGCGCCAATAATCAAGAGCTCTATAAACGTGCTAATTGGGAGGGCGAAGGTATTAAATCTCGTACCTTACTCATGGATCGCCTTCAAAAATATTTACCACCATCGGTAATGTTGCCACCGAATCGTTTAAAAACGTTACTCACTCAGGCAGTTGAAATGCAATATGAAAAATGCCCGACCCATGATATTGCATGGAAAACTGATATACAAAATGTTTCACTACTTGCTGATCATACATGCTCAACCGATAATTTTCCAATACATTGTCTTCAGGTATTAAACGAACATTGTGATGAGGTATGGTATTGTCGTTTCTCACCGGATGGCTTAAAATTGGCCACTGGATCTAAAGACACCACCGTTATAATATGGGACGTTGATCCGAACGAATTATCAGTACGACATCGTAAAACATTGGAGGGACATACGTATGGTGTATCGTTTATTACATGGAGTCCCGATTCAAAATATCTTGTCGTCGGCGGTTCAGAAGAGTGTACCGAAGTTTGGATATGGAATATTGATGAGGGTAAATTACATAATAAAATACAGCATGCATCAGAAGATAGTTTAACTTGTGCCGCTTTTAGTCCGGATGGTAAAAAATTTGTTACCGGTGGGCTACGCGGCCAATTTTATTTATGCGATATCGATGGTGTTATTCACGGTAGCTTAGAAGGTATACGTGTCGTTGGACTAGCGTTTCGGGCTGATAATAAAACAGTTTTAGCCGCTGATACACATCATCGTATCAGATCGTATGTTTTTGATTCGGTTCGACACGATAATAATTTAATTCAAGAACAACATGCAATTATGACATTCACCGTTAATTCAGCTGATCGTCTAGCATTACTTAATATATCAACGCAAGGGCTTCATTTATGGGATCTACAAGATAAATGTTTGGTACGCCGTTTCCAGGGTATTGTACAAGGTAATTTCACAATATCATCGTGTTTCGGTGGCGTAAACGAAAGTTTTGTGGCTAGCGGTAGTGAAGATTGTAAAGTTTATATATGGCATATAAAACGTGAAGAACCCATTCTTAAATTATCCGGTCATATTCGTACCGTAAATTGTGTTCACTGGAATCCCAAATTTCCAGCACTTTTAGCTTCGGTATCCGACGACTATTCAGTTAGAATATGGGGTCCAAAACGTTCAACACTTTCACAATCGTCGTCGAGCGACGAATTAAATATCGAGAGTACAAACGATTCGTTGGGTCCATCGTGGAACATGACATCGTAATATTAAGAGTTATTCGTCAAAATAATTTAATTTTTTTTTTTTTTTTTATATACCAACATTATTTTCGAGTGAATTTTGTTTTCATTTTTAAAGTTTCTAAAAAAAAAAAAAAAAGATTAAAATATAATTTGTCCATTAATTAAAAAAATCGTCTGATTTATATTATAAATTAGAATATTATATTTATAATAAAATATAATAAAACGAAGAAAAAAACTGTTTATTTTATATAATTTTTTTTATTAATAACTGAAATGACAGAAACATGAAATAATTTAATAATAATTCATTTATATAAATTGATATTTATAGAAATGTTAAATCATAAATAATTGATGTAATTTTAATTAAAAACAAGAAACATAATATAATAAAGAATAATTAAATTATATAAGTAATAATCAACTAACGTAATGAGAATGATGATGATAAAAAAAAAATATTAGTTTGTAAAAAGACTGATGATTTACATTAAAACAAGAATATTAAAATCTTAAAAATTAAAAAAAAAAAAAATGATTGAAATTAAAATAATTAAATTTTGTATTTATATTTATTGATTAATATTTAATTTTCGATATCAAAATTTAGTTAAAAACAAAATACATTAGTATATAAAAAAAATTTTGCTATTTAATATTTTATAAATTCATAAATATAATTCTATTTAATTATGTCGTTTTTAATTTATTAACATTTTAAATTTTCAAGTGATTAAGTACGGCCATTTTATTTTTTTTTTAACCTTAAAACTTTATAATATTTAATAAATATTTTATACAAAATAAATTTATTTATTTTTGTTAATTTCAATCAAATTAAATAAAAAACCTTACACATCCTTATATAAGGATTTGTATTAAGATGAAAAACAAAAAAAAAAAAGTTTGACAAACGATTTAATATTAATTTTTTTAATTATGTTGTTTTTTTTTTACATATAAATTATTATAATTATTTATTTCTAAATAACACAAGTACATAATATTATATTAAAAAAAAAAAAAAAAAAAAAAAATTGGATAGAAATGAAATAAGAGTTTTTTTTAAAATTAGAATATAAGATGGTTTGGTAATGCGTTCTATTTGACTTTTTAAATTCAAATTTTTTTTTTTTTATTAATATAAATTAATTGGAATTTATTTTGAGGATTTTATTTTTATTTTCACATAATATTCATTCATGGCCGTCCATCCACTTCTAATCTATTTCATTTTGTTTTTTAAAGTACTATTTGCATTATTAAATTATGTCGTTTGTTTTTTTTTTGTTTTATAAACCTTAAAATAAATTCCAATTTAAATTGTTTATATATTAATATAAAATATACAAAATAGTTAAAAACAAAAACCTAAAATATAACTTATATAAATACATTATTATAATATTAAATCAACCCAAAAATTAAAATCGACTTGATTACACGAAAATAAAGAAAACAGAATGTTTTTTTTAATATTTTATTATAATTAATTAATAATATATATATAAATATATATTATTTTAATAAAGTAAAACAAAAAAAAAATTATGATTATATGGAGAAAAAAAATATTTTTTATTAGTATTGTATTATTAAGAAAAAACTTGAATAAATAAATTATCTAAAAAAAAAAATTAATACCTTTAATAAATACTATATCTATTAAATAAATAAAAAAAAATCGTAAATATTAAGAGAATCATTTAATTATAGAAATTAATATAATATATTATAAAATACAACAACAGATCATAAAAACGAACACAAAATGGATAAAAAAGCAAACTAACAAATCAATTTATTTTATTGTATTTTTATTTATTATTTTTAAAAATATATAAGATTATAATAACTAAAAAAACAAACAAAAAAAATGAGTTTTACTGTGTACCCATAACAAAAAATATGTCGAGCGATATTTCTGTGCTAATTTTTTTTTTTTTTTTTGTGTAGATAACATATTCGATTTATTTGTTTAGACTATTTATTCTGTAAATTGATGCCATAAAATACACGAGAGCAAAATGTCACACATTATTGATAAGTTACATAAGTAAATCTAAAATTTGAGATAAAACATTCAAAATTCATTAAAGCTAAACAGAGATAAAAATAAATGTATGTAATAGAATATACACTAAAACCGGAGACACAAACCAACAAAATTTATATATTTTTTTTTTATTGTCATTCAGATTAATTTGACGATGATCTTTCTTATCGGTTTACCTGATTGCGTGCGGTAAGTTCAAATAGGAGTTAATTTAGAATAAGTAACCGTAAAAAGTAAGTTAACTACATTTATCGATCGCATTCATCGATGTTTCGAAATGCATTACTTGCGGCAAGTATTTTATCATATTTCGTTGACTAACAACGCTAAAGCTTTTGTCGCACAACTTATTCTGGATTACTCTTTAAGCCACTGTCGTCGGGGGCATGCTCGTTAAACAATTATCATATTCATAGAATTCCACCACAGTTTCCTTGGCTTTTCGTTGAAGGCGAATAAACAAAGTTTGGATCGCTGGGGTGACAACGCGTATCCCTAAAAAATTAATAAAAATGGAATATAAAACACGTTAACGGATACGAGGTATAGAAACATATGGAACTTGTCGTCGCCTAGAAAACCATGTGGTTTTGATAGTACCAGTGAATGTGGTTAATGAGAAAGATCAAGACAATTGATATTCAGGTTCAGTAATTTGTTCAACGATGAGGTTGGGAAAACAAACGGATAATGACCAGTATTATTTTTAAAGGTGGGATAAATTTAAATATTTATTAAAGCAAGGCCCCTGAGGTTGGGGGGCACTCCGAAGCACCGTGAAAAGCGTCTGAACGAGCATGTTATCCTTATAGCTAACTAAACAACGATTGGATCGCTGGGCTGACTACCCGCATCCTTACAAAATTTCAGTGTTAAAAATCAACAAAAAAAAATATGGATACCTGCAAAATTTTACCAAAGGTCAGCCATTAAAGAGTATTGCTTGGAACTCGTTGCTTTCCAAGAAACTCGATGGCCAAAAAGTGAGACCATGTGCCCCAAGGCTATACCTTGCTTTACAGTGGAGATGACCTCGGTAATCTTGGTGCTGGTTTTCTTTTAGACTAATACATAGGTCCGATCTAGCGATAAAGAGGAAATAAGGATGAACTTTGCGACCCGCACGAACCGTGAAAAATTTGTAGGCAGTGATCATTAATTGGTCACTGCAAATCAAAAATGGCAGTTTTCGTACAATTCAGGGCTTACAGGAAAATGAAACTTACGTTTCAACTGTGAAGATCTGATAAACAAAGATGAGAAAGTACAATATTAAAATCTTGTTAGCAGTAATATTATGTTAACCAATCATCGGTCCGTTCTGATGATGTGAACGCTCTATTGAAAATTTCGGTTGTTGGGCTGTCCAGGCTACCCCAGATACGCTTAAAATTACCCCCAAAAATGATTGGTTTGATGAGGAGGGTCGTCTTGCTATCGAGCAACGAATATTGCCTATGAAGAAGCGCCAACACGTTTTACAATTGCACGGAAGAGCAAAGTGGTCCTTGCTAGAAGAACCACCAAACGATTTTGTAGACATGAAAAGCTTGAATGGTGGAAGGTTGAAGTCTTAAGAGTATAACAACAGACTGCAGCATACCTTCATTCCGTTCAGGACCAGGATGGAAACCTTCGTGTTAAGATCGATGTAGTACTCGACATTTGGAAGAAGCTTTTCTCTGATTTACTTAATGTTCAGCAAGTTCCAAATGCTTCAATGAAAATTGTCTAATACAAACTACGGAAATGTGTATAGAAGCGATCCATCTTACGAGAAATTCACATTGGTCATGCAGAGACTTAATAGAAGCCGTTCCCCTTGGGCTGATTGCATTAATTTCGACCTCTTAATATTCGAAGCGGATACTTTGCGGAACTATATTTTCGACCTTATTCGATTAGTATGGCAAAGCGAAGTTATGCCTGATGAATGGAAGGTGGCCGCGTTGTGCCCTATCCTTAAAAAAGAAGATCAGTTACGACTCTACGAGTAGTTCAAATTTAGCGAAGACACACATCTAAGTACTTATAAGTATTCACGGTGGTAATCTG
Source organism: Tipula confusa (assembly GCA_963556175.1). NCBI lineage: Eukaryota > Metazoa > Arthropoda > Insecta > Diptera > Tipulidae > Tipula > Tipula confusa. The sequence continues at coordinate 74,711,838 of OY744477.1, forward strand.
GAAATCAACTATTGTTGAGTTGTTTTACTCTTACGAATACGACTTTCTTGCAGTCTCATTTTTTTTATTTCCCGATTAGAATAGCGGTTCTCCTAATTTTTGCCTAGCAAGCAAAAATACCCATAACGATTAAATTCGTTCAGACTTTACAAACATTTTGACTGTGTACGCAGCACCATACAATTAAATTTTCAGTTCGTACCCCTAATTAAATTGTGAATTGCGTTGTGTCTTGTCAAATCAAAACTTTTTCGTAAATTTTTATGTTTTCTTCAGTACGTGAGTGTAATTCAAAAAGGAATGTTATCGAAATCGTGAACCTTCGCAATTTAGTATTTGTTGATTATAAATTAATTGGTTTACAATAAAAAAAAAATTTTGTTTACTAAATAAACTATTATTGTGACAGTTTACCTCAAATAATATAAGGTGAATATTTATTTTCTTTATTTATCTACAGTAAATTAAAATTGCAAATAATCATCTCGAGAAATAAAAAAAAAAGTGATAAAAGAAAAAGTGAGGCTATGATAATCGCTCTATATTTTACATGTTTTTTTTTTTGACATTTTTATTGAATGGTGGTGGTGTGTTCTATTATAATTCCATTCTCAAATGACGTAACTAATATGTTATTTTATATTTTTCGTTCGATAATTTTCGCTTGTAATTACTTAATTTAAAATAGTAACATGATTTTAATCAAAATGTTTTATAAAAAAAAATCACTCGACTATAAATGTGATAATCTAATACATATGTGAAATAATTTTTTTATGATTATGTGCAATGAAAATCGAGTGCAATAGTCCAAATGAATAATTTACACATTTGGCACAATTCATATTTGAACGAATATATTTAATAATTTTTTCTACTTAGAATACTGGACAAAGTTCAAGCGCTTCGTATTATATTATACCGGTTGATCGCACACATTCGATAAGTAATTTCGTTTTAATTTTTATTGTTGTGTTATGAAAACAAAACTGGTTTTGTGTTGTTTATTCTTATATCTCGAATGACTACGAAATAAAATACGGTAAATTATTATATTTCGGTGTAGGGTTTCTTTAATTTTCTTTCTATAGGACAAACTCTAACGTTATTAAGTTACCTTGACCTCGATTCGTATTTTATTGTATACAAATCATTTTGTTTGTTTTTAGTGGCTCTTTTCCAAAAAAAAACATCACAAAATATACTAACTCTAGTTGCTTCAGTAAAATTTCCATGTTCCGGCAATTAGTTGGCTTTTAGCTAACCCTATACAACGTTAGTTGTAACATAAGTGGTTCTCCATTGTGTGTGCAAACCTGGAACAGTTATACGGTTGACACATTTAACTTTTACTTGTTGCTACGTTCGTTTTTTGGTGGTAAAATTTTACATTAGGAATTCGGATTTTTTTCCATTAATAATAATAATAATAAAACAGGATCTACAGGCCACATTATTAGCCCATTCCGAACAAACAGTCTAGGTCTATGGGATTCGATCCAAAACTTGTTCGGATTATTTTAGACAACCCAAAGACAATAAGTCGTTCTCTATCCCGAGGAGCCATCGTCGCCAACAGCAACCTCTGGTACTGCCAAGTCGCTGCTCTTCTCTCAGAATCCCTTGATCATCCGTTTAGGATCGGCTCGCAGACGGCAGAACGTGACCAAACTAGCTTCCTCGTTGTCCTTTTATTTCATGAAGGAGATCAGGACTATTCATTAAATTCCTGACCTCGTGGTTGAATAAAACTCGGTAAATGTCGTTATCGTTGTGACACATGATGTACTCCACGAGATACTTCGTAACCGCCTACAATTTCCTCCGGCAGGGGAGTGATTCTCAAGGAGAGCTATATGTATTTTTCGCATTTTGAGCGATATTTCTTTTTAAGGGTAGGGTATAACGCGGCCACTTTCCAATCATCAGGCATAGTTTCGTTGTTCTATACTAACCTATAAGGTTGAAAAGATTCCACAAAATATCCCTTCCGAATATGAAGAGCTCGGAGTTAATGCAATCGACCCCAAGAGAACGGCGTGGAACCTCTAAGCACATCTCCGCAGTCGTGGTTGACAACTTTCAAATACAGCATTTGACACTTGTTGAACATTAAGTAAATCAATTACTTTTCCAAGTGTCTTACCTTAACACAGAGGTTTCCATCCTAGTCCCAAATAGCAAAATACCTAGGTCGGAAGGTGGGGTGTTGTCCGGTGACTCCTTTAAAGAAATTACGAAATTATCGACTTCTGGAGCGTGATTTGATTCTTGGCGGCGTGTGGTATAAATCTACTGTAAAAATGCATGATATACGAAAATCATTTTAACTCTTGAGCTGTTTTCGGCCTTGTGCATAATTCGAAAGGTGTAATTATTGCGGTCTTCGGAACCTCACCTACCTCAATTTGATTATGTTAAAAGGCACGATGTAAGTCGAGTAATAAAAGTTCCTGTTCCACCTATGAAATGCATAAAATCCTCAATAAACTTATAAGATAGTTATCTCCTTTCTTCCTCGAGTTTAACACCGCCATATAATCTCCGCACACCCGGAATTTACCATTTGAGTGCTATGTGTAGAAGACTTCGCCAATTACTTTTCGAAGAACGAAATATCCCCTGATCCAGTATAAAAATTGGATTTCTGCTTGAGCGGCCTTAACTTTTCAGGTGATATTCTTCGCGCTTTAGCACTGAGGTAAGTTGTCGCACCACCTTTGCATCTTTAAGCGTTCATAAAAATGGTAACGTCGTAAAATTCAGAATTAGTGTCGAATGTTATTAAAGTTTGCGTACCTGTTGATTGTTGAACTGTTTTGACTGACAATTTGTTGAGGCTTTCGATGAATTTGTCGATTTTAATGTCTACCTAGAGCTCGAAATGTTGTAAAAAATCAACTTCCATTTATTACAACAAAACCCAAGTAAAATTCCTTCGCAAACCTAATGGAAGGGTCAGTCGCTTAAGCTGAGGTTATGACATTGGAAGTCAACTCATGTATGGAAATAATAGGCGGAGTCTTTATCATGTGCTGTATTTTTATTGGTTTGAGCTCGGGAGTTCGGTAATTATTTCCGAATTTGATTTCCTTTAAATTGGAAATAAAATTCGGAAATCAAAAAATTATAAAACCTAAATAATGTAAATGATATGGTACGAAAGGTTCCAGGATCTTGCTCAATTGTCTTTGGGATAAACTTAACCTTAAACTCATTGAGTCATTACCAATGTTTCAAGCTTGGATTTAAAAGATTACTTAGAGATGAGAATGCTCTCCAGCATTCTTCCTGTGGAAGTAGTTTTAAACTAATAAAACGGGGAGGTAAGGCTAAAGGAAAGCAGTACGTTAAAGTAGGAAATTCTTCTACTACCCGATTTATTAGTATTTGTGATAGTAAAAATTCTATTTGTGCTACATTTGTTTTAGATTTAAAAGCAGTCGATAGATTTTGAAAATGTTTTATTTGTGACATAAATTGCATAGTATTTTAGAAGACTAAATAACCATAATGTAATTTCTGGATGCTTTTGCTTAGAATCTAACTATCTTAAAGATAGTCTCATTTTACAACAATTTGGATATTTTGAAGGAATTTATAAAAGGAATTTAGTTTCGGAATTGCATTCTCTTTTAAACTCCATTCGTGTTCAATCTATCCAAACGTGCTCTATCTATACTAAATTGTGAAGGCGTTACAATACCCAAGTCACTTTGTTTATGCTTTTAAACGAATAATGTTTTATCTCTCTAAGACACCTTGGTGTAAAGTACATATAAATCGGTCTTTAGTATGCATACAAACCTTTCCTGTAGAGGAAAAGCTACATGAAATAATTATTCAAATTCCAAATACCAAGCTTATGACATGAGTATAGCAGACAATTTTCGCCACAAATCTACACGTTCTTATACATTCTATAAAAGACAACCAAAATTTTCTTTGTGTTAACCGCGACGATTTTTTTTAAATTTATAATCGATCCGCCGTAAAACTAAAGTAAAAACCTATATAATAATAATAATCTATTTTACTATGTTCTAAAACTATTATGCCACTGAATAGTGTTTGTGGTGCGTGTATAAAATTGGAAATCAAAACTACGCAAGAACAGCGATTTACATTAAAAAATGTATATTAATTACATTCGTTTCTGGAATTTGAGTCTTCGAGTTCATAAATAGCAATAATTTAGCTGGCGAATGTGTAAGTATATGTATTCTATAAATGGTCAATTCGGCTTACATCATTTTTTATTTACGTGTTCGAATATTATGCGATTAATGGAATGACTAATAGAAATAACTATGGTTCACAATATGTCTTACATAAAATTGAGCGTAAAATTACCACATTATCATTTGCTTAGATTCTACACGAATAACGTGTCGCTGTACAAATTAGACACGTTTCATGGATGTGAAAATTAATCCAAAAATGATTTTAGTTCCCCTCAATCAAATTAATCATTTGCTGATTTGGAATTGGTGCAGTGGCTAAAGTTGCGATGTTTGGGTCGGGAGAGACCGGGTTCGAATCCCAACGGGGGAGGGTTGCAAAAGGGAGTTTCATCACCTGATTACGATAGGTGATGACGATGAACACAACTATGATCCCCCGTTGTAGTGCGGAATCCAGAGGCCGAACCATCGTCAATGTCAGTTCAGGCTGGCATGGAGCAATGCATTGCGCAGATGGATGTTCAAAATCGCGAACCTGTATTTATGCGTCCACGATTTGGCTCTTGTTGGCGTAAAGTAGAACGTTAAAATAACCGCGAAAGAGTTGGGTGAGCTTCGGCCCCAGAAAAGATTGTAGGGATTAAAAAAAAAGCATGAATTAATTCATAATTACCTTACTGGTCAAAAAGATACCAATTATTCCATCTGATGATGGAACTTGGAATGGAAGCGTAAAGGAAAAAGCTGATTTGTTTGCATCATACCTTGTAGATACATTCAGACCTCACCGAAGACAAACTACAGATGAAAATATAACACTAGTTAACAGACTCGACTGTCAATCAAAGCATAAAGCATTAAACCTGTATCTTTACAACAGTTGAAAGTTGAAATCAGCAATAACTTAAGCTCCAAGAAATATCCTGGCTATGATCTAATTCAGGAAAAATAGCACTTACTGAAAAAGAAATACAAATCAACCCATATAAATCATGTGACTAGCTTCACCAATCAAATCACACGTTTACGGAAATAATGTTGCGTCGCAGAATAAAAACAAAGGAAAAACAGAGATAAAAATGTTTTAAATTTGTTTTTACATGGAATGCTTTCGCTAATGTGTGATTTGATTTGTGAAACTAGTCACTTGGTTTATACGTGTCGATCTGATTGGTTAGTATGCGGATCATTTTTATATTTTTCATCCGCTTACGTGGATGCACCTTAAGAGACTCAAATTAGGTTTTAGAGAAAAACATTCGACTATAGAACAGTTCCATAGAATCACAGACATATAATTGAAGATGCGCCGGAAAACAAAAAAATATGTTCAATTATCTTATTGGTTGTAGCACAAGCATTCGATAAAGAGGATGGCATAGAGGACTAGAATATAAACTGCATCGAGATCTACCAAATCAGTTTTATCAGATTCTAATATCCTGCTTAGCTAACCGTTATTTAAGGGTAAACTATGTAGATAAATATTCTTTATAAAATTAAACAAATTTAGTTAGACGTCTCCTTGGCTGATACAAATTTTGCGATTAGAAGAATTTCACCCCAACTGATCATAGTTATAAGTACATTTATTATACATATTTTAACCTCTAGAACCATTTTCTAATCAAAATTTTCTCACAATGTAAACTAAATGTTTTAATCAGTATATAAACTTAGAAAAATTAATTCAACACTAATTATTTAAACAACATGAAGTACTATCAAAATGTACAAACCACCTGTTGTCCAAACCATTGATTTATTGCCTATTAAAATTATGTATATAAAAAAAATACTTAGTCTGGGACAAACTGTATATTATATTATACGACCAATATACCATACTAAAAATGTATGCAATTTTCCACAATAATTTATTTCCTCATCGTATATGCACATAAAAATTCAAAACTCCTAATTTACATCAGTCACCCAAATTTTATGCAAATTGAATATGTAATATAAAAAAAAAAAGGTATACAATACCAAAATCTATAAATTTATAGATTATGAAGAATTATAATAAATTTAAATATGTAATAAAAAATGAATAATACATATATTCATTACATTGCAAGTATTTAATTAATTATAAATTGAATTTTAATTGCTGACCAACAATAACGACCAAAAATATTCATATCACGTTTAAAATTTGTTTAGCATAAAATTGCTACTTTGATTTTGTTAATTATATAGATCTGAAGATCTGTTTTGTATCTCACATGGAGTTTTGGTTAGGCTTCCATTTTAAAGATTTATTAACACAACTTTAATTTAACTTATTGATATTTTAACAAATGTTATGTATAGGTTGAAAGCCTCTAAAAATTTGTATTCGTCGGTTTATAATACTTTGGCAGAGCCAATATTTTAAAATGTGGTTAATCCGGAAACTAATTGATTTTAGTTAAATTAATAAATGAGTTATTATGTATACGATCTTCGATTTACTTCCTATTTCAAGCTTAGAGTTTACTGGGCGTATAATTTCCACTATCATATACGGTCCTACCCAATTTTGTGATAATTTGGTTTTCTTTTCTTCGTTTTTTAGAAACGAGGCAAGTGGAATTTGTTGAATCACGACCATAATTTGTTTTGGAATTCATTTTAGATTGTATAAGGCAATATGTGGAGCTGTCGTATAAGATTGTCGTCATAGTTGTATAGGATATTTGGTTCATTATGAAATTAAAGAGGTAAATTAAGTAGCGTACCAAAAACTAACGCAAAAACTAACGACCCGGTGATTGTCATAGGCATTTTCCCTGGATGACTAACTTTTTATATTTCTGGCAAGAATCGCACGACTTATAATGAATATATCAATCATCAAAAACGTCTCTATAGAAAGACCAACTATTCAAAAATTTAAAGGGACAAAGCGCCTCTTTGATGTAGTATTGGTTGTGTACAGATATAGCGTAAAACAAAAACAAAAAAATATATTTACTAACACTTATATAGTTAGTTTTTTTATGTTAGTTTTGCTTTGTTATTTGTTCTGGTACCAATACTACTTTATTGAGGCCAATACTACAATACTATGGTACCAATACTACTTATATATAGTAGTATTAGTGTACGAAAAAATGAGTTGGTCTTTCTATAGAGACGTTTTTGCAATCATTCCCAACATTTTCAATTGAGTGTATTGGTGCTATGAAAATTCATACCAAAAAATGTATAATTTTCTCATTCTTACTACCACTATTTAACATTTTTATCTCTAAGTTACGCACACTATTTAATGTGTATGGATAAATGAGAATTTTTTCGTCTCTTTTTTTGTTATTTGTGTTTTGTATAAGAAAGAGATAACATCAATTTTGCCTTTTAAATTTTTTTTTTGACAATTTTTACTCTCTTTTGTTTTATAGTATGGAAATGTTTATTATATTTTACACTATATCAAAACCAACACTACTGTATATTATACAAGCCATGAAGCTTGGCTAAGTAAAACATATTATGACTACTATTTGGTGTATATGTTAGTGAATTTGACTACAGTAAAAATCGAAACAAAAAATTATATTTCGCACTGTCTATACTCCTCTAAATTCAAATTACATAACATTTCTACAAAAAAAACGAAACAAAAATTATATTTTGCACTATCCATTCTGCTCTAAATTTATAGTATATAGTATAGTATATAATGAAGTAAATAATAATAACAATACTTCTCTCTCTCGTTAAATAATAAATTTGTTTTTTGCTTTGTCATAAAGAATGCAACATACTGTTGTTCCATCATTCGTATTCATTTTTTATTTACATCAAAGCATATAATAAAAGTATATACAAATTATACTACGTCACAACACTAATACTTAGGTATAGTAGTCACTTTTTGGCATAAGTATCGCAACTTCATGGCTTGTATATACATTTGTGTTGGTTTTGACTATATTCTAAATCATATATCGACACGTTTTTTATTTACAATACATTCTCATGCGTATATGATTAAATATTAGAGTATGCAATGAATACGGGCTTGTAGTATAGAGGGTTTTGGCTACTACCATAACTCAGAGATGTATCACAAAATTTTTTCAGGGATTTAAAATCCACACTCGTCCATGCTATACCTCATCCGACGCGGATGATTCGAACGACGAATCCAACCAAGGCTTGATAAACTCAGCTGCTGTTGACGTTCTCTTAGGACCCTCGTATTCACCTATACCCTTTCTATATATCGTAGTGTTGATTTTCTTTAGCTTAGCACATCTTGTATGGTCCAAAAAATCTTGGTTTTTAAACCTGGCAATTTTAAACCTGGTCCAAATTTAGTTCTCTTTATAGCTATTAAATTTCCGACTTTGTAGGTTGTAAGAGCTTTGTGGGTTTTCCTAAATGATCGTCGATTTTCAATTTGTATTTTTTCTATTTACTTCGTCGCAGTTTCTCTTAAACTATCTCGAGAGTTTCTGAAATTTTTAATAATTTCTTTAATTTTCGTATCAGTTTTCTGGTGCATTTTAGTGCCAACTAATAACTCAAACGGAGTAGCACTAATGCTTCGATTTAGCGTGTTTTTAAGGTTTTTTTGCACACTTCCGACGAATCTAAACCATCGATCTGGAGCGTCTATCGATAGTTTCGAGGCGACAGATATTATTGACTGATGAATTCTCTCAACTAGGTCATTACCTCTTGGCAAGCCTGTAGTTATCGCAAGATGTTCGATAACTAATGGATTACCAAACACTTCTCTATGCTTTTGGAGTTTCTCCAACACTTCTTTCGACGTTGTGGATTTTGTCGCATATATCCACACAAACTTCGTAAAACCGTCTATCATTACTAACACATGATTATATTGCTTCTTAGTTGTCGCCATTGGCCTGATATGATCTAAATGTATAGCATGAAGAGGTAGATTTCCCTTTCCGATTGAAATGCAAATAACCTTCTTGTTTACCCGTTTTTCGGTTGCACATTATCGCTTTACGTATTAAATCACGAAAGATGATATTCACGAATCTCATAAATACACCAGGACTGTTACATAGCCCAAAAGGTTCTCTCCTAAAATGGTACTGCCCGTTGGTGGAAAATCCGTTTCTTAAATCGAACAAGCTATAAAATACCCGATCATCTTTCGGCATCATCGTGCAGTTTCTCGTTGGTCCATTTAGCGAAGTGAAAACGAAGTGGATGGTCATGCAGCTTCAACTCTTGAACCAATTGAACTTTATAAGGCGTCATACCGAGATCTTTTCGCAAAATTCGACGTAAACTGATGTGTGAAATGTTCAGTTCTTGAGAACGAGTTGATGTTGATGGAGAAACCTTACACTCTCAGCCACAGCTTCGATATTTTTGGGTGTACGCACTGTACGAGCACGCTCACGTCATGGCGCATCAACAATACCAGTTTCACGAACTTTAATAATAAACTTTCGTATAACGGGCACTGTTCTGAAAGGCACTTTGCCTGAAGCAAATTTTGCTTCTCTGCGACCAAATTTTGACATTTTCGTGCAATTTCCGACGTATTGACTTTGTTTTGGAAATAAATTTCCAATAAATTTCCAATAAATCCCAACGTTGCTCAAGCGTAAATCGATTCATTTCGTTCAGTGGAGGTAATATACTGAATTTTGTGACAGAATAGAATGACATAAGTATCGCCAGATTCGAAATAACCGGTAGTTCAAATTTAAACCGATAGATGGCCTACCCTTTATATGTAAATCCACAAGCAATTAAGCCAGCTAGTAACTACCGATATAGATTTACGGTTTTTAATATTGATCTTGTTGCATACTCTACATGCAACAAGATTATTCAAAATGTAAAACACTTGTATTACAACTCAATCGAGGATTTTCGATAATTTCTTCTTCCAATAAATTGAATTTTTATGTTGTTGTATACGTACTTTGGTTTATAGCACCACCTTTTAGTACCATAAGTAATCCAGGGCATCATTGGGCAGCACATACAACTTTTCATAGTACAGTTTTCACTCTCCAAATTATGAAAGAATAAAATTCTGACATACACCTTAAATTAACAAATTTCGCCCTTTACACCTTAGCGATATATCTTTATGAACCCACATGTCTGATTTTTATTAATGACTTGTTATTCATAATTAAGTTAGAGTGCTATTTTCCAAAACAAAAAAAAATTAAAAAATTATTTAGGGTTAAGGACTTTTACCTTTCTGAAATTATGATTTAAATATGTATATGAAAAGTTTGAAAATAAATTTAAAAAATTGCATAAATTGTGCAAAACAACACGAAATAATTGTCCGATTTTGATGATTGATACTTTAATCGAAAGCTCTCGATATCAGTAAAAATATTAAATTTTCAATCATATCCATAAATAATTTCCGAGCTCCCGATATTCGTGAGCACAATAAATATGAGCTCGGATTATGATACACAAGGATTATGAGCTCGGATCTATATACACAATTTGGATTCGTTGTTGCGGTGCATATCCTTATATTAAGATATATGAAGATTTGTAAGTCCTTAATAAATATTAACGACACTGACTATTAAAGCAGTTTAAACTCTTTACTTCCTGATATTACAGTTAATGACACTGGTAGACTATTTATTGTAAGGTTTAAAGTGTTAACAAACCATAATCTTTATTTGTAAAAGGAGAAACCAATTGTTAAATTGCTTAGGTCGATAAATCGTTCTACTCTCTCTCATAATCATTGGTCAAGAGGTAACTGTCAAACCCGTACGGCACAAAGACTAGATCAAAACCTTATCAAACTTCTGCTTGTAAAATTTCCAATGAATTTCAGTTTATCGAAGTTCATGATCCAAAACAAGTATAGGCAAGAAAAATTCCTAACTAAAACTTATTAGTGGTATCTTTTTTTTTGTTTTTGTTTCTGAACTCTGCAATCTGTTCTGGGGCCGAAGCTCTCCCAACTCTTTCGCAGTTAATTTTTAACGTCCTACCTTACGCCGTCACCAGCCAAATTGAGAACGCACGAATACAGGTTCGATTTTAAATCCATCTGCACATTGCATTGCTCCAGCCAGCCTGCACTGACATGGACGATGGTTCGGCCCATGGATTCTGCACTCCAACAGGGGGTCATAGTTGTGTTCATCGTCATCACCGATCGAAATCAGGTGATGAACAATCCATTTTGCAACCCTCCCCCGTTGGGATTCGAACCCGGTACCTCTCGTCCCAAACACCGCCGCTTTAACCACTGCACCAATTGCTCGGTTAGTGGTATCTTAAAGCAATTAATTCCTTAAATAATTAAATGGTCTTTTGAAGTTGTTGTGGTTATTTTCTCTTTACCTAGAGGTACTATAGCAACCGAAATTTTCTGATTTCTTTCTGGGCGTTTTATATCAGCGAATAAATATTTTAAAAATAATAGTTTTGTATTAACATATTGGGCCAGTAACCTTTTCATTCTCTTACCATTTTCGATCGTAGAAACGATTTGAGATTAGAAACTTTAATGAAATCTAATAAATACGCTTTATTGCGTGAGTCATAGAATTTACCTGGTGCCATGATCCCTATCTTAATTTAATGTTAAATAATTAAATCGTTTTGTAAAATATTTAAAATAAATTAATTTTAAAATTACATAATCACGAAATAAATATTATAAATTATTCAATTATTTTATTAAATTGAATGGAATAATTATATGTATTAACTATATACTTTGTTTTATACGAAGATGTGAGAAAGATTTATAATAATATTCAAGCTATTTTTCTTACTCTACCAAAGAGATCAGAAAATAGATAGCCATATTCTAATTTTGTTAATTAGAAAAGATTAAAAAACATTTTTTGCATTGAAGTTCATAAAACCATTTAATTTTTTTCTGTTTTGGTATAAATTAAATTGATATCGTTGAATTAAAATTAAATTGGAAGAATTTAAATTGTAAAAATTAAATGTGCTTATTACAATTTTCGAACAATAAAGATTACAGTTATGTATAAAGGCTTATTATATGTTGATCTCTGCAGTTGTTTGCATTCGCATGTCACGTAAAGTTCTTATAAACGAGTTTGATTTCCTTAGAATTCCATCCCAAAATTTTTTTACTGTCAGAAGCCGAATAATCGGTTTGCATCATCGATACCGTTAAAACAATAAAATCAACAGCATTACAGGCCAGAGTTGACCTTTACTGAGATCTTAAGATCTTTCAGACCATATATTTTTACAATTGGTGATCATTGTAGGTGGTCAGCTTGAAGCCATCACCTTAACCATCTCTATACGACCGGTGACATGAAAATTTCTTAAAAACTTATGCCAAAAATCGAAAAAAAAATTGAATGCAACAAATTTATGCTGGTGTGAATTTTAAACCATAATTCGAGATTTTCGGAATTCATAAAATTCATGTAGAGTATTTCTAAACCATAAAATGCATGCAAATCGATGGTCTACAAATTCGAAATTGTCAAAATTTCAGAAAATGCATGGTGTCTTCTATATGAAATATGTAACGCAAATCGAACATTTTCGAAATCCAGAAAATGATTAATAGCTAGTAAATTAGGTCAAATTCTTTGATATGCCCAAATATTTGCCTTTAAAACTAAACATAATATATAGGGTCATATAAAAAGTCTCCGCGGTTTTTTGGTACATTTTTGAACAAAAATTTTCTTTATTATTATCTATGACCTTTTGCCATTTCTCGGGTAGCTTCATAATTCCATCGGTGTAGAACTTCTGTGGTTTATCGTCGAAAAACTTGACCAAGTGATTTTCAGCGGCGCTTCGGTTTTCCGATTTTTTACTATCAAGAGAGTTTTGCAGAGACCGAAAAAATGTTAGTCAGACAGTGCAATTTCCGTGCCATACGGTGGATGCATCAAAACTTCCAACCAAGTTCCGTCAATTTGTTCCGAGCCATCAAAGATGTGTGTGGCTTCGTTCAAACGGTCGAGTTGTGCACAGTACAAGACCAAATTGATGATTTCGCCACGTTCTAGCAGCTCATAATGGACAATTATGACTTTCTAATCCTACCAAACACTACACATAATCGTTTTTGCCGTCAGTCCGGTCGGTGAAGTCGTTTGTGGAGGGCCACCAGCCTTTGACCATGAGCGCTTGCGTTTGATATTCTCGTATTCCACCTAGTTTTAATCGCATGTAATGATTCGCTTCAATGATCGGTTCGATTTCGTTGTGTTCCAGCAGCATATTTCACTGATATCAATTCGGTTAATCGAATTTCTTTGCGTTAACTTATGTGACATCCAAACATCAAGCGTTAACTCATGTGACTTCCAAACATGTGCATCTTTGACATCCAAATTTCCGTAACGGAATCGAGCAAACCACTCCTGGGTTCTTCGTTCACTCACAGCATTCTTACCATAAACTTCACAAATTTTTCAGCATGTTTTTGCATCGTTTTTACCTTTTTTATAGTAAAAAAGCATCACATAGCGTATTTCTTCAGATATTTCACTCATGTTCAAATCAATTTAACTTTTTACACAAGCATGGAATTATAAAATTTTCTTCACAAACAATGGAAGCTGAAATGTCACTTTTTAAGCACATGTACATTTGAGACTTTCAGATGAGTGTTGTCCGATATATGTAGGCATCAACACCATCTAGTGGCAAAAACCGCGGAGACTTTTTATATCACCTTATATATCAGGAAAAGAAAGCTGCATTCCTAGGCTTTCCTAATATGTACTTTGTATGTGTTTAAAGCAACTTTACCGGTATTGCTATATTGGCTTTGGTTCATCGAGAACATAAGTATCACGTTTCATAATTTTGTAATGTAACCACATAATTTATAACATTTCACGCAAATACCAATAATTCAAACAAATGCCAAGTTCTTTATCCATTATTGCCTATATTTCCTGATAGATACTGATTTAAATTACACCTATTCATATCAAGAAAATAGCACAATATATCAAGTTTAAGCAGACGTTTTAGAAATATCCACTAAAAATTATTGCTTGGTCTATATTGTTAAATTCAGTTAGGGTTCCATGAAACACACTGCATTTTGACTTGAGTTCCTTTAAAAACTTGATTTTATCGAAAAAGGTAAGTGAGCCATGTTTTTGTTCTTGCTGAAAAATTACGAAGTTTATAATATCAAGTCAATCAACTTTTGTAATGTTCCATAAACACTTTTTGTCCTTTTTGACACTTGTCAAAACAGTACATGGTTGCCGGATAAAAATATTTACAAAAATCGAGCATTTTAATTGTTGAGAAAGTCTAGGTCGTCGTAAACAAAAATTATTGAATTCTTTGTTTTTATTAAAACAAGGTTCCTTATTTCGTTTTTATAAAATTAAAAAAAGAATAATTATATTGTGATAAAAGTAAACAAATACAGTGAAATACTGGTATTCTCACGCAACAATATGTTCATGAGGGAATCAATCAGTATATGACTACTTGAACACCCTTTTGAAACTACGCCAGAATTAAATTCTGTTGTATTTCAATAAAACCTGCCGAAGGAAAAATTTGATCCCGAATTTTATCGAAATTGGGATCAAAGATAAATCCTTGGCTGCTCTTACCACCAAAATAAAAGCTAAAAGGTTATGGTTAAGCAAAAGTCTTCAGGAATTCTACACCACAAACAACTTTCTAACCATAAAAACTTATAACCTACAGTCCAAAATAGCGGATCAGTTCCACTATTTAGAGTATTGTAGTATAAGAGAATTTGTGGGAAAGAAAGTAGAGTCAAGGTTGAAACAAAGAAGATTGAATATACAAAGCAAAATCAAAAAACTCCAGCAAAAACCAATTAAATCAAACACCACTGAGGTTCCTCTTATAAAACATAAGTTTCATAAGAGAACCATAAATCTAAAGAAAATTGATTATAATGCCAAGGAGATATGCCTACTTGATAAAGGATTAAAACATAATTTAACCCCTAAAAGTGACATTAGGCAACATACCAGATCTCTATTTAGTTAGGAAAGTTCGTTACAGTGCGCCGCGCTTAAAAAGGACAATATTCTACAAGATTGTTTGAGATATCAAATTATGGATGGGATTAATAAAACTAATGTGATGTACAGTAACCGTTCAAGCTCGGAGGTGAAGGTTACTTCCGGACTGACAAAGAAGATTAAAAAACATGGGGCGATCGTCACTAAGTCTGATAAAGGCAACGCGACCGTAATCATGGATGCTGAGTTATACAACGACAAAGTGTTGGACTATATTAAGGATAATGATATAATTAGACTTTATTGTGACACAACTGATAAATTTTGCAGAAGTGTCAACAAATGCATAATTAAATATACAGCTTTTCTTTATAAACAAGAAATGAGGTACATGAAAATGATCAAACCGTCGGCAAACGGTCCTAAGGTTCATAAATCGACACAAGGACTTCCTAAGGTTCATAAATCGGATATGCCTATTCGACCGGTGATAAACTTCACATCCGCTCCCACGTACAGGATAGCGAAACGCGTTAATCAGTATCGAATACAGTTAAACTGGAAAACAACGTTTCGTTGATGAACAACCTGGAACTTGTAAACAGAATAGAATCAGTTAAAATTTCTCATGGTGCCAGACTGGCCTCTTTTGATATAACGAACACGTATAGTAACATTCCAATAGAAGAAACTATTGGAATCACTTACGACCTGCTCGTGAATCAGGGAGAAACGGAATGAGCAGAGGAAATTAGAAACCTCTTAAAGGTGATTACTACGAACATCAAGACATATTCTATGAACAGCAAGGAGGACTACCCATGGGAAGCCCTTTATCGGGAACTTTAGCCAATATTTTCTTAAATCACTTAGAGAATTGGAAAATATTGAGTGAGAGTAACCCTTATAAGAACTGTGTGGTATACTGGCATATATATGTAGATGATGTACTTACACTGCTTAGAGGAACCAATCTGCACATGATCAACAGACTGAATACGATACCAATGGACCAAGAAGACTATATAGAGGAACTGAATACTATTAAACAGATCGCTAGGGCCAACGGGTTTCAACCGGCAAGGATGGACCTATTGAACAGAAAACACAAAAGCAAGAAACTTAACGAACAGTATACTGGTAGCGAAAGATGACAAAGACAACAAATACATTACATTTGACAACGACAGAAATACAGCAAACATAAATAGATCGCAGGAAAATTTAACCAAATTAGTGACTGTCGATCTATCAGAAAAAACCCCAAGCTGAGCTGGAGAAATGATAGGTCTGATGTGAAAAGAAAAGACATTATGAAACATTGATTCTAAAAGTGTTGGTAAGACCGACAAAAGTGCAATCCAACGGTAATTCGCTGGATCATTTCTTCTTCCTGACTTAAAAATGAGACAAATAACTGAAATCTTCCAGGGATCCGAAGAAACACCCCTCCGCAAGCCTTTATTAACAGTAAGGTATAGTAAAGTGCCCGGGACCCCCATTCGTATCAGGATTGAGTAACCGGTCGCGAACCTCGTCTACCGTTAACTTGATAAAACCAAAACTCTAATTGGAACTATACTGACTGAGTTACGTAAAGTGACAAAAGATGGCGATGCTGGTTCGTAACCTAAAGCGAAAAAATCCGCAAATAAATCACATATGCCAGAGGAAGAGTTTGCGATGGACTCTGATAATTCATTGAAGAAGGGAACCCAGATGGTTTTCTTTATTATTGTTAATATATTTTTAAAACACTTTCGGATTTGCTGACAAATCATCTTCTATCTGCAACACGTAATTGTTGTACAAAAACCAATTTGTGACATGAGCAAAATCAGTATAAAAGTTTAAGAAGCCTATTGTGGCGTTTCATGTCAACCAGTTTTCGGTTGTACCAAAGTTCATGAAACAAAGTTCTAACCAACGGAACATATCTTTGAACTTTAGCTATGAGTAACTCGTTGAAAGTTGTAACAGTAACAAAATCTGAATCCCAATCAGCCCTATTCAGAAAAACGTATAGTGTTACTGAACTCAAGAAAAAAAATTGTTAGAAAATTGGTTTAATTCGCAGGAAAATAAATATTTATCGAAATTGGTGAATGATAGATGCTCATGCAACCAGTAAAGTCATTGCATGTTAAGACCTCGGAAAATAAAACATCTTCGTAAAAAAACAAATCCAGAAGATTACCACCAATGTTAAATATTCGATTGGCCTGCGTAGCTGAAATGGTTGCTCATATAATCAACATTGTGATTGTTCTTTTAACAGTCGTACATCGGAAAGATTAAAATCGCCGATGATCATTAAATTATCGATTTCAGTTCCTATTGGCATTATATCAAATTTGATGAATTCGATGATCATTTTGTAATAATCGATGTTGAATCCATATGGAACATATACTGCGACGATAAACTCGGTTATTCTGCTCACCGTTGCTTGAGTACGGTAATATCTGATATTAGAATGGCGATCAAATTTTAAAGGATTTTACTATAACAATCACTAAGGAAAGATGCTAAAACTTTATCAAATATCTTTTAAGTATTTCGATAATAAAGACCAGATCCCCCATCGTGTATTATTCATTTATTAAAACGTAAAAGTTCATAATTGTTAGTTTGGAGCAACTTTTTTGTAATTGTATTATTAGGGAGCGTTGACAATGCATGACAAACCATGGACAATGCATGAGTTGTTCATTCACTTCAGGCAATGTCGAACATAGTTTTAAATTAACACAATGAATTACGCTATCATATTTTACATATATCTAGTGCAGCTAAATGTGCTTAGACTTAATTTAAATAAATTTTGTTAAAATATTTGTTACGAAATGTTTACAAAAAAAAAACGATAAAAATTGGAAATCATGTCAAAATATACCAAATTTAGTATGTGCCTAGTAATCACATCGGTTATATTTTTTTTTCGTTGTAGCATCAAGGGCAATACACTAATAGTATTGATATTACGAAGTGCTCTTCACAATGAACATTGGTTTAATTATCAATTAAATTACATGAGTTTAAATACTTTGTTTTTATACTTTGTGTTTAGAATAGGACAGTAATCTTATTTTAGTTTTTGAGTTTAGCTATTTTTAGAAACATCGATAAATATAAAAATGCAGTTTAGTTTGAATTTAATCTATTTGTTTTTCTATAAATAATACTTTGTTTCATTTATTTTAAGTTTTAAAATTTTAAAAATGTATATTTTTAAAATTCAGTGCTATTAAAGAACGAGTTCAATATATTTACAACCATCAAAACTAACTTCTAATAATTAATTTCTAATAATCATATTCATGAATGCTTCAACTAAATACATAATTGGGTAACGTTTCTAAGTAATCGTTGTTGAGGATGTTGACAAGGTTGTAATGATATATTATTATTTTTTGCATGATATATTTTGTCTTAGTATATTTTCATTAGCCTTCAGATCATATGAAATTACTTAATATGATGTTGTCATAATAAAATCATTAATTCCGTAAATATGTATTCAAGCAAATTAATTAATATATTTAGACTCTATTTGTAAAATGAATTAATTTTTGTTTATAGATTAGTCAGCATGTCTAATCTAGTTGATGGATTGATTTTAATCACATCATTTTCTTATTTGGTACCACAAACTAATTAATCTTAAGTTAATCAGCAATCTAACATTTTTTAAGTTACTAAAGTTCATTTATAATTCATAATTTTTTTATTTATTAGGTTAGGTTTATTTTAATGAAAATTTTGAAACTTTTGACATAAATCGAAAATCTCAAATATTTTAATAACCTTAACTGGTGAAATTTTGTTAATAAAATTTGCAAATTGCGACAATTTAAATTACATTTTAGTTTAAAATGATTTATAAAAACCATAAAAATTTCGGTTCTGGCTCGGAAATCCGATTCACAACAACTTTACCGGTTACTGCTCAACTGAGTCAACTGAATATCTATTCACTAAGACTGTGTCCGAAACCCATGATAAATATTTGTGAATAACATTTTTGATATTTATTTGAAAACTATTTCCCTACATTCCCAATTTTTTATTACGCTGTCCGAAAAGTAATAATAATTGATTGAAATATTTCTCCGCCTTATTTGTTTTAAAATTAATTTTTTAATTTAAAGGTATAAAAAACTGAAATGAAGAAACTATGAATTACCTTTAATTGTGTGCATAGTTTATTAAAATTGTCATAGCAACGAGAAAGTTCAAATTTTCCTTATATGGTTGTACTTTTACAAAACCAAGTAGTGAATTTTATATGTTTTATTGTAAAGGTTGGGACATCTATTGGGTTAAATTTGAACCGCCGGTTATTTCGAATCTGGCAATACTTATGTCATTCTATTCTGTCACAAAATTCAGTATATTATCTCCACTGAACGAAATGAACGATTTACGCTTGAGCAACGTTGGGATATGTTATTGGAAATTTATTTCCAAAACAATGACAATTGGTCGGAAATTGCACGAAAATGTCGTGCAAAATTTGGTCGCAGAGAAGGACCTCGAACAGTGCCCGGTATACGCAAGTTTATTGTTAAAGTTCGTGAAACTGGTTTCATTGTTGATGCGTCAAGACGTGAGCGTTCTCGTACAGTGCGTGTACCCGAAATTATCGAAGCTGTGGCTGAGAGTATGCGTGAAAATCCATCAATATCACGTTCAAAAAATGAACATTTCACGCACCAGTTTAAAATGTCGAATTTTGTGAAAAGATCTCGGTATGACGCCTTACAAAGTTCAATTGGTTCAAGAGTTGAAGCCACATGACCATCCGCTTCGTTTTCACTTCGCTAGATGGGCCAACGAGAAACTGCACGATGATATCGATTTTGCCAAAAAAACCATCTTTTCGGATGAAGCTCATTTTCATCTTGGTGGGTACGTTAATAAGGAAAATTGTCGTATTTGGGGCTCAGAAAACCCAAACGTGGTCTTACAGCAGCCAATGCATCCATTACGAGTGACTGTTTGGTGCGGCTTGTGTAGTGGAGGCATCATTGGCCCATATTTATTTGAAAATGAGGATGATAACCATGATAACCGATTTTTTTGCGCCCGCTCTTCATGGTATTGAGGTGAACGATGTTTGGTTTCAACAGGACGGTGCAACTTGCCACACATCTCATGCCACAATCGATTTATTACGTCAAAGGTTTGATTGCCGTTTAATTAGCCGAAATAGTGATGTCAATTGGCCGGCAAGAAACTGTGATTTAACACCATTGGACTATTTTCTGTGGGGTGCCGTTAAAGATAAGTGTTATGCCGACAAACCAGAGACTCAAATCGAGCATTTGAAGGCCAACATTCGTGATGCCATCGCCGAGATACGACCCCATACATTCGAAAAATTGCTCGAAAATTGGTCCGATCGAATAGGGTTCTGTGAAGCCAGTCGCGGCAGCCATATGAATGAAATAATATTCCATCTCTAACCGGAACAATTGTACTTCACAATAAAAAATTAATAAATTTGGCAAAATTTCAAACCGTTTTTGTTTTATTGCTATTTTAAATTTAAACTTTAAATGGCTCACCCGTTATATCCGATACTTCAAAATTAGGTGATTTGGTCCTATATTATAATTAATGTACTGTTCACGTGTGGTGCGTTGCGCATATGCTCTATAGGGTTTTAGTCAACCAGCTAAACTACCATTGTATATAAAAAAAATCAACATCATTACAGACCAAAGTAGACCCTTTACTGAGATCCTTTTCAGCATCTTGAAATCAGTGGTGGAGATCGACTTCACAACTGCGGTGTGCGATTAAGCTAACATCTTAACCATCACTATACGATCGGTGACCATGGCAGACGTCAGCCATTGCATAACTTACATATTATAAACCACTCCTTTGTCCTTGAGGTATGCTTTGAGTCATTTTGTTGTTGAAAATAGTAGCCGAATGCAATGTCACCTTCAGCATACTCGAATATTACGTCTCTTAATCTTAAAAAAAACATCCACAATCTTTCGGTTGTTAAAGCAGTAAATAGGACAATGGCCTTGCCGAGAAAAAACACTCCGCACCTTAATAAATCCATAGTTTTTATGGTCACAATCAGTGACCATATAGATTAGGGGATATCAAAAGAAATCTTTGACCTGGACAAAAGCATCATTAAACTTGAACATCATACTTGATGTGTCGAGTCTTTAAAGCTGGATAAACTCATCATATTGATATTCTCATCAAAAAGATCTTTGATCCACTTGCAACATCTATTTATGTCATTCAGTATCGAAAACTAGCTGCCCACATTTACTTAAAACTGAATGCCATTCAGGCAATTGATAAAACTGTGAGTGCACATATCCCAGGTGAAAGGGAATCTAACATGTTGTCTCCATGTATATGGATGAACAATATTGTACTAAAAATTTTCCAAAAGACTAAGTGGGAATGACAAACAAATTGACGATAGATGGGTTATTCCTTACAATCCTTTCTATTGCGTTTCGGTTAAAAGCCTCACATATTTATTTAAATATGTGTACAAAGGTCATAATTGTGCCGTATAAAATGCAGAACAATAAAATGCAGCACAATGAAATTAAAACTTCTTGCATGGCGTTTATTAGGATTTAAAATGCGTTATCAAGATCTTACCATATGCCAACTTGATAAGCGGTTACAAGACTAAATAGGATGTTTCCAAGCTGATAGAATAGTGCAGTATAAATGCTGCTGGATCAAAATAAATGACACTGACTGCGCAAATTCCAAACGCGTGTCAATAATTGTATATAGTGTGATACCAGAATATAAGTACTTAATTTGTAAACAGAGCTCTTAGAGGCCTAGAATGTACAAAATGCCTATATTTACATCATGTAAAAGAAGCAACCAGTTTTGTCTGCTCATCAAGTACTCTACGATACTTTCCTACAAGCTGCTAAATCATTTGAATAAGTCGATGACGATGACGTATGGGACGCATCTATGGAAGATGCAATTATTGTATCAATCCCAAGAGCTTTTAGAAAGGTATTTTCACAAGTGTTTGTTTTTCTTTACTAGTCGTGTCTGATAAGCTTTGGAAACATTCTTTGGAGTATCGCTATACCGCAACAACCGAGACTGTGTAATGTCGGGATCCCTCAATTGCAAAATGTTTTTTTATTGATGGTTTTAGTGAAATCTCCACATTGGTTGTCTCAGGATGTTACTTGATGTCCTTCACGGCACCCCACAAATAAAAATCCAAAGGTGTCAAATCACAGCTTCTTGCTGGCCAATTCACGTCATCATTTCGACTGATATTGCGGCCATCGAATTTTTGACGCACTTCCACTATTGTAACGCTCGATGTGTGGCATGGCGCACCATCTTGCTGGAACCATAGGTCGTCCAAACCAATATCTTCAAGATATGACCACAAAAAAGATGTTAACATGTGGCGGTGGTTGATTCCGTTGTTCTCGGGCTTTGGCGCACATTTTCGGGAACTGCGGCGTCATTTTCGGCTGAACGAACACGACGAGCACGGGTACGCGTTGGAGTGTCGAGTAGGTAGCCCTTATCACGCAGTTTGTGCACAAACTTCTTGATACCGTTGGGTGTGAGTCCCGTGTTTTGACCAAATTTTGTACGAGATTTTCTTGAAACCAATTGTTTTTGTATTGGAAGTAAATTTCCAACATTTCCCTCTTTTGTTGAAGCGTTAAGCATCGGATTGTACCAGGTTTATTTTTAGTATTCAGAAATTTGATCATATTTCTACTTATTCGAGTATTGTTTTAGGGTGTAGATTAACTGTATTTTATGAACTTCGGGTTAGACTTTTTATTTTCAAATAACTTAAAACTAAGCAACCTTTCTTTTTGTTTAGAAAATGGTGGTTTTAGAAAATGGTAGATTTGGTTTTAGAAAATGGTAGATTCGCGTATTCTGCCACCCAAGAATATTTTTAGATCGCTAAATAAATCGTTCTTTGTTAGTGGTAGACGAGTTCAGGATGGGCTAAATGTTTCAAATTATAATTTGTAAAGTGGCATCGGGCTGGATAATTGGCAATATGCGTAGTTTTTTACTTTTTGGTGTTAATTATTATTATTTCACCCATTGTTGCATATTTCATCATGAATTAGCACATGCTCAAAATAGAGTGTGTAACATGGGTGAAATGGTTTTGGAAAAATTTAAGAGGTTTTTATGCCTAATAGAAGCAAAGAGTTCCTGCACAGTCAAACTCCTTCAGGAATGCCATCCCAAAAGAATCATTTGAAAGTAGGTGCAGCTAACGTGAATTGTTAATAGTAGGTCTATTTAATGGACCAAGATAAATGGTCAAAAAACGTATGCCCAAGCCGATCGAAACAGAAGTGTTGATTGGATCAGAAACTAGCAAAATTGTTATATATTGCCAAGAATCAAGTTGATCACAAAATCAAACGATCCCTTTCCAATTCTGTAGAAGTCAATTTGCTGTGAAATTAGCCTTTGTAATGACAATTTATAGATCTCAAGGGTAAACAATAAAATGTGCATATACCTTCCCGGACTAGAGTTCAGTTACGGGTAGCTGTATGTAGTTTTTTCTAGAGCAACCAGTGCTTAAGACGTTAAGGTCATCATAATTCATGAACCGCGCCAAGGTGACTTTAGGTAACTTTTGCATCGGTTTAACAAGACCTTTACCATAAATATTCACAGAAATATTTTCCACTGAGAATTTTGTTACAAATATAAATAAATAAACAAATCGTGCTTATAACATAAAAAAAAATCATGCGTGTGATAATTTTTTATATTTTTGTTCCCAAAATATATATCACATTTGATAGATAACCCTATATAATGACCCGAGTTTTTCTTTCTGAGCCACGCGTACTTTATTTGATTTATTGAGAGAGTTGGGTGCGCTGCGGCCCATAAAACAGATAAAAGATAATAAAAGCAAGTGTTTATTTTCAACGAAAATATCGATTAACTATATAAATGAGATTGACCTTTAACTGATTATATAAATAGGGGGCTAGATCTGTCAAAAACATTTATGATATCCATCCTCGCGATTATATAATAAAATATCATAACAAACAAATGCTTTTTTTCATATTTCAGTAAATCAAATAATTAGATAATTTAGCTAAATTATGTTTAGCCTATGTGGTCGGGTGGCTTTTACATGAGTGGAAAAATATACATTCAAACGACCAATATATATATATATTTTTTTTTAAATTACTGCCAATGGCTTTATTCTTGAATCTTTCTTTATCTGAAACTAACAAGAAGTGTGCAAAACTTACAATCTAATACATCTTATACTAAGCCCTAACCTATGTAAGTACTTATATTGGTATGCGTAATAATTAATTTGTTGAAAAATGAGTTAGCTTGCCTAAGGTTAAATGATGTTTATAGTTGCATTAAATCTAGTAGGTCTGTTCTGCGAAGGCGTCCATATTTTGGCTGCCTTAGTAGTTCCCTTTAAACTGTATGCCTTTATCATATGTTTATCTCTAGGCCCCTATGGATGTTATCATTTCGAATATACCAAGCAGAATTTGTAATACTACGTAGTATTTTTGATTGCGTGCGTTGTTAAAGGTTTATATTTGATGCGCTGGTAGAGCCCCATAGTTGAAATCTACATGTTCAAATCGGGATTAGGGTCGCCTTGTGTAGTAGAACTTTGCAGTCTAGTGACAGTTTTGATCTTCTTCCAATCAGCCACTACATTTTGGAGAATTTTATTTTTATTTGTTTGCACTTTGTTTCAATGTGCTTTCTCTAAGTCAACCTTCTATCAAGATGAAGATTTCTGGCCATTTTGTGTATGTGATCTTGTAGCTCTCTTGATGCATAGTTTGTGGATTTTTATGTGAATACATAATAGCAGTGTCATCAGCAAATGTTGATGTGACCACTTTTTCAGTGGTTGGTAAATCAGCTGTGTACAACAAGTAAAGCACTGGTCCCAATACGCTTGCTTGTGGAACCGCTGCGTTTGTCAGGTTTAGTTTGGTAATGGCTGTATTTTGCTTGACCTAAAATTTTCTTTCGAACAGGTAATTTTCAAGAATTGCATGAAATTTGTTTGGGAGCAGAGTTTTTATTTTGTGTATCAGGTAAATTTTGTCCCTCATGCCACACTTTGTCAAAAGCTTGTGCAATATCCAGAAAAACGCCGGAACAGTATTTCTTTTCCTCTAGATCTAGTTTAACTGCGTTCACAACTCTATGCACCTGCTCTACAGTACTATGCTGGTCACGAAACCCAAAACGGGGGTACTGGTATAATGTGTTCTGCAGATAATATTGGTTTTAATTTTAGTAGTAACATTTTTTCAAAAGTTTTAAAACTGCCGGAAGAAGACTTATCGACCTGTATGACGCGACTTGCGTTTCGTCGTTACCAGGCTTCGGGATCATTATAATTAGTGACGTTTTCCATTTTTTAGGGAGATATCCACATCTCATTATTGCATTAAATACATAGGTTAAGAGTTTTATGCATTTTTCTGGTAATAATGTCCTGGAGATTTCTTTGGGATTAGACTTTAAATAGTAGTTGTAACACTTTTTCACTTAAATCTTATAGAATTTGCGATATAATCAACCTTTGCATAATCCGGCAGTATACTGACACTGCTTTGCTCATTTGGTGTAAATACCTTTTTTAAGTGGTTGGAGAAAACATTAGGTTTTACAATGGCATTTCTGGCCCAGTAGCCATCTGGTTGTCTGATTGGTGGATTCGATAGAGCTGGCCTTCTTAATTTTTTGTTGCCTTCCATAGTAAGTAATCCGTTTTTTCCGTTGCTGAGAGTTCACTCAGATAATTCTGTATTCCTTTATCTGCGTCCTCTACCAAACCTCGTTTTAGAGCTTTAATAGCTTTATTTAAAAAGCCTTTAAAGACACCTTTTGAGTAGTGGAGACTTTTGGTGCTGCCATTGCGTATCTTCCGCTTTTCTTGAATTAACTGCTGAATGTTAGGTGTTGGCCTATTGACTCTTTCAGAGCTATTAACGCCAGATGTAGCCTTTTTGCAGCGAATCCCATTATTTGAGTTAAATTTTTTGTTGCTACTTCAATATCTTCTGGTGTGGACAGAGAATTGTCCAGTTGGCAGTTCTGTTCAGTCATATTTCTATATTTATCCCATATAGTAAATTTGCTTGTTAGACGTATAGGTTGGTCAATTTTTAAAGCATCGTTACTCAATTTGACTATAATTGGAGAGTGATCAGATGATAGGTCATAGCAATCGTCTACTTGAGCATTGGTGCGGGCGATTTCTTTTTTTTACGTTCAAAATTTGTGTGGTGTGGTTTTTTTAAACCCAATTTAAAAATAAAATGCAAACATATATTAAAATTAATAAATTTCTATAAAAACAATGTATATCGATGTTATACTCCATAAACACTCATTGTCCCGAATGATTTCTAAATTTTAGATATATCGTACATTGACCACACCAGCCGCCATCTTTAATAATTGAATCTTATGTACAATTTTGAAAATAATAAATTTTGACACTGACGTTGCCACAAATTTAAAACATTCTTAAGTTTTTTATCCTTAAAATGTTACGCAAGAAAATAATTATATTTTGTAAATCATGATGTTCATCAGTTAACCAATCATTATATTATATTGTAAATAGTAAACTATCACCTCTCTCTCACATCAAAAATGTTCGAAGAAAAGGCTTTGCAGTTCGCAACTTACTTTATAGATTTTTTAACCGCAATGGTCACCTCTGGCCAAAACTAAATTAAAATTATATAAGGCATATATGAGGCCTATCGTAACCTACGCTATC
Source organism: Tipula confusa (assembly GCA_963556175.1). Classification (NCBI taxonomy): domain Eukaryota; kingdom Metazoa; phylum Arthropoda; class Insecta; order Diptera; family Tipulidae; genus Tipula; species Tipula confusa. The sequence goes on from OY744477.1 coordinate 74,738,786, forward strand.
ACTTCATGGAAAACCTCAAAAACTTCGCCTGCCGACTTCAATCGGAGTTTATTGATAGGATAACCAATTGTGAAGCACAATTCCTTCGTGCAATTCCTCATTCATAGAACCTGGCACTCGTGGAGGAATACAAGATATAAGTCTCTCATCTGACACATAACCCGATACTAAATCTCTTTTCTTTTAGGAACAAATTTACTATTAAATATGTATGCTATGTTTAACATCTGTATCATAATTTAATTTAAATATATGTATATAGTTTAGGTTAAGTAGATAACAGTAGTTTAAGTAGTCAAAATAGTTTTAAGCCAATAAATATATCTCAAATACTTAAGAAATTTATAAAACAATAGATGTAATACTAAAATACTTATTAATAATAGATGATAAAGTTTAGGCTAAGAATCTTAACTAAGAAAATTTATGTAAATATTAACCAATTAAATATTTTAAGGTATAAAAAAAAATAAAACAATCACAATGAATTAATCACAAATATATAGTCTCCAAAAAATACAGAATAAATTTATGCGAGGTTTTTTAAGAGCATAAAATAGGACACATAAAAGTAAATTGCTACCGAGCAATTGGCGAAGTGGTTAAAGCTGCGGTGTTTGGGACGGGAAGTACCGGGTTCGAATCCCAACGGGGGAGGGTTGCAAAAGGGATTTTTCATCACCTGATTTCGATCAGTGATGACGATGAACACAACTATGACTCCCCTGTTGGAGTGCAGAATCCATGGGCCGAACCATCGTCCATGTCAGTGCAGGCTGGCTGGAGCAATGCAATGTGCAGATGGATTTAAAATCGAACCTGTATTCGTGCGTCCTCAATTTGGCTGGTGACGGCGTAAGGTAGGACGTTAAAAATTAACTGCGAAAGAGTTGGGAGAGCTTTGGCCCCAGAACAGATTGAAGAGTTCAGAAACAAAAAAAAAAGTAAATTGCTTGAAATATTAGGGTGGAATTCATTAAACCAAATAATTTATTACAATGTCGAATAAGTGATATGTTATTTTAATGCTAGAACTGAGAAAAATCCCACCGATGTATGAATTTAAAATAGCCAATCAAAGTGTAAAAGTAAGAGCTACAAATAATCTGAAAGCTGCATAGGTCACTGCCGACTACCAACTTGACTTCTTCGGGTTGCCTAAACCAAAGTGCTTATTTGAATATGTAAATGTTAGAATCGTCTCGTTGATACATTACGGACGAGCTATGGCTTGTAAAATCGTTTATTATCATTACCTTTATACAATTAATTCTCATGTACTAATAAAAAAAACATCATCACAGGTGGTAATAATAATAGATTAACACATATAGCTGATAAAGGAACAACATTAAATAATATAAACGAACAAATTTAGTAATGATTTAATAATTACGCGAGATAATCGTCAAATTTCTATTGTTAACATTTATTTTTCCGCATCAATTACTTAAATATGGGAAATAGATTTTCTGAACCGCAGACTCTTATGATTAGCGCCTGTACACTAGGTTATTGTATAATTGTGTACTGCATCGGTAGTATATTCTAAACATTTTAAATAATAATAAACCTTTAACGATAAATATTAATTAGTATACGTAATGAAACCTTTAGACTTATCGTCGTAAGCATGCCTTAACCAAATCTTTAAAAAGATAACCAAAAGTCTCGTTATTTAATTTTTTTTTAACCTGATAACACAATAATTAAATTTTATTATCAGTTTTACATTTCGAGTTCAATTCAATAAATTTTGTTTTTAGTTTCAATGCCTTATCAAGCTCAATATACTGTGTGCTGCTTGGGTAAATACTAATATAGTATATAGTAATTTATTTATCACTTAATTTTAAAGTCGATATAAAATTCCAGTTCGCCAGTCTTATTTACACATTGTAAGAATAAAGTAGTTTTTAATTTTATTGAATTTGGTATGATGATATTACTTAATTATAGTTTATTGATTAGTTGTTACGCATACAAATAATAAATTAATGTTAGTTTGATATTATGATTTATGCAAATTTCTATTATGTAATTTAGTTGAAATTTATTATCAAAAGTGTTTGTTAAGAATTGGTAAAGTTTGTAAAAAGAAAATGAAATTAAAAGTTGTTTTCAATTGATGTTGTTGTTAATGATCTGAAGTGCAATTTGTGAGAATAGAATCGAAAATTTAATAATTTTGTTTATAATTTTGGCCGAATTGAAAGTGTGGTGATGTTTGGACGATTTTTTTAAAAGTACATAGGTGGAATTATCTTTCCACGTTGTTGTACATAGGTGGAATTATCTTTCCACGTATTTCATTAAAAAATTATTTTTTCGATAAATGTTATCTGTTAAATTTACTGGACATTTTATTAAAGTTTTTGATTGATGTCAATCGAGATTGTTTAAATTTTTCGATGTATGCTAAATTGTTTAACCCCAATTTAAAATTTTAGTGCATTGTTTATTATAAAAAAAATAAAATGTTTTTGAATTTAGTATTGTTATACACTTGCATCTAATAATTTGTCTAGCTATCTTATGGTCAAGTCTGTTATTTAACATACCTCGAATCTCAGTGTTTTCGTGTTGTCCGAGATGCTATATGTGTTTTCTCGCATGTTTGGTGATTTCTTCACCAATGAAGAAAAGACCAATCGTCGGGACGATAGCGATGATTTTATTATCCAAGAAAAGAACGGGAGTGATATGATATGAAGCATTTCTGCGTAGGATTACTCAAATAAGAATGTATTAAATTATGTACTAGCAGAATTATAACATTTATAATTCAAAAAAAACTCTGAAGCAACTGTGAATGATTAATACTAACAAAAGCCTTTGAAAAATACAAAACCAGAATTGCAAATGAATTCTGCTTGTCTAACATATATAACAATATGTACTAGTAGAAAGATAACAATATGTACTAGTGCCGTTGTAGTGCTATGACCTGGTTTAAAACCTGACTGAAATTTACATAGAAAGTCAAACCTTTTGAAGTGCCCCTGAATGTGAATTTCCATAATTTTTTCCATAATTCTAGAAATAGCTAGCAAAATGCTGTTTGGACGAATATCATTAATGCTCTTTAGCCATAAAGGTGTAACGCGCAATTTACGGTGATTTCTTGTGTAAGAACAACTTTTATTATCTTTCCACCGAGCAACGAAAAGCTAAAGAAAAGGTTTGCATTTATAGACTGTCCAAAGGTCCTATGAAAATATTCAAAGTAAAAGATAGTCAAGTTCCTACAGAAATATTAGAAAATCTATTTTAAAACATAATGATTACGACCGGTGATGGTGGTAAATACAAATAAAACACCCTGTTGAAATGCAGAATCTATACCTCGTAGTACTATTAATTACTATTATGATAATCTTCTAACGGCTTCTTTAAGTTTTAATAAAAGTTGCTTCTTCTATCCCACTGATATTAATGGAGTATACAACTCTATTCGTCCGTTCGCATTGAAGGCTTCTTTCACCATAAATTCATCAAATATAAAAGATTTAACTACAGAGGAACTATAAATAACAATATCCGATAGTAAAAGAACTCCCAAAGAATCACAAAATTTACAAATTCCTTTCAATATATCAGCAGCAGAGAATCCAAAGACTGAAACACCAGTGGTGCTAGAAATGACAAGCCTCTTCGAATTATTTCGTACTTTAGTCCGTACTTTTTATAAAAAAAAATTCGATTTTCCCGAAATCCAAATTGATGAGGCGGTAATAGATTTCTTTCAAATATTATATGCTTCATCTTTTTGAGCAGCAGTTTCTCAAAGATTTTGAAGAGTTCTGAAAGCTGGGAAATTGGCCTATATATATTTTTTTATCATTAGGAGGCTTGTTTGTTTTCGGGAGATGGGTAATTGTGGTTGAAGAGATCGGACGTGTTTTTTCCGATCTCCTCATTTTAAAAATTAATTAATTTTTATTATGTTCTGTATGTAAAATAATTGTTTAATTTTATTTAATTATTACTAAATAATTAATGTGTCTTGTGTTGTTGTGCAAATTAATTAATTTAATTAATTAATTGCAAGATGATCATTAAATAATTATATGATTATTCACTACATGGAAGCCAGATCGCAGATGAGTATACATTTTAATCATTTGGTTTTCATAGTTTTCATAGTTTTGTTGTTTTATATGCCGGAGCATTGTTCATTTTTATTTAAATTTTTGGTCATAGAATTAAATAAGTTAGAATATTAGGCAATAATTCGGTATTAAAATTAATAAATTTGGTTTTAAATTGGTGTTCTGGTCGAAAAAGAAAGAATAAAGAAATAGTTTCTAAAATTTATATGAGTTTTGGTGTACATTTGATCGTGTTCGAGTCGTGTAACATAGGGTACAATATGCATCTTTGTCTGATCATTCTGATTTTAGTGAAACAAAACGATAAAAACAGTTTGTAGTGAATGTATGTGATTGTGCGATTCCCGTAGTTAATTGTAAATAGAAAATAAGATAAAAAGTGTGCGATCCTTGTGGTGGTGGAAATAAGTATGACAGGCAGAGATACAAACCTTATACATTTAAATTTTATTCACCACTATGATTTTATTCACAATTGACTGCTGTTTCTTTGCACCCATCGAAATGTTTGGTTAAATGTTTAAATATTTTGTGGTGTTAGGACATTGTACTCATGATACTATTATTATATAATGTTATTATTATAAAATGATTTATTATTATATTATTATATTTTTGTATTTGTATTTTTAAATAATTATATTTTTATATATTAATATTTCGATATTTTTATTCGATATTTATATTTCGATATTTATATACCTATGTAGTTATGTATTTATTTATTTATGTATTTATGTATTTATGTATTTATGTATTTATATATTTATATATTTATATATTTATATATTTATGTATTTATGTATTTATATATTTATATATTTATGTATTTATGTATTTATGTATTTATATATTTATGTATTTATATATTTATATATTTATATATTTATATATTTATATATTTATATATTTATATATTTATATATTTATGTATTTATATATTTATGTATTTATATATTTATATATTTATATATTTATATATTTATATATTTATATATTTATATATTTATATATTTATATATTTATATATTTATATATTTATATATTTATATATTTATATATTTATATATTTATATATTTATATATTTATATATTTATATATTTATATGTTCATATATTTATATATTTATATATTTATGTATTTATATATTTATATATTTATATATTTATGTATTTATATATTTATGTATTTATGTATTTATATATTTATATATTTATATATTTATATATTTATGTATTTATATATTTATATATTTATATATTTATATATTTATATATTTATATATTTATATATTTATATATTTATATATTTATATATTTATATATTTATATATTTATATATTTATATATTTATATATTTATATATTTATATATTTATATATTTATATATTTATATATTTATATATTTATATATTTATATATTTATATATTTATATATTTATATATTTATATATTTATATATTTATATATTTATATATTTATATATTTATGTATTTACATATTTATGTATTTATGTATTTATATATTTATATATTTATGTATTTATATATTTATGTATTTATGTATTTATGTATTTATATATTTATGTATTTATATATTTATATATTTATATATATATATTTATGTATTTATATATTTATATATTTATATATTTATATATTTATATATTTATATATTTATATATTTATATATTTATATATTTATATATTTATATATTTATATATTTATATATTTATATATTTATATATTTATATATTTATATATTTATATATTTATATATTTATATATTTATATATTTATATATTTATATATTTATATATTTATATATTTATATATTTATATATTTATGTATTTATATATTTATGTATTTATATATTTATATATTTATATATTTATATATTTATGTATTTATATATTTATATATTTATATATTTATATATTTATATATTTATATATTTATATATTTATATATTTATATATTTATATATTTATGTATTTATATATTTATATATTTATATATTTATATATTTATATATTTATGTATTTATATATTTATATATTTATATATTTATGTATTTATATATTTATGTATTTATATATTTATATATTTATATATTTATATATTTATATATTTATATATTTATGTATTTATATATTTATATATTTATATATTTATATATTTATATATTTATATATTTATATATTTATATATTTATATATTTATATATTTATATATTTATATATTTATATATTTATATATTTATATATTTATATATTTATGTATTTATATATTTATATATTTATATATTTATATATTTATATATTTATATATTTATATATTTATATATTTATGTATTTATATATTTATATATTTATATATTTATATATTTATGTATTTATATATTTATATATTTATATATTTATGTATTTATATATTTATGTATTTATATATTTATATATTTATGTATTTATATATTTATATATTTATATATTTATATATTTATATATTTATATATTTATATATTTATATATTTATATATTTATATATTTATATATTTATATATTTATATATTTATATATTTATATATTTATATATTTATATATTTATATATTTATATATTTATATATTTATATATTTATATATTTATATATTTATATATTTATATATTTATATATTTATATATTTATATATTTATATATTTATATATTTATATATTTATATATTTATATATTTATATATTTATATATTTATATATTTATATATTTATATATTTATATATTTATATATTTATATATTTATATATATATTTATGTATTTATATATTTATATATTTATATATTTATATATTTATATATTTATATATTTATATATTTATATATTTATATATTTATATATTTATATATTTATATATTTATATATTTATATATTTATATATTTATATATTTATATATTTATATATTTATATATTTATATATTTATATATTTATATATTTATATATTTATATATTTATATATTTATATATTTATATATTTATATATTTATATATTTATATATTTATATATTTATATATTTATATATTTATATATTTATATATTTATATATTTATATATTTATATATTTATATATTTATATATTTATATATTTATATATTTATATATTTATATATTTATGTATTTACATATTTATATATTTATGTATTTATATATTTATATATTTATGTATTTATATATTTATATATTTATGTATTTATATATTTATGTATTTATATATTTATATATTTATATATTTATATATTTATGTATTTATATATTTATATATTTATATATTTATATATTTATATATTTATATATTTATATATTTATATATTTATATATTTATATATTTATATATTTATATATTTATATATTTATATATTTATGTATTTATATATTTATATATTTATATATTTATATATTTATATATTTATATATATATATATTTATATATTTATATATTTATGTATTTATGTATTTATATATTTATATATTTATATATTTATGTATTTATATATTTATATATTTATATATTTATATATTTATATATTTATATATTTATGTATTTATATATTTATATATTTATATATTTATATATTTATATATTTATGTATTTATGTATTTATATATTTATATATTTATATTTATATATTTATATATTTATATATTTATGTATTTATATATTTATATATTTATATATTTATATATTTATGTATTTATATATTTATATATTTATGTATTTATATATTTATATATTTATATATTTATATATTTATATATTTATATATTTATATATTTATATATTTATATATTTATATATTTATATATTTATATATTTATATATTTATGTATTTATATATTTATATATTTATATATTTATATATTTATATATTTATATATTTATATATTTATATATTTATATATTTATGTATTTATATATTTATATATTTATATATTTATATATTTATATATTTATATATTTATATATTTATATATTTATATATTTATATATTTATATATTTATATATTTATATATTTATATATTTATATATTTATATATTTATATATTTATATATTTATATATTTATATATTTATATATTTATATATTTATATATTTATGTATTTATATATTTATATATTTATATATTTATATATTTATATATTTATATATTTATATATTTATATATTTATATATTTATATATTTATATATTTATATATTTATATATTTATATATTTATATATTTATATATTTATATATTTATATATTTATATATTTATATATTTATATATTTATATATTTATATATTTATATATTTATATATTTATATATTTATATATTTATATATTTATGTATTTATATATTTATATATTTATATATTTATATATTTATATATTTATATATTTATATATTTATATATTTATATATTTATATATTTATATATTTATATATTTATATATTTATATATTTATATATTTATATATTTATGTATTTATATATTTATATATTTATATATTTATATATTTATATATTTATGTATTTATATATTTATATATTTATATATTTATGTATTTATATATTTATATATTTATATATTTATATATTTATGTATTTATATATTTATATATTTATGTATTTATGTATTTATATATTTATATATTTATATATTTATGTATTTATGTATTTATGTATTTATATATTTATATATTTATATATTTATATATTTATATATTTATATATTTATGTATTTATATATTTATATATTTATATATTTATATATTTATATATTTATATATTTATGTATTTATATATTTATATATTTATATATTTATGTATTTATATATTTATATATTTATATATTTATATATTTATGTATTTATATATTTATATATTTATGTATTTATGTATTTATATATTTATATATTTATATATTTATATATTTATATATTTATATATTTATATATTTATATATTTATATATTTATATATTTATATATTTATATATTTATATATTTATATATTTATATGTTTATATATTTATATATTTATATATTTATATATTTATATATTTATATATTTATGTATTTATATATTTATATATTTATATATTTATATATTTATATATTTATATATTTATGTATTTACATATTTATATATTTATATATTTATATATTTATGTATTTATATATTTATATATTTATGTATTTATGTATTTATATATTTATATATTTATATATTTATGTATTTATGTATTTATGTATTTATATATTTATATATTTATATATTTATATATTTATGTATTTATATATTTATATATTTATGTATTTATATATTTATATATTTATGTATTTATATATTTATATATTTATATATTTATGTATTTATATATTTATATATTTATATATTTATGTATTTATATATTTATATATTTATGTATTTATGTATTTATATATTTATATATTTATGTATTTATGTATTTATATATTTATATATTTATATATTTATATATTTATATATTTATATATTTATATATTTATATATTTATATATTTATGTATTTATGTATTTATATATTTATATATTTATATATTTATATATTTATATATTTATATATTTATATATTTACATATTTATATATTTATATATTTATATATTTATATATTTATATATTTATATATTTATATATTTATGTATTTATATATTTATATATATATATATTTATATATTTATGTATTTATGTATTTATATATTTATATATTTATATATTTATGTATTTATATATTTATATTTTTATATATTTATATATTTATATATTTATATATTTATATATTTATTTATTTATATATTTATATATTTATGTATTTATATATTTATATATTTATATTTATATATTTATATATTTATATATTTATATATTTATGTATTTATATATTTATATATTTATATATTTATATATTTATATATTTATATATTTATATATTTATATATTTATATATTTATATATTTATATATTTATATATTTATATATTTATATATTTATATATTTATATATTTATATATTTATATATTTATGTATTTATATATTTATGTATTTATATATTTATGTATTTATATATTTATATATTTATATATTTATATATTTATATATTTATATATTTATATATTTATATATTTATATATTTATATATTTATATATTTATATATTTATGTATTTATATATTTATATATTTATATATTTATATATTTATATATTTATATATTTATATATTTATATATTTATATATTTATATATTTATATATTTATATATTTATATATTTATATATTTATGTATTTATATATTTATATATTTATGTATTTATATATTTATATATTTATATATTTATATATTTATATATTTATATATTTATATATTTATATATTTATATATTTATATATTTATATATTTATATATTTATATATTTATATATTTATATATTTATATATTTATATATTTATATATTTATATATTTATATATTTATGTATTTATATATTTATATATTTATATATTTATGTATTTATATATTTATATATTTATATATTTATATATTTATATATTTATATATTTATATATTTATATATTTATATATTTATATATTTATATATTTATATATTTATATATTTATATATTTATATATTTATATATTTATGTATTTATATATTTATATATTTATATATTTATATATTTATATATTTATATATTTATATATTTATATATTTATATATTTATATATTTATATATTTATATATTTATATATTTATATATTTATGTATTTATATATTTATATATTTATATATTTATATATTTATATATTTATATATTTATATATTTATATATTTATATATTTATATATTTATATATTTATATATTTATATATTTATATATTTATATATTTATATATTTATATATTTATATATTTATATATTTATATATTTATATATTTATATATTTATATATTTATATATTTATATATTTATATATTTATATATTTATATATTTATATATTTATATATTTATATATTTATATATTTATGTATTTATATATTTATATATTTATGTATTTATGTATTTATATATTTATATATTTATATATTTATGTATTTATGTATTTATGTATTTATATATTTATATATTTATATATTTATGTATTTATATATTTATATATTTATATATTTATATATTTATATATTTATATATTTATGTATTTATGTATTTATATATTTATATATTTATGTATTTATATATTTATATATTTATGTATTTATATATTTATATATTTATATATTTATATATTTATGTATTTATGTATTTATATATTTATATATTTATATATTTATATATTTATATATTTATATATTTATATATTTATATATTTATATATTTATGTATTTATATATTTATATATTTATATATTTATATATTTATATATTTATATATTTATGTATTTATATATTTATGTATTTGTGTATTCACATGTTGATATTACATTAATATATTATTATTATTATGAGACAAATTAATAAATTTGTATTTTCAGGGAAAACTAATCCAGTTTATTACAGTATAAGTCTTGCAGAAATTAAATTATGATATTATTAGTTTATTATATTACAAATTAATTAATTTATCATTTCAGATGAAAACTAATTCAATTTATTAAAGCCTACAGCTAAGTGCAATTATTTCATTAATAGATTTTGCTTTTAGGAAATATTTGCTGATACACCTAAATGGGGACACACTGCAGTTGATGATAAGAAATGAAATAATGCAGAGCAGCTCGTCAAAATTGTGATTGTCTTGTGCTAACATAAGTTGAATATTGGCTTCCGGAAAACCGGGTCAAATCTGTCATTACTAACATGCCCTTCCTTTCCTTACACCACAAAAAAAAAATACTAACTATCGATCGCTTAGGTGTCAGTAACCGGGTCGAGTCTGTCACAACTAACATTCCTTCCATTCCTTCGGTTTTGTTACATGTAACACGGGTGTACGGTGGTGCCCGGCATTCCGGGAGTTCCTGGTTCGTCCTTGGCCGTACACTCTAATCAATCAATCAATCAATCAATTAGGAGGCTTGTTTGTTTTCGGTATCACAATAATCTCAGCTACTCTTCATTGATGAGGTACAAATTTCAGTCGTAATAATGCGTTGATTATATGACGCACTTTTCGTACTCCTTTTTAGGAAGTGCTATTATTATTTCACCTGTCATTAAATCATAGTCTAGTGAATTTTTTGTACTTAGGTTATGATTAATTTCATCTTTCAACTCTATATGCTATATGCTGGGATTATATTTTCTTACGCTGATTGCCTTACGTGTGGTTCTCTTTGCAGGTAAGCTGCAAAAGTTATGTTTTCTGTTTAGTTTTTGTAAAGAAGTAGTTTTTTGTAATCTTGAACCCAGAATATATATTTTGCATTTAATGTACAGTTATTTAATGTACAGTTATTTACAGTAGTTTACACATATTTAAGGTCGATTTTTATTTACACGACACATTCGAGCAGAGTGCTTTCCATGGCATTTTACACATTTTGGCTCGCTATTGCAATATTTTTGCGTATGGTTATAGTCTTGGAATTGTTTGCATTGCGCTATTAGTCCAGTGGTCTCTTATGTTTAAGATATATTGAAGATGGCGTCAATATTTTTTTTACTTAACATAAACATAAATAAGTGAAGACCTCTTTTAATAATTTAAAATCCAGTCTCTTTTTTGTCTTTCTCTCCTTTTAAAATATTTACTGTATTTTCTATTTGCAGCCCATGTCGTTTGAAACCTTCCATTATATACTCTTTTGTACAGGTTGGATAAAGGCATGTTGCCATGACTTTTATTGGATGGTCCTTATATTTGTCAGAGTCTGGTGTATAGATTTTCTTTTGAGGAGTTTTTTTTTGTTGTTTTTTTCCAATGAGCTTTTTGGACTGGGAACTACTAGCTCCTTCTGGAGAGTATTCCGCTCTATTTCTCTTGCGAAAACGTTTCTTCCTTTGAACTATTCATTTTATCTCTTCTTCATCAGTATACAACTCTGTATAGTTTTATTACTAACTTGAGGTTTAACAATGGCTTTTTCATTTCTTCATTGCCATTCATCAGCTGGAATATTATGTTGAAGCTGATTTTTTTTCAATTTCATTAATTTTTGAGGAAAAGGAAAATCCCACAATATTCTTTTCAAACTGTTAGCCTAACCAGTTTAGGAGATATTGCCACTTGCAAGCTTGTTTTTTTATTTTTATTCTCTTGGTTTTGAGGTTGATGTTTATTCCCACGAGTAGCACGAGAAATAACAGTCACATATGATAAATTTCTACGTTATCTACGTTATTAAACAAAATAACGGCTAATTCGGAGTTCTCAAACTAGCAACTTAGCCATACAGCTTTCCGTTAGCCATACAGCTTTCGGCATACGCAGTGCCTCCTTAGCTTAGATGTGCGACATTTTTTTTTCCATACATACCCCAAGTATTTTGTTTTCCCGGTACTTGGAAGGCTTTCCCCAATTCCCCAATCCGTCAAATTGTCATGAATAGAAAAGTTTTATGGTTTAAGACGGTTATTTTATAGGTTTTAAAAATTTTAAATCAAGTTAATATAATATCGGATTTTAAAGACACAATGAATTTTTTATTTTACCACATTTTAAAGAGTTCTGGTTCTGAGGCAATCAAAGAGAGTTACGACATTGATAATATTGCATTTCTGATACTGATACGGGTATCATAAATTAAGGTATTAGTCTGAAAAACTCTTTATTATTTTATTAATAGAATATATACAATTTTTTTTTTAAACGTACGCTCATCCTTTATTCTGATACGAAACGATATTCAATACGCTATAATTTTAGAATTTCGTTTCGTTTTCCGTAATATTTTGCTTCCATTTTATTTAAAGATAGTATACTTCCTTTTGTTTCAATAGAATCGATAGATCAGTTAATGGGTTCAGTAAATTATTGTCCGATTAGCATTATACGAGCTCAAACAAAACCAGTACGGTGATTATATATCGTTAATTTTGATGAATACTTAAAATATTTAAACGCTGTTGTCTAACACAATTGTTAATATTTGACGTATTGAGCAACGTTCGATGAAAATAATAGACAAGTAACAGAGGTGCCCAACATATTAGAAATTTTCCGAAATTAATCCATTAAAACATTGCTACTTTAATAAATCAAATCATTTTCTGATTTCGATACTGTTCTCCACAAATCGTGGATTAATATTTTATAATCCAGGACATTTATAAAGTTGGATACATCTGCCGCAGTCATTTCACAATTTCCAACATGTTCCAGTGTATCCACTACCTGTTTTAGGATGTTGTTCCGATACATGCTTTTAACATTTTTAATGATTCCCTGATCCCCTGGTTTTAATTTGGCATTTGTTAATCCCTTTACATCGGTATATTCGGGACGGTTATCGACAGTAAACTAAATATTTCTTTTATTTCTCTTCATTGAAAGATCGATGCTGCGAAACCATTTAAAAAAAAATGCTGATTTATTACCCCGTCATGTAACCGGGATGCTTTTTGTCTACAGCACTAGCACACAAAAACACCTTTCTCTCTGGCTTTCACATCCCGCACTAATTTTGCCGCCCGCAAAGTAATTGATTTATTCAATTTTTTTGATTTTGCCGCCCGCACTAAGGTCCTCCATCCATCTCGGTCCATCGCTCTCGTCCTCCAGTTGATTAAACACTTTATTGGTCATTCGTTATTGTGGAAATCGTGTAACGTGGCCGAGCCATCTAACTCGATTGGATTTGATGAATCCGATAATATCGCAGCCTCCAAAAAGTTGCCTTATCTCGTGGTTCATACGAATCCGATATTCGTTGAACGCGACTTTGATTGGACCAGCGCATGGTCCAGCTCTCGCTTCCGAAAGCCAGCACAGGTCTTATGAGTGCTTTATAAAGTGCGAGTTTGCACACTGCGACATATGTTTAGATCGCAATAATTTCGATTAGGCGGAGAAATCTCGTTGTCCGGCAGCGATTCGGGCTTTTATTTCTGCCTGCATATCATTCGAAGATGTTATAACTGACTCGAGGTATTTATAGTTTTCGATGCTATCAAAGTTATAGTCGCGAGATTCCGAGATTTACCATTGAGATGTTTTTGGGTGTTGCTAACAATTTTGTTTTGCTGCTGTTCACCTCCAAACCAACTCTTCTTGGGTCTTCGGCCCAGAAGCACGATATCATCTGCATATCCAAGAATTTGGCCTGATTTATTAAATATACAGCGCGAAGTTTCAATGTTGCTTTTTCTCACTACGTACTCAAGCGCCAAGTACTCTTCAGTGACGCTTGGTCTTTTAAAGCATCAATATTCCATCGAACGGTCTTTTGTGCTTGTATGTTGAACGTAGATGATAGTTTGCACTTATACTTAAATATGACAAGCACATGATCTCTGTCCATGACTGCACCTCTGTAAGATCTGACGTTGGATATGCTGGTGAAGAGTCTCTTAGACACCATGGCGTCACCGATTTGGTTTTCCGTTCTTCCATCAGTCCGTTCTTCACGTTATTTTGTGGATTCTCTTGTGTGGGAAAAACGTACTTGATACAACTAAGTTGTACGTTATTGCCAGGTCGGTGACGCGTTGGCCGTTGTTGTTACTAGTTAAGTGCAGGCTATTAGGACCGATGTACAATGTATTTTCTGCACTACCGATTTTTGCGTTAAAGTCGCCCACGATGATTTTAATGTCGTGGTGCGGTATGTTATTGATGACTTCCCCCAGCTCGACAAAGAAGAGATCTTTGATGTCATCAGTTTTATCTTCGGTGGGTGCATGTACATAAACGATCGTAATGTTGAATTTCTTAGTGCGGACCCTGACCGTGCATATCCGCATGTTGATAGGGCGGAAGTCGATGATATGATGCTTCGCACGCTGATGGATAAGAAAGCCAACTTCAAATTCTCCTCCATTCTGATGGCCGCTGTAATGAAGAGTTTAACCATTGATGGTGTCATGGATTCCACTCCCAGACCATATAAGCTCTTGTAGTGCAAGCACGTCTAATGTGTAACTCTTTGCTTGGTTCGAAAGGATCTGGAGATCTCCAGGTCTTAAGAGGCTAAGCACTTCCATGTTCCCATTTTTAAAGCGTTGTCCATATACAATTTCCGAAGTCGATTTTGTGATGAATCCGATATGGTAATCCGAGGCCTTTGATTAGAGTTCATAACTTTAATTGTTTTTATGAGAGCAAGTTGTTGGCCTGCTGCTCATCCCGCTTTTTACGTGTGTTGGCCACGTACTGGAGAGAATCTTAAGACATCCTACCTTGGACACATTTATGTAGCGAGCCGCTTGATACAAGACAGACGCCCGCCTCTGCCGCACCTTACCTGGAGAACAGACGCTGATTTGGTATTGGTTTTGAGGCGCCAATGACTCGCCCTCACATGTAGTGTCCATGACTATAAACAGGATTTCCCCTGCTCGCCTCCACTTCCCGCATGATTCATTTAGCGTGACCCAGGGAGCACCGCAAGGAGGTATGAATCTAGGTCTTCGCCCCTCCCACAAAAAAACACCGTCTCACCTTAATTCCTTAGATAGTTTTACTCTTTTGCTTTTTTCACTTTTGGAACAAGTCTTTTATTAGTTATTAGTTTAAAGAAATGTCCTACCTTATCGGCACTTAGCCAATCGTTTTCATCATAACAATCAACAAAAGCAGAGAATGTGTTGTTTAATTAGTTGACGTCCTTCTCCAATACCTCATTAGCTTCACCACATAAAGTTGTAGGTTGAATTCATATGTATAAATATGTAAACTCATATGTAAAAGATCATATACATTTCTTAAAGAACAACGAAATTAATTTGTCAGTAGGTATAATTTTGATGTGTCAAATAGAATAATTTCTTATAACTTAATGTCCAAGATACCAATATAAAGAGGTTGTCTAATTTTTAGTTATTATTTGTATTGAATTTCAAGGGACTGAAAGAAAATGTCCAAAATACATAAATTTCCAACAAATAGAATTGTCCAAGTTTGGAGGCTTTGCCGTTTTAAATAAAAACTAGCTATAAAATTATAATTTAAAGGAAGTTATTGAAGGTCTTCTAAAATATTACATGCCAATCTATTACGATTATTCCACAATAAACTTGAGATCCGAAAAAAACCGTTTAGTGCTTGCTGTTTATCACGTAAATTTTCAGCTGAAATTTCTTTCTTGACTGATTTGAATAACTTCCATACTGACCTAAGGTAATGTATTGCTCATGATTCTTGATCTTCAGTTAACAAATTGGAATCATGGATCCTCGTAGACAGCGAATAAAAAAATTTCATTTTCTAAAAGATTGGCTTTATTTCTATTAATATTTTTCTAAAAAAAAAGATAGCGAACATGTTTGATTTTGATAAAATTTGCAATTTAAAGTTATTTTCTAGCGATGAATGTTTATTCCCAACACAGCTCTGTTATCTAACTTAACAGCAAGTAAACGGCCTTAAATATCTAGTTTTGTTGTTGAAATTAGTTTAGCAGCTATTTATGGTTTACATCTAGTGGGAGATCTTAATGGGATCCAAAACCCAGATTATTTCTTTAATTCAAATGAACATCCATCACAGTGGGTAATTCTAAGCAAGCTTTCGTAATAATTTGATTATAAAATTAAGGTAATTACCCCCGGTCAAAAAGGGACGTCGTTAATGATTCACAATAAATTCATAACACTCACTTTATTAATCTACTTGTGTAATTGACAAGGTTATATTTTGTTTTTCTGAAAATTTAATTTCTGTTCATTGTAGTATTCTATTTTAATATTTGTTTGAAATTCTCATATTCGTCATAACAGTAATTTCGTTGATCGTAGTTCAACGCTGTTTTGAACTGCTTTCGATCAGCACAAAACTCAGATTATGCCAATGGTCCTTATTGATATGACACATATTTCGAACAACACAGTTATTATCATAGTAACTAGCATATTTCTTACTACTTATTTTGCTGTAATATTTATTGTCATTTCCTTGAAAGGACTTCCTATTTACTAACTCGCAAATAGTTTTACAGTCCAGTTGTCAAAAAATAAAATAAGTTATTTCCCAATTTGTTGCCACCAGGCAACAAGCAGGTAACTCGATTGGAGCAGGTAACTCGATTATAAGACTTAATCAATTTTTTTTCTTATCAATTTTTTAAAGTCTTTATACGTATTTTGTATTAAAATTTTTTTAATTATTAATCTTTATTTAATATTTTTTTTATTTAAAACATAAATATAATAGGGTTCAAATTCTAGTTGAAGCGTATAGCTTAATTGATGAACATATAGATTAACTGCATATCGTAATTGATTTAATAAAATCAACGAACTGACGCAATTTTGAATGCAATCATAATTTAAATTATAATTCCGTTGGAAACAAAATTTCTTATGCTAATTTCAGGATATGCGACAAAAAAAAACCCAACAATCAAGTCGCGTGTTTAATTAATTTCGTGATTTATGTGCTTATTTGATAGAATTTTATTTGGTTTTGATCGATAAAACTTCTTGACCTTCAACTTTTTAAATTTTATAACTATTTTAAGAATTTTATTGATCAGTTATAATAAAATACATCTATCCCCTGATTTACACGGTAAATCATAACGTTAGATACTAAAATTAAAAATACTAATATCGCCTTAGTAAAAATAACGGTTTCTAGATTTTGCAAATTCTTATGATATGAATAAAGCTGATGAATTGTCGCCAACATCGACCTTTGCGCCTTCCAAATCGCGGCTCTTCTCTCAGAGAACTCTAAGCGCCATCCGCTTAAGATCGTCTTGCAGAACTTGACCGAGCCAGCGGACACGCTGTTCTTTTATTTCATGAACGAGATCAGGAATTTTCATTAAATTTCTGATCTCGTGGTTGACAAAAACGCGGTA
Organism: Tipula confusa; assembly: GCA_963556175.1. Classification (NCBI taxonomy): domain Eukaryota; kingdom Metazoa; phylum Arthropoda; class Insecta; order Diptera; family Tipulidae; genus Tipula; species Tipula confusa. The sequence goes on from OY744477.1 coordinate 74,757,934, forward strand.
AGTGTTGTCATTGTCGCCTTTAGGGCCATATATCATGCGTATGATTTTTTCAAATGTCATTAACCATCTTTCATACTCATCCATCAGGTTCCAACTCTCACATCCATATATGACAACGGGTCTGATCAACACCTTGTACAACTTCAGCTTATCGTCAAGAGGCGCTTTAATAAATATTTATAAATATATTTCCATGCATGATAGAAACGATTCGGTTTCAGACACCTCATGATCATTACAGTACAATTCTATTCTACTTTTTTTTGTGGGATAAGGAAAGGAAAGGCTTGTCAGTAATGACAGAATTAGTCCGGTTTCCCAGTGGTAGCTAATATTCAAAGTACTGTTAGCATAAGACAATCACAATTATAATGAACTGCTCTGCATTTGGTCATCTCTTATCAGCAACTCTAGTGTGCCACCATTCAAGTGCAATCTGCAATTGTTCCCTGAAAACAAAACCTATAAGTGAACTAATTGCTCTTGGCCGTAGACTGTAATAAATAGCATTAGTTTTCGCCTGCAATTTACCAATTAATTATTCCATCTCCATGTTGCTAGAAGTTATTAAGTATATTAATTATACTGTTGTAATTCTAATAAGTAATATAATATAATAACATAATAATATTAAATTATAATTTCTGCAAGCCATAAGCTGTAATAAATTGGATTAGTTTTCCCATGAAATTTATAAATTAATTAATTAATTCATCCCTTTGTTGCTAAAATTTTAAGTGTTAATTTTAGAACAGTAATATAATATTATAGGAGTACAATACAACCATAATATAAAAGCATAAAAATATAAATAAAATTATAAAATATACAAATAAAAATATAACAATCTAAAATATACATCGAAATATAAAAATATAAAAACATAAAAATAAAGTTTACTCGACATAAAATCACCAAAATTATTATAAATAAAATTTTATTAAAATAATTAAACGTTCAAATTCGATCGAATTCACCGTTTTTTTACCAAATACACAAAGTACTTGCATGAAAATCCTATTTATATTCACTTTACACGACACAAAATCACCATAAGTATTATAAATAAAATTTTATTAAAATAATTAAACGTTCAAATTCGATCGAATTCACCGTTTTTTTGCCAAATATACAAATTACTTGCATGAAAATCCTATTTATATCCACTTTACTCGACACAAAATCACCGAAATTGTTATAAATAAAATTTTATTAATATAATTAATCGTTCAAATTCGATCGAATTCACAGTTGTATGCCAAATACCACAAAATCACCGAAATTATTATAAATAAAATTTTACTAAAATAATTAAACGTTCAAATTCTATCGAATTCACCGTTTTTTACCAAATATACAAAGTACTTGCATGAAAATCCTATTTATATTTACTTTACTCGAAACAAAATCACCAAAATTATAAATAAAATTTTATTAAAATAATTAAACGTTCAAATTCGATCGAATTCACAGTTTTATGCCAAATACATCAAAATCACCGAAATTATTATAAATAAAATTATTATTAAAATAATTAAACGATTAAATTCGATCGCAATTTGTTAATGTAGAGAAACCATTATTGAATGGTTGAATAAGATTTAAGTAATTTAATGAGATAGCCATTCTATTTAAAATAATTCTTTCAGTAATTTTACTGAATGACCTAAGAAGGCTAATGGGTCTTAAATTTTGTTAGTTTATTTTAATAGTCAGTAACCTTCACATTGTCCGTATTTACCCAGGTAAAGGTCGTAATTTTGACCTTTGAACATTTCATTGTATTTTAGCCCAAATTCGAAACCACTTCGACTCAAAGAATAAATTTTTCTATATTTTAACTAAAGTTTTACTTAATAACTTTTCAATTTTCGTTTTTTTCGACCACCTTGACAGAAATTACCTGGGTAAAGATATTTTCCTAGTTTTTTTATTATATAGATGCACAAGCAAATATATTATTATTCATAATTTCTAAAAATTTCTACTTTTGTTCTCTAAAACGCATTGCACTGAACTTCTAGTGACAATATGACAAATAGCTCTGGGAAGTAAAGCTCTCCTTTTGATCAGAATATTAATAATTTGCTTTTATCTGCCTCTTCCAGGATTTGTCGTCAACGAGTAGTTTTAACATTACGGTATAAGATAGGTTATTAGCAGAGTCTCGAACTCCGACAATTTTATTTTAGGTTCGGGTACAGGTTCGGTTCGAATTCGGGTTAAAAAAAAACATCATATTTTATTTATTTATTTAAAAAAAAATAAATCAAATGTTTTTTTCATTCAATTGACACGTGTGACGCTATAATTAATTTAACGGCAGAAAAAGCGTACTTCATACTGATCTGTGTTTCTTTAATAGCAAGCACGATCTGACCAACTTCGTATAATAATGGGGTCTCCAATTTATGGTTTTCCCGGAACTCTAAAACATTTGTTTTCCTTTTGACTCTGGAAAAAATTTGATAAACAGCAAACTCTTTTTTTTATCATAAAATCAACACAGTTAGCGTTATCATTTTCATCGCTTTCCGTAGCTGCCATCAAACCAATTTCTTTGGTCTTCAAGACTTCTTCCAACACGTCGCGATCCTTTTCATCATCCGATGAACTGGAGAATATTCTAGAAACATCCATATTTTCTTTAATTGTTTGTCGATTCATTTGTAATGATTTTAAATTTATTTTTATTTTTTTAATTTTTTTGTTAATTTTTTATTTTTGAAAAAAAAAAATAACTTGATCCCAAATTTTGATTAGGGTTCGGGTTCACAAAATTATGAAAAAATCTCTGAACTAGAACGGATTCTAATTCGAGTTCGATGCGAAAACCTGGTTTTTAGTCTTAAAAATTGAAGGGTTTTTAAACCCCGCGATGTTTTGCGAAGTAGCCGAGGATTTTTTTTGCGTTTAGTGCAGTAACACTTTGTCCATTGTATCAACTATTCTTTTGGTTGGTTGATTTATCATGTAAAATTACATCAGGATTTCGTTTCCTTCCAATAATAATATCGTTATCATGCTGGGTTGATAGCAAAAGCAGGCAGCTTTGTTAGTTTTGGAACACAAGCAACATTCTCCAAATGCTCTTTTTCTTCTCTGGAAGACAGGATGAATTTTTTCATAGTTCCATCTTTCGACAAATTCCAGAGCAGTAAATCTTTTTCCAGTAGTACTAGTAGTAGTAAAACAATTGTCTGTAGTGATGTTTCATCGGCTAATTTTATAAGGATATATTTGCTACTTGTCCTCAGGCTCTTTTTGATTTTTGTCTCTTGTATTCCCGTTTTTCCCACTAGGTTTTTGCCCATTAAATCTATATGATGTTTTGGACTCTCATACTCAAAATATTTTGATTCCTTGCTTGACTGCTTTAGAGAGGATGTATTGTCGCACTAAACAGAAGTAACAGAAATACTTGATCATTAACTGCAATTGACTTATTCTAAAGAATATTTTATCAAATGTATGCTTAGACTGTGTCCAATACCCATGATAAATATTTGTGAATACAATTTTTCACATTATATGAAAAATATTCCTCTACATTCCCATTTTTGTATTACGCTGTCCGAAAAGTATAATAATTAAATGAAATATTTCCCCATCTTGTATATTATTAAATTCTTTTTGTGAGGTATAAAAAGTATGTTGAAAAATTACATATAACTGTGTACATTATTTATAACTATGAAATTGTCATAGCAACGAAAAAGTTAAAATTTATTTTTATAATTTTAAAAGTTAAATGGTAAATATCCAAGTATGCTACGCGAGTTTGTCTTTTATTATAGACAGTTTTGGTATTTGTCAAAAATTATCATAGCAACTGACCGTGATAATTTGATCTTCGTTTTTATCAAATAAATGTCAAAATTTGCATTCATAAATATTTATCATGGGTTTCGGACACAGTATTAGTAATTAAGAAATTTCGGTAATTCGTGCTGCTTTTTCCATTTCCATTCAAATCCGACGAATTACAACATATTTGAAGCGAAAGAAACGCGTTATATTATTAAAACGCAATCAAGGCTCATTTTGCAATTTAGGATTGTATGGTCAGCCCAACGAACAATTTTACACACAATTGGTTACTGTATGCACTGAAGCGATGAATGATTAACTACAGGTTTCGCCTTCATTCTCAGTGTATTTCTTTTCATTAATATCGTTTAATTTATTATCATCTTGGCTGTCGTCTTCAAATGTGGTATTCTCATTTATCTAAGCTAAATAGTTTTAAATCATAGATAATTTACATAAAGCTGCTTATTTAAAAGAATAATACTCTCATAAATTATTAAATTTCGTTAATGTTTCATCAAATAAAAATTTATAAACTCTAGCCTCTCGTGTTAAGGTTCGTTAGACACACAAATCAAGTGAACATTTAATTGAAATTCCTTCAAGTGCATCGACAAATTTAAATTAAATGATTTACGATAGAAGTCTATGTGAATTTAATTGTTATAATTTATAATTTAACGATAACGGTATAATTATACATAAATTATCTATATTTTGTAATATATACTGTAATACAAAGAAACAATTTAAGATATGTAAATTTTATTGTATATCAAGTTCTAGAGTCAAGTACGATTGAGTAGAAAACTTTGTGTATGTTTGTACATTCTTCTGCAACTTTATATTAGATCCTTTCAAACATGAAAACCAATAATTTATCAAAAGTTTTTCAATTACAATTTTTTATTTTTTATTTCAGATTTTTACATAAACCGCACGTTATTTGAAGATAAATCATAATAAAATACATACATTATTCATGTAAGAATCAAACCTAACAAATCTAAAATGGATCTACTCGCACAACTAAAGAAATCAACTCTAATCCATGCGCTATTCGCTATATCATTTTTTGTGTCAGGACTTCTTATAAATTTAGCACAATTAATAATATTTATTTTTATAAAACCGTTCAATAAACTTCTATTTAGAAAAATTTTATATTATTTATGTTTCTCATTTCATAGTCGTGAGTATTTAAAAATCATATTTTCATATATATGTATTATGTTTTGAAATCTAATATGTTGTTTTTTTTTTCGTAGAGTTACTGTTTATGGCAGTATGGTGGTCAGGCTGTAAATTAAATGTTTATATTGATCCAGAAGTATTAAAAAAACATGTGGGCAAAGAACATGTTCTACTGCTGATGAATCATTGTTATGAAATTGATTGGCTGATGGGATGGATGTTTTGCGATTATGCACATGTTCTTGGAAATTGTAAAGCATACGCAAAAAAAGCAATTTCATATATTCCAACCGTTGGATGGTCTTGGAAATTCGGTGAATTTATATTTTTAGAACGTAACTACGAAAAAGATCGTCTAGCGATCGAAACACAATTAAACGAATTACTGGATTATCCAAGTCCTATGTGGGTAAATAAAACAAATTTTCACTTAATTTATTTTAAAAACTTAATTAATTAAATTTATTTATTTTTTTAATATTATGTACGTAGTTGCTACTGAACGCAGAGGGTACACGATTTACAAAGTCAAAACACGAAGCGTCAGTTAAATTTGCACGTGAACATGGTATGCCCGAATTAAAACATCATTTATTGCCACGCACAAAAGGTTTTAATTTGAGTGTACCGCATATGATTGGAAGAAATATTGCCATATATGATATACAATTGGCAATTTCGAAAGATTCAAAAGTTGCACCAACTTTATCGAATATATTACTTGGTAAGCCGGTCGAAGCAGAAATGTTAGTGAGACGAATTCCTATCGAGGATGTACCAACCAACGAAGAAGAATGTAGTAAATGGTTACACGCACAATTTGTAGATAAAGATAAAGTTCAAGAGAGTTACCATAAACACGGTGATTTCTTCCACGACACGGGTGTCGAAAAAATTAAACCGTTTGCCATTGGTAAAAATCCTTATCTATTAATAAATACACTTGGCTGGGCCACAATTATCATACTTCCGATGATTTATTACGTACTTTCATCTTTATTACACGGAAATTTTATTACTTTTGGAATTTGTGTTTCCATATTAATTGCATGTAAGTATAAATTTAATAATATTTCTAATATTAAACCATTTACAATTCCAAATTCATCGTTGTAAACTAGATTTACATTTTTGTAGTTCATTCTGAATACCTGGTTGAAGACCAAAGCTTATTCTGAATACTTGGTTGAATTCCATAGAATCAGAAACGTTCTTCCAATATTAGTACTAATACAATTATAAAATGCATATATTTTGACTCATTTGGTTTACTGGAATCCCCTATAGAGTGGAGCGCCATAATATTTGAAAATGGGCGGTTAAAATATTTTAAATTTGAATAATCTAACATCCACTGCAGTCATCAAGTTACAGCTGCTCTTAATTGCGTTAAAAATTTAAGCTAATTATAAATGATTTTCAAATACTAAAATCATCTGATGTCCATAGTTACGAAAGAAGAAGAAGTTCTCTATTTTGAATAGATTTTTCTCAAGGTCTCCGCTAACAATAACGCTATCTACATATGTTTAAATATATTCAATAATTTTCCGTATGAACTGCAAAGCGTAATCCAGCATCTTTGACGATTCAAATTCAATAATAAACTGACTATGGAATGATAAACTGACTATGCAAATCTAGTACGATAAATTTGGCTAGAAATCTTGATATGTGGGATACTGCTAAAATTGAAATTCAGGGTATTCTTTATTTAAACCCTAATAAAAATCAAGGTATCTTTAAATTAATACTATTTACGGATAATTGGGTCTAAACAAATGTTTGTCTACAACTAATTTCGCACATAAATTAAATAATACGTGGTTGCTGTGCTCTCCAGTTAAAAAAAAATTATGGAGCATAAAACATGGGACAAGCAAATACTGCGTAGCGCATATGGAGGTGGTAATTTAAAAAGTGATGAGTCGCTGCGCTTCTAAACTGATTTTAGACCAATAGTTGTCGACCAATCTTCCAGTTAACGAACTTTGATAGATATCTATTATCTCCTAAACTAACCCGCCCAAAATATTAAAAATATTAACACATTTTCCGTAAAAGTAAGATTTTGAAAAATTAAGAGTATGATACACTCCCCATATTTTACTTTGACCTCTAACACTTGTACTACAGTCAATAATATATTTGAATTCTCTACCTGCAAAATGTTTGAAAATATTTAAAAAATTCTAAAAATGCACATAAAAATATTACCATTCGTTTTTAAAGTTTCCTGAATGGATACACATCCTCCGATGCCGATTAACCAAAACTTACTTGCAACTTAGTTGTCCGTAGAATTTTCTGCGGTGGTTGAACTGCCGGTATAAAATGTTAGGAAGCTTATTGAAATCTTGATTTTCCAAATCTTGAAAAAAAACCGGGAGAAACTACATGTCCCATAAAAAGCTTAAAAACGAGTTTGATGTCTTTAGCATTAAAGTTAAGTCTTAGGAAGTAAGTTAGAGCGTTAAGGCTTAGGAAATTGTTCTCAGACCATTCATTAATCGATTTTAATATCTTCGTTAATTAGTTTAACATTCATATCACAGTTCTTGATTTTTAAAGATGTATAAACCTGCTGATCATTTGCAAAAATATGGTATTTCGAATATAAATATTAAAAATACAATATGTCCCAAAACGGACCATTGAGGTACACGGAAGTTAATTTATAAACGATGACTTACGATGCTATCCGAATGAATTTCTGTTTTTTTTTTTTTTCAATTTATCTGCTAACACTGAATGATTTATGTTATCAAATGCCTTAGAAAAGTCAAAAAGAACCATGATATTAAGAAATGTTCGTCAATAGTTTTCATCAAATCTTAAACAATATTTAGTAAAGTGTTGTGATATGAAAAAAAATTAACGCTGATACAAAATAGACAGGACTGTTCAGGTTGAAATATAAGATGTACGAGAGAGTTTTCTTTTTTATTTTATTCTCATGTCAATGATTACTTATACTAATACAACATATATAAATAACAAGTGTTACCATCGACTAAAATAGTGTAGTCGTGAAGACTGAATTTTGTCCTCACTACCAACATCCCCACTAAAATCAAATTTAATTGAACTTAAATTGAGTTCGTGCTAGGTAACTTTCATTAGATGCTAAACATATTGCACTTTTGTTGTCACAATTAAGTATTAAACTGGAAGTAGACGATTTCACCTCCTTTTCCGAAGCTTTTAACAACATAGCTTCCTTTACAGCTGCTCCAAGTGACATATATTCAGTTTCAGTAGTTGATAGTGCAACAGTTGGCTGTTTTTGAGATTTCCACGAAATAGGACCATTACACATTAAAAACACGTATCCAGTAACTGATTTTCTTTCGTCTATGTCGCTTGCATAATCTGCATCACAGTAACCACAAATATCTGTTTTGTGCCTTTTGGAAGCATTATTTCATCTCTATCGTATCTTTTAAATATAGCAATAATCTTTTGGCTGCAATCTAGTGTGATTTACCAGGGTTGTTGTTGAAACGACTGATGTAGTTGATACTGTAGGTAATATCGGGTCGAGAAACTTGAGCTGCAAATAATTAACTCCCCACTAATTCCTGATATGGAATTTTAATTATTTCATCTCGCTCTTTTTTTGACTTTGGTGAATCATTACGGCTTAGTTTTTGGTTGACGTCCATCGGAGTTGATAAATGATTACAGATAGTCATACCAAATTTGTCGAGCATGTTGACAATATATTTTTGTTGATTTATCCAGATTTTTCCGTGCTTGCGATTTCATTCAATTTGCATTCCTAAAAAGGAAATTGCCTCTCCAAGGTCTTTCATCTGGAATGCCTGATTCAATTTGTGTTAAATTTTTGTTTTTTCTTGACACTTGCTAAAAATTAAAAGGTAATCCACATATACAGCGATTATTAATACCTTTCTCCACTAATTCGATGGTAAAGATGGATCAACTTTTGATTGTATTAAACCTATCTGATTAAGAGTTTTATCCAGTTTTTGATTCCATACACGCGATGATTGTTTAAGTCCTTAAATTGATTTATTTAACATTAAACTTTGCCTTTAGTGTCCTGGAATCCTTTTGATGGAGCAATAAATATTATTTCTTCTATCTCTCCTTGCAGGAACGCTGTAACTGCATCCATATGATCTATGTCCAGATTTAATTTAGCGCTTAAAGTTAATAAACAACGAATTGATGTATAACGAATTACAGGAGAATATGTTTCACTGTAATCTATTCCCTTTTGTTGGGCACATCCATTTGCAATTAATCTTGCTTTATATCGAGTAATATCTCCATTCGATTTTTGTTTAATTTTAAAAATCCACTTACATTATAAAACCGTTTTGTCTGCTGGCAAGGTTGCTAATTTCCAGGTGTTATTTATTTTAACGATTCAAATTCTTGCATAATGGCATCTTTCCAATTGATACTATAAAACCCATTAATAGCTTCTTCATATGAAACTGGTTCGTTGTCCTAATGATTAGACACATATGACACGTAATCATCAAACTGTTTTGGTTCTACGGCTCGATTACTTTTTCTGATAACAAGATCAGTATCAGTCGTTTTTCCACTATTCCTTTGTTTATCACTATCGGCATCTGATACAGTAAAATTAATGCTTGTTTCAGTTTCGTTTATAAGTAAATTTGATTCAGCGTTAGTAATAGTAGTGTCGGTTACTGTTACTTCATTCTCAGGATCTAAAATTTCATCTGGTGATTCAGCATTTTCGAGATTTTTTCGATGTATTATTAATTTGATGATTTGTTTCCTGAACTTCTGCTGACGGATCAAAGTAATTAATACTTGTATCTTAAATAGTGTTGATTTTCCACAAATATTACATCTCGGCTGATAATTATTTTCTTATTTTTCGGATTATAAATTCTGTATGCCTTGCTGGTTTCACAAAAACCAATTAAAATACGTGATAACTTTTTTCGTTTTTCTTTTGGCAAATGAACTTGCACCAGACAACCAAAAACTCTTATATTTGATATATCAAGTTCTTTTCCTGACCATTTTTCCTCAGGAATTTCATTGTTAATACTTCTACTCAGAATTTTGTTTAGTAGATAAGCTGCTGTGCAGATTGCTTCTTCCCAAAACACTTTGTTTAATTTTGCATCAAAAAGTAAACACCTTGCTTTCTCAACTAAGCTTCGATTAATTCTTTCGGCTGTACCATTTTGCTGCGGTTAATACGGAGCCAATGTTTGATGTAAAATACCACTTTCTTTTAAAAACATTTGTATTCCTAAATTCATATATTCTGTTCCGTTATCTGTTCGCAGAATCTTTATTTTTTTATTTGTCTGATTTTCAACACAATTCTTAAATTGGATGAATTTTTTATTTACTTCATTTTTTTTCAGAATGTAAATAAACACTTTGTGCGTGTAATGTTCGAGCTTTACGTTATTAATTTGTTTAGTGATCTCGTCCAATTTACGTAGCAAACTTCTAATACTAAGAAAGCCGACATTTAAATACATATTACTCGGTAATTTCAAATCTAATTCCATTCAATTTATTGGCTATTCCAATGATTTTGGAAGTAATGTGCTCCATTCGATCAGAATTTTTAAAGTTTATTGTTACATAGTGCCCTTATAAGTCCGATTTGACGAGTAAACCACTTATTTTCGAACATTTTCTTTAGCCTTTGCCATAATATTTCTCACGCTGATTTACAATATGAACATACAAGTTTAACTATATGGCAAATATCATTTTTGGCGTTTGCCTTATTCAATTTTTGGTTCTTTTTCCCGTTCCATTTGCACATCACTGTTGCAATTATCAAAATCAAATGCCTCCAATAATGCACGGATGGAAAAAAATGTTTTATTTTAAACTAAAAAACTTGTACGTGTATATTACAGTTTTATTTATTCTAAAAACTGATTACTTGACTGATTACCTGATGGTAGAGGGAATTTTAATTAAAACACATGTGTTTTTTACTACGTTATAAAGCGGAAGAGATTATTTATTTTGACATCAAATAAATCAGAGATGGCAGATGCATTATATAAAGCCGGGTTACACTACAGATATATATATATATATATATATATATATATATATATATATATATATATATATATATATATATATATATATATATATATATAAATATATATATATATATATATATATATATATATATATATAATATATATATATATATATATATATATATATATATATATATATATATATATATATATATATATATATATATATATATATATATATATATATATATACATATATATATATAAATATATATATATATATATATATATATATATATATATATATATATATATATATATATATATATATATATATATAATATAAACATAGACCGAGCAATTGGCGCGGTTAAAGCTGCGGTGTTTGGGACGGGAGGTACCGGGGTCGAATCCCAACTGGGGAGGGTTGTAAAAGGGATTTTTATCACCTGATTACGATCGGTGATGACGATAAACACAACTATGACCCCCTTTTAGAGTGCAGAATCCATGTGCCGAATCGCCATCGTACTTGCCAGTCAGGCTAGGCTGTCTGCAGCAATGCAATGTGCAGATGGATATTTAAAAAAAAACGCGAACCTGTGGTGGCTCATGAAAAATGCGAATTTTATGTCACAAATTGAAATTCCCCAAAATCATGAAATCATTTTTGTCCATGGAAATTGCGAAATTTATGTCACAAATTGAAAATTCGTAAAATCAAGAAAATCGGGATGGTTAGTTAACCCATGAAAAATGCGAAATTTATGTCACAAATTGAAAATCCCCAAAATCAAGAAAATCATTATAGTTAGCCCATGAAAATGCGAAATTTATGTCGCAAATTGAAAATTCTCAAAATCAAGAAAACCATGGCCCATGAAAAATGCGAAAATTATGTCACAAATTGGAAATTCTCAAAATTAAAAAAATCATGATGGTTCGTGCGTCCTCGATTTGGCTAGTAATGTCGTAATTTAGGACGTTAAGTTAACCGCGAAAGAGTTGGCAGAGCTTCGGCCTCAGAACAGATTGGATGGAATAAAAAATAAAATAAAAATATAAACATAAAAATAAAAATAGAACTAATTTTAAAATCTTATTTCTGCAAACAAGAAAATCTTTCATTGTTAAATCTTACTTTTTTTTAATTTAATTTAAATAAGCGGCTCCTATGTGTAGCATGCAGTTTGCCGACTGCAGGTCTTATCGTCCAAATTGATTTTAGGCAAAATATTCTTCTTTTAGACAAATCGTTCGCGCGATATTTTCTATTTTTTTACTTTTAAAACAAATTAAAATGGAATTTTAGGAAATTTTTATTTAAGATTTTAGAAAATAATATATTTATATATTTTTTTATATTTTCAGTTTATGTTCTTATGCAAAAATCAATTGGTATGTCAAAAATAAGTAAAGCGTCATCATATGGAGCAACGACACCGTCAACACCAAGCAAATAGAAACAATACCAAGCACAAAAAGTGACTGCTATAAGTTCAAAACTTTAAAGTTTAAGTTTAATTTAAAGAAAAAGCCTATTATTATGTTGAGCTTCCTTAAGACAAAAAACTAATTAATTATTATTGGTTTAAAGATATTTTTTTTTATATCCTCTTTATTTAAAATAATAACACAGTAAACGGTGTAAACCAACAAAAAAAAAAAAAACGATGCGCTAGAAACATATTTTGTTTTGTATAAAATTTGTTATAAATAATATATAATTTTTAATTTCGATTTGTACAAACAACCAAAACAAATTTACTAAACAAAACTTATGGATTATTTAACTACATCAACTACTATTACTATTTAATATTTTTTTTTTAAATTTTACCTTTTTTTTTTTAAGTCAACGTTTATAATATATTGTATTTCTTTTCAAAAGAAAAAATATGTAATAAAATAAAGAAAACTGGTTTTTGATAATATTTACACCAAAAGATTAGTTACGAAAAAGAAAAAAAAATGTATTTTTGTATTAAATTAAAAATGAATTTAATATAAATAAAAGTAAAGTAAAAAATAAAAATATTTTATACATATTTTTCAATTGTATAGTGAACTTTTTTTAAATTTACTTATTTTTATTTTTTGTTTTATTTTTGAAAGCGTGTTTATCAGTGTTTTTTTGACAAAATACAAAATGAATTGAATTCTACTATTTAAAAAAATAATTCCGCGATAAATTTATATGTGAAGTCAAATCGATACGTTTGTTTAGTTATTATTAATATTGTTTTGATAAATTATTTTGATCTAGGAAATATGTATACATATATGAAATATATATTTAAATTATTATTATTTTAATGTTTATAATTAATACGGTATAATTTATTTCATTATATACTATTATTGATTAAATGATTAGTAATAGTTGTATTTTTTATTTTCTTATTTCTCTCGTTTATTTTGGAAATGTAAACATTTTTACAGTACAGTAAAATTTATATAATATTATTGTGTAATTATTTTTCTAGTTGTCAGATGGTAAATAATATTGTAAATTTAAAAGAAATACAGAAAAGTAAGAACAATGGAAAAATAGTATGTTGACTATTTTGCGTTACTACTAAATTTGGCTAGTAAAAATCACCAAATGGTGGGGTTGTTCCCACATAATTGATTAAATCCATTATGCCATCCTTAAATGGCATTATTTGTGCGCGGGTCATCGTTTAAAATACAATTGTCAGAATTGTTTTATTCTCTGAATTTCCGGTATCTCTAAATCTTGTTTTCTCAGAATTGTTATTTTCACTGTTTACATCATGGTATTGTGAAATTTATGTCACAAATTGAAAATTCAAAAATCATAATGGTAAGTCCATGAAAAATGCGAAATTTATGTCACAAATTGAAAATCCCCAAAATACCTCCTTTGCTGATTTGCTGATTTTTTGGCATACAAATTATTTGTTGAAATATATTATATTTTACAACAGTATTTATACTGATGACCAGAGCTTTAATTAGCACACGTAATAGTCGCCCGATTGTGATGAATGATAGCTTAATCAAAAGCTCTGATCATCAGTATAAATACTGCATTAAAATATATATAAATTTACACAAAAAATTTGCATGCAAAAAAATCACAATTTACCAAGAGGGTTAGCCTTTGCAAATTTGCCAATTTCACTGTTTATCTAATAGCACTCGTAATAGTCGCCCGATTGTGATGAATGATAGCTTAATGAAAAGCTCTGGTCATCAGTATAAATACTGCATTAAAATATATAAAAATTTACACAAAAAATGTGCATGCAAAAAAATCACAATTTAGCAAAGGGGTTAGCCTTTGCAAATTTGCCAATTTCACTCTTTATCCAATAGCACTCGTAATAGTCGCCCGATTGTGATGAATGATAGCTTAATGAAAAGCTCTGGTCATCAGTATAAATACTGCATTAAAATATATATAAATTTACACAAAAAATGTGCATGCAAAAAAAATCACAATTCAGCGAAGGGGTTAGCCTTTGCAAATTTGCCAATTTCACTGTTTATTCAATAGCACACGTAATAGTCGCCCGATTGTGATGAATGATGGCTTAATCAAAAGCTCTGGTCATCAGTATAAATACTGCATTAAAATATATAAAAATTTACACAAAAAATGTGCATGCAAAAAAATCACAATTCAGCAAAGGGGTTAGCCTTTGCAAATTTGCCAATTTCACTGTTTATTCAATAGCACTCGTAATAGCCGCCCGATTGTGATGAATGATAGCTTAATGAAAAGCTCTGGTCATCAGTATAAATACTGCATTAAAATATATATAAATTTACACAAAAAATTTGCATGCAAAAAAATCACAATTTAGCAAAGGGGTTATAGCCTTTGCAATTTTGCCAATTTCACTGTTTATCCAATAGCACTCGTAATAGCCGCCCGATTGTGATGAATGATAGCTTAATCAAAAGCTCTGATCATCAGTATAAATACTGCATTAAAATATATATAAATTTACACAAAAAATTTGCATGCAAAAAAATCACAATTTAGCAAAGGGGTTATAGCCTTTGCAAATTTGCCAATTTCACTGTTTATCCAATAGCACTCGTAATAGCCGCCCGATTGTGATGAATGATAGCTTAATCAAAAGCTCTGATCATCAGTATAAATACTGCATTAAAATATATATAAATTTACACAAAAAATTTGCATTCAAAAAAATCACAATTTAGCAAAGGGGTTAGCCTTTGCAAATTTGCTAATTTCACTGTTTATCCAATAGCACTCGTAATAGTCGCCCGATTGTGATGAATGATAGCTTAATCAAAAGCTCTGGTCATCAGTATAAATACTGCATTAAAATATATATAAATTTACACAAAAAATTTGCATGCAAAAAAATCACAATTTACCAAGAGGGTTAGCCTTTGCAAATTTGCCAATTTCACTGTTTATCTAATAGCACTCGTAATAGTCGCCCGATTGTGATGAATGATAGCTTAATGAAAAGCTCTGGTCATCAGTATAAATACTGCATTAAAATATATAAAAATTTACACAAAAAATGTGCATGCAAAAAAATCACAATTTAGCAAAGGGGTTAGCCTTTGCAAATTTGCCAATTTCACTGTTTATTCAATAGCACACGTAATAGCTGCCCGATTGTGATGAATGATAGCTTAATCAAAAGCTCTGGTCATCAGTATAAATACTGCATTAAAATATATAAAAATTTACACAAAAAAAATGCATTAAAAAAAATCACAATTCAGCAAAGGGGTTAGCCTTTGCAAATTTGCAAATTTCACTGTTTATCCAATAGCACTCGTAATAGCCGCCCGATTGTGATGAATGATAGCTTAATCAAAAGCTCTGGTCATCAGTATAAATACTGCATTAAAATATATAAAAATTTACACAAAAAATTTGCATTAAAAAAAATCACAATTCAGCAAAGGGGTTAGCCTTTGCAAATTTCACTGTTTATCCAATAGCACTCGTAATAGCCGCCCGATTGTGATGAATGATAGCTTAATCAAAAACTCTGGTCATCAGTATAAATACTTCATTAAAATATATATAAATTTACACAAAAAATGTGCATGCGAAAAAAATCACAATTCAGCGAAGGGGTTAGCCTTTGCAAATTTGCCAATTTCACTGTTTATTCAATAGCACTCGTAATAGTCGCCCGATTGTGATGAATGTTAGCTTAATCAAAAACTCTGGTCATCAGTATAAATACTGCATTAAAATATATATAAATTTAAACAAAAAATTTGCATTAAAAAAAATCACAATTCAGCAAAGGGGTTAGCCTTTGCAAATTTGCCAATTTCACTGTTTATCTAATAGCACTCGTAATAGTCGCCCGATTGTGATGAATGATAGCTTAATGAAAAGCTCTGGTCATCAGTATAAATACTGCATTAAAATATATAAAAATTTACACAAAAAATGTGCATGCAAAAAAATCACAATTTAGCAAAGGGATTAGCCTTTGCAAATTTGCCAATTTCACTGTTTATCTAATAGCACTCGTAATAGTCGCCCGATTGTGATGAATGATAGCTTAATGAAAAGCTCTGGTCATCAGTATAAATACTGCATTAAAATATATAAAAATTTACACAAAAAATGTGCATGCAAAAAAATCACAATTTAGCAAAGGGGTTAGCCTTTGCAAATTTGCCAATTTCACTCTTTATCCAATAGCACTCGTAATAGTCGCCCGATTGTGATGAATGATAGCTTAATGAAAAGCTCTGGTCATCAGTATAAATACTGCATTAAAATATATATAAATTTACACAAAAAATGTGCATGCAAAAAAAATCACAATTCAGCGAAGGGGTTAGCCTTTGCAAATTTGCCAATTTCACTGTTTATTCAATAGCACACGTAATAGTCGCCCGATTGTGATGAATGATGGCTTAATCAAAAGCTCAGGTCATCAGTATAAATACTGCATTAAAATATATAAAAATTTACACAAAAAATGTGCATGCAAAAAAATCACAATTCAGCAAAGGGGTTAGCCTTTGCAAATTTGCCAATTTCACTGTTTATTCAATAGCACTCGTAATAGCCGCCCGATTGTGATGAATGATAGCTTAATCAAAAGCTCTGGTCATCAGTATAAATACTGCATTAAAATATATATGAATTTAAACAAAAAATTTGCATGCAAAGAAATCACAATTTAGCAAAGGGGTTAGCCTTTGCAAATTTGCCAATTTCACTGTTTATTCAATAGCACTCGTAATAGCCGCCCGATTGTGATGAATGATAGCTTAATCAAAAGCTCTGGTCATCAGTATAAATACTTCATTAAAATATATATAAATTTACACAAAAAATTTGCATTAAAAAAAATCACAATTCAGCAAAGGGGTTAGCCTTTGCAAATTTGCAAATTTCACTGTTTATCCAATAGCACTCGTAATAGCCGCCCGATTGTGATGAATGATAGCTTAATCAAAAACTCTGGTCATCAGTATAAATACTGCATTAAAATATATATATAAATTTACACAAAAAATGTGCATGCAAAAAAATCACAATTTAGCAAAGGGGTTAGCCTTTGCAAATTTGCCAATTTCACTGTTTATCTAATAGCACTCGTAATAGTCGCCCGATTGTGATGAATGATAGCTTAATGAAAAGCTCTGGTCATCAGTATAAATACTGCATTAAAATATATATAAATTTACACAAAAAATGTGCATGCAAAAAAAATCACAATTCAGCGAAGGGGTTAGCCTTTGCAAATTTGCCAATTTCACTGTTTATTCAATAGCACACGTAATAGCTGCCCGATTGTGATGAATGATAGCTTAATCAAAAGCTCTGGTCATCAGTATAAATACTGCATTAAAATATATAAAAATTTACACAAAAAAAATGCATTAAAAAAAATCACAATTCAGCAAAGGGGTTAGCCTTTGCAAATTTGCAAATTTCACTGTTTATCCAATAGCACTCGTAATAGCCGCCCGATTGTGATGAATGATAGCTTAATCAAAAGCTCTGGTCATCAGTATAAATACTGCATTAAAATATATAAAAATTTACACAAAAAATGTGCATGCAAAAAAATCACAATTTAGCAAAGGGGTTAGCCTTTGCAAATTTGCCAATTTCACTGTTTATTCAATAGCACACGTAATAGTCGCCCGATTGTGATGAATGATGGCTTAATCAAAAGCTCTGGTCATCAGTATAAATACTTCATTAAAATATATATAAATTTACACAAAAAATTTGCATTAAAAAAAATCACAATTCAGCAAAGGGGTTAGCCTTTGCAAATTTGCCAATTTCACTGTTTATCTAATAGCACTCGTAATAGTCGCCCGATTGTGATGAATGATAGCTTAATGAAAAGCTCTGGTCATCAGTATAAATACTGCATTAAAATATATATAAATTTACACAAAAAATGTGCATGCAAAAAAAATCACAATTCAGCGAAGGGGTTAGCCTTTGCAAATTTGCCAATTTCACTGTTTATTCAATAGCACTCGTAATAGTCGCCCGATTGTGATGAATGATAGCTTAATCAAAAGCTCTGGTCATCAGTATAAATACTGCATTAAAATATATAAAAATTTACACAAAAAAAATGCATTAAAAAAAATCACAATTCAGCAAAGGGGTTAGCCTTTGCAAATTTGCAAATTTCACTGTTTATCCAATAGCACTCGTAATAGCCGCCCGATTGTGATGAATGATAGCTTAATCAAAAACTCTGGTCATCAGTATAAATACTGCATTAAAATATATATAAATTTAAACAAAAAATTTGCATTAAAAAAAATCACAATTCAGCAAAGGGGTTAGCCTTTGCAAATTTGCCAATTTCACTGTTTATCTAATAGCACTCGTAATAGTCGCCCGATTGTGATGAATGATAGCTTAATGAAAAGCTCTGGTCATCAGTATAAATACTGCATTAAAATATATAAAAATTTACACAAAAAATGTGCATGCAAAAAAATCACAATTTAGCAAAGGGATTAGCCTTTGCAAATTTGCCAATTTCACTGTTTATCTAATAGCACTCGTAATAGTCGCCCGATTGTGATGAATGATAGCTTAATGAAAAGCTCTGGTCATCAGTATAAATACTGCATTAAAATATATAAAAATTTACACAAAAAATGTGTATGCAAAAAAATCACAATTTAGCAAAGGGGTTAGCCTTTGCAAATTTGCCAATTTCACTGTTTATTCAATAGCACACGTAATAGCTGCCCGATTGTGATGAATGATAGCTTAATCAAAAGCTCTGGTCATCAGTATAAATACTGCATTAAAATATATAAAAATTTACACAAAAAAAATGCATTAAAAAAAATCACAATTCAGCAAAGGGGTTAGCCTTTGCAAATTTGCAAATTTCACTGTTTATCCAATAGCACTCGTAATAGCCGCCCGATTGTGATGAATGATAGCTTAATCAAAAGCTCTGGTCATCAGTATAAATACTGCATTAAAATATATAAAAATTTACACAAAAAATGTGCATGCAAAAAAATCACAATTTAGCAAAGGGGTTAGCCTTTGCAAATTTGCCAATTTCACTGTTTATTCAATAGCACACGTAATAGTCGCCCGATTGTGATGAATGATGGCTTAATCAAAAGCTCTGGTCATCAGTATAAATACTTCATTAAAATATATATAAATTTACACAAAAAATGTGCATGCAAAAAAAATCACAATTCAGCGAAGGGGTTAGCCTTTGCAAATTTGCCAATTTCACTGTTTATTCAATAGCACTCGTAATAGTCGCCCGATTGTGATGAATGATAGCTTAATCAAAAGCTCTGGTCATCAGTATAAATACTGCATTAAAATATATATGAATTTACACAAAAAATGTGCATGCAAAAAAATCACAATTTAGCAAAAGGGTTAGCCTTTGCAAATTTGCCAATTTCACTCTTTATCCAATAGCACTCGTAATAGTCGCCCGATTGTGATGAATGATGGCTTAATCAAAAGCTCTGGTCATCAGTATAAATACTGCATTAAAATATATAAAAATTTACACAAAAAATGTGCATGCAAAAAAATCACAATTTAGCAAAGGGATTAGCCTTTGCAAATTTGCCAATTTCACTGTTTATCTAATAGCACTCGTAATAGTCGCCCGATTGTGATGAATGATAGCTTAATGAAAAGCTCTGGTCATCAGTATAAATACTGCATTAAAATATATATAAATTTACACAAAAAATGTGCATGCAAAAAAAATCACAATTCAGCGAAGGGGTTAGCCTTTGCAAATTTGCCAATTTCACTGTTTATTCAATAGCACACGTAATAGTCGCCCGATTGTGATGAATGATGGCTTAATCAAAAGCTCAGGTCATCAGTATAAATACTGCATTAAAATATATAAAAATTTACACAAAAAATGTGCATGCAAAAAAATCACAATTCAGCAAAGGGGTTAGCCTTTGCAAATTTGCCAATTTCACTGTTTATTCAATAGCACTCGTAATAGCCGCCCGATTGTGATGAATGATAGCTTAATCAAAAGCTCTGGTCATCAGTATAAATACTGCATTAAAATATATATGAATTTAAACAAAAAATTTGCATGCAAAGAAATCACAATTTAGCAAAGGGGTTAGCCTTTGCAAATTTGCCAATTTCACTGTTTATTCAATAGCACTCGTAATAGCCGCCCGATTGTGATGAATGATAGCTTAATCAAAAGCTCTGGTCATCAGTATAAATACTTCATTAAAATATATAAAAATTTACACAAAAAATGTGCATGCAAAAAAATCACAATTTAGCAAAGGGGTTAGCCTTTGCAAATTTGCCAATTTCACTCTTTATCCAATAGCACTCGTAATAGTCGCCCGATTGTGATGAATGTTAGCTTAATCAAAAGCTCTGGTCATCAGTATAAATACTGCATTAAAATATATAAAAATTTACACAAAAAATTTGCATTAAAAAAAATCACAATTCAGCAAAGGGGTTAGCCTTTGCAAATTTGCAAATTTCACTGTTTATCCAATAGCACTCGTAATAGCCGCCCGATTGTGATGAATGATAGCTTAATCAAAAACTCTGGTCATCAGTATAAATACTGCATTAAAATATATATAAATTTACACAAAAAATGTACATGCAAAAAAATCACAATTTAGCAAAGGGGTTAGCCTTTGCAAATTTGCCAATTTCACTCTTTATCCAATAGCACTCGTAATAGTCGCCCGATTGTGATGAATGTTAGCTTAATCAAAAGCTCTGGTCATCAGTATAAATACTGCATTAAAATATATAAAAATTTACACAAAAAATTTGCATTAAAAAAAATCACAATTCAGCAAAGGGGTTAGCCTTTGCAAATTTGCCAATTTCACTGTTTATCTAATAGCACTCGTAATAGTCGCCCGATTGTGATGAGTGATAGCTTAATGAAAAGCTCTGGTCATCAGTATAAATACTGCATTAAAATATATATAAATTTACACAAAAAATGTGCATGCAAAAAAAATCACAATTCAGCGAAGGGGTTAGCCTTTGCAAATTTGCCAATTTCACTGTTTATTCAATAGCACACGTAATAGTCGCCCGATTGTGATGAATGATGGCTTAATCAAAAGCTCTGGTCATCAGTATAAATACTGCATTAAAATATATAAAAATTTACACAAAAAATGTGCATGCAAAAAAATCACAATTCAGCAAAGGGGTTAGCCTTTGCAAATTTGCCAATTTCACTGTTTATCTAATAGCACTCGTAATAGTCGCCCGATTGTGATGAATGATAGCTTAATCAAAAGCTCTGGTCATCAGTATAAATACTTCATTAAAATATATATGAATTTAAACAAAAAATTTGCATGCAAAGAAATCACAATTTAGCAAAGGGGTTAGCCTTTGCAAATTTGCCAATTTCACTGTTTATTCAATAGCACTCGTAATAGCCGCCCGATTGTGATGAATGATAGCTTAATCAAAAGCTCTGGTCATCAGTATAAATACTTCATTAAAATATATATAAATTTACACAAAAAATTTGCATTAAAAAAATCACAATTCAGCAAAGGGGTTAGCCTTTGCAAATTTGCAAATTTCACTGTTTATCTAATAGCACTCGTAATAGTCGCCCGATTGTGATGAATGATAGCTTAATGAAAAGCTCTGGTCATCAGTATAAATACTGCATTAAAATATATAAAAATTTACACAAAAAATGTGCATGCAAAAAAATCACAATTTAGCAAAGGGATTAGCCTTTGCAAATTTGCCAATTTCACTGTTTATTCAATAGCACTCGTAATAGTCGCCCGATTGTGATGAATGATAGCTTAATGAAAAGCTCTGGTCATCAGTATAAATACTGCATTAAAATATATAAAAATTTACACAAAAAATGTGCATGCAAAAAAATCACAATTTAGCAAAGGGGTTAGCCTTTGCAAATTTGCCAATTTCACTCTTTATCCAATAGCACTCGTAATAGTCGCCCGATTGTGATGAATGTTAGCTTAATCAAAAGCTCTGGTCATCAGTATAAATACTGCATTAAAATATATAAAAATTTACACAAAAAATTTGCATTAAAAAAAATCACAATTCAGCAAAGGGGTTAGCCTTTGCAAATTTGCCAATTTCACTGTTTATCTAATAGCACTCGTAATAGTCGCCCGATTGTGATGAATGATAGCTTAATGAAAAGCTCTGGTCATCAGTATAAATACTGCATTAAAATATATATAAATTTACACAAAAAATGTGCATGCAAAAAAAATCACAATTCAGCGAAGGGGTTAGCCTTTGCAAATTTGCCAATTTCACTGTTTATTCAATAGCACACGTAATAGTCGCCCGATTGTGATGAATGATGGCTTAATCAAAAGCTCTGGTCATCAGTATAAATACTGCATTAAAATATATAAAAATTTACACAAAAAATGTGCATGCAAAAAAATCACAATTCAGCAAAGGGGTTAGCCTTTGCAAATTTGCCAATTTCACTGTTTATCTAATAGCACTCGTAATAGTCGCCCGATTGTGATGAATGATAGCTTAATGAAAAGCTCTGGTCATCAGTATAAATACTGCATTAAAATATATAAAAATTTACACAAAAAATGTGCATGCAAAAAAATCACAATTTAGCAAAGGGATTAGCCTTTGCAAATTTGCCAATTTCACTGTTTATCTAATAGCACTCGTAATAGTCGCCCGATTGTGATGAATGATAGCTTAATGAAAAGCTCTGGTCATCAGTATAAATACTGCATTAAAATATATAAAAATTTACACAAAAAATGTGCATGCAAAAAAATCACAATTTAGCAAAGGGGTTAGCCTTTGCAAATTTGCCAATTTCACTGTTTATTCAATAGCACACGTAATAGCTGCCCGATTGTGATGAATGATAGCTTAATCAAAAGCTCTGGTCATCAGTATAAATACTGCATTAAAATATATAAAAATTTACACAAAAAAAATGCATTAAAAAAAATCACAATTCAGCAAAGGGGTTAGCCTTTGCAAATTTGCAAATTTCACTGTTTATCCAATAGCACTCGTAATAGCCGCCCGATTGTGATGAATGATAGCTTAATCAAAAGCTCTGGTCATCAGTATAAATACTGCATTAAAATATATAAAAATTTACACAAAAAATGTGCATGCAAAAAAATCACAATTTAGCAAAGGGGTTAGCCTTTGCAAATTTGCCAATTTCACTGTTTATTCAATAGCACACGTAATAGTCGCCCGATTGTGATGAATGATGGCTTAATCAAAAGCTCTGGTCATCAGTATAAATACTTCATTAAAATATATATAAATTTACACAAAAAATTTGCATTAAAAAAAATCACAATTCAGCAAAGGGGTTAGCCTTTGCAAATTTGCCAATTTCACTGTTTATCTAATAGCACTCGTAATAGTCGCCCGATTGTGATGAATGATAGCTTAATGAAAAGCTCTGGTCATCAGTATAAATACTGCATTAAAATATATAAAAATTTACACAAAAAATGTGCATGCAAAAAAATCACAATTCAGCAAAGGGGTTAGCCTTTGCAAATTTGCCAATTTCACTGTTTATCTAATAGCACTCGTAATAGTCGCCCGATTGTGATGAATGATAGCTTAATGAAAAGCTCTGGTCATCAGTATAAATACTGCATTAAAATATATAAAAATTTACACAAAAAAAATGCATTAAAAAAAATCACAATTCAGCAAAGGGGTTAGCCTTTGCAAATTTGCAAATTTCACTGTTTATCCAATAGCACTCGTAATAGCCGCCCGATTGTGATGAATGATAGCTTAATCAAAAGCTCTGGTCATCAGTATAAATACTGCATTAAAATATATAAAAATTTACACAAAAAATGTGTATGCAAAAAAATCACAATTTAGCAAAGGGGTTAGCCTTTGCAAATTTGCCAATTTCACTGTTTATTCAATAGCACACGTAATAGCTGCCCGATTGTGATGAATGATAGCTTAATCAAAAGCTCTGGTCATCAGTATAAATACTGCATTAAAATATATAAAAATTTACACAAAAAAAATGCATTAAAAAAAATCACAATTCAGCAAAGGGGTTAGCCTTTGCAAATTTGCAAATTTCACTGTTTATCCAATAGCACTCGTAATAGCCGCCCGGTTGTGATGAATGATAGCTTAATCAAAAGCTCTGGTCATCAGTATAAATACTGCATTAAAATATATAAAAATTTACACAAAAAATGTGCATGCAAAAAAATCACAATTTAGCAAAGGGGTTAGCCTTTGCAAATTTGCCAATTTCACTGTTTATTCAATAGCACACGTAATAGTCGCCCGATTGTGATGAATGATGGCTTAATCAAAAGCTCTGGTCATCAGTATAAATACTTCATTAAAATATATATAAATTTACACAAAAAATTTGCATTAAAAAAAATCACAATTCAGCAAAGGGGTTAGCCTTTGCAAATTTGCCAATTTCACTGTTTATCTAATAGCACTCGTAATAGTCGCCCGATTGTGATGAATGATAGCTTAATGAAAAGCTCTGGTCATCAGTATAAATACTGCATTAAAATATATATAAATTTACACAAAAAATGTGCATGCAAAAAAAATCACAATTCAGCGAAGGGGTTAGCCTTTGCAAATTTGCCAATTTCACTGTTTATTCAATAGCACTCGTAATAGTCGCCCGATTGTGATGAATGATAGCTTAATCAAAAGCTCTGGTCATCAGTATAAATACTGTATTAAAATATATAAAAATTTACACAAAAAAAATGCATTAAAAAAAATCACAATTCAGCAAAGGGGTTAGCCTTTGCAAATTTGCAAATTTCACTGTTTATCCAATAGCACTCGTAATAGCCGCCCGATTGTGATGAATGATAGCTTAATCAAAAACTCTGGTCATCAGTATAAATACTGCATTAAAATATATATAAATTTAAACAAAAAATTTGCATTAAAAAAAATCACAATTCAGCAAAGGGGTTAGCCTTTGCAAATTTGCCAATTTCACTGTTTATCTAATAGCACTCGTAATAGTCGCCCGATTGTGATGAATGATAGCTTAATGAAAAGCTCTGGTCATCAGTATAAATACTGCATTAAAATATATAAAAATTTACACAAAAAATGTGCATGCAAAAAAATCACAATTTAGCAAAGGGATTAGCCTTTGCAAATTTGCCAATTTCACTGTTTATCTAATAGCACTCGTAATAGTCACCCGATTGTGATGAATGATAGCTTAATGAAAAGCTCTGGTCATCAGTATAAATACTGCATTAAAATATATATAAATTTAAACAAAAAATTTGCATTAAAAAAAATCACAATTCAGCAAAGGGGTTAGCCTTTGCAAATTTGCCAATTCCACTGTTTATCTAATAGCACTCGTAATAGTCGCCCGATTGTGATGAATGATAGCTTAATCAAAAGCTCTGGTCATCAGTATAAATACTGTATTAAAATATATAAAAATTTACACAAAAAAAATGCATTAAAAAAAATCACAATTCAGCAAAGGGGTTAGCCTTTGCAAATTTGCAAATTTCACTGTTTATCCAATAGCACTCGTAATAGCCGCCCGATTGTGATGAATGATAGCTTAATCAAAAGCTCTGGTCATCAGTATAAATACTGCATTAAAATATATAAAAATTTACACAAAAAATGTGCATGCAAAAAAATCACAATTTAGCAAAGGGGTTAGCCTTTGCAAATTTGCCAATTTCACTGTTTATTCAATAGCACACGTAATAGTCGCCCGATTGTGATGAATGATGGCTTAATCAAAAGCTCTGGTCATCAGTATAAATACTTCATTAAAATATATATAAATTTACACAAAAAATTTGCATTAAAAAAAATCACAATTCAGCAAAGGGGTTAGCCTTTGCAAATTTCACTGTTTATCCAATAGCACTCGTAATAGCCGCCCGATTGTGATGAATGATAGCTTAATCAAAAACTCTGGTCATCAGTATAAATACTTCATTAAAATATATATAAATTTACACAAAAAATGTGCATGCAAAAAAAATCACAATTCAGCGAAGGGGTTAGCCTTTGCAAATTTGCCAATTTCACTGTTTATTCAATAGCACTCGTAATAGTCGCCCGATTGTGATGAATGATAGCTTAATCAAAAGCTCTGGTCATCAGTATAAATACTGCATTAAAATATATATGAATTTAAACAAAAAATTTGCATGCAAAGAAATCACAATTTAGCAAAGGGGTTAGCCTTTGCAAATTTGCCAATTTCACTGTTTATTCAATAGCACTCGTAATAGCCGCCCGATTGTGATGAATGATAGCTTAATCAAAAGCTCTGGTCATCAGTATAAATACTTCATTAAAATATATATAAATTTACACAAAAAATTTGCATTAAAAAAAATCACAATTCAGCAAAGGGGTTAGCCTTTGCAAATTTGCAAATTTCACTGTTTATCCAATAGCACTCGTAATAGCCGCCCGATTGTGATGAATGATAGCTTAATCAAAAACTCTGGTCATCAGTATAAATACTGCATTAAAATATATAAAAATTTACACAAAAAATTTGCATTAAAAAAAATCACAATTCAGCAAAGGGGTTAGCCTTTGCAAATTTGCCAATTTCACTGTTTATCTAATAGCACTCGTAATAGTCGCCCGATTGTGATGAATGATAGCTTAATGAAAAGCTCTGGTCATCAGTATAAATACTGCATTAAAATATATATAAATTTACACAAAAAATGTGCATGCAAAAAAAATCACAATTCAGCGAAGGGGTTAGCCTTTGCAAATTTGCCAATTTCACTGTTTATTCAATAGCACACGTAATAGTCGCCCGATTGTGATGAATGATGGCTTAATCAAAAGCTCTGGTCATCAGTATAAATACTGCATTAAAATATATAAAAATTTACACAAAAAATGTGCATGCAAAAAAATCACAATTCAGCAAAGGGGTTAGCCTTTGCAAATTTGCCAATTTCACTGTTTATCTAATAGCACTCGTAATAGTCGCCCGATTGTGATGAATGATAGCTTAATGAAAAGCTCTGGTCATCAATATAAATACTGCATTAAAATATATAAAAATTTACACAAAAAATGTGCATGCAAAAAAATCACAATTTAGCAAAGGGATTAGCCTTTGCAAATTTGCCAATTTCACTGTTTATCTAATAGCACTCGTAATAGTCGCCCGATTGTGATGAATGATAGCTTAATGAAAAGCTCTGGTCATCAGTATAAATACTGCATTAAAATATATAAAAATTTACACAAAAAAAATGCATTAAAAAAAATCACAATTCAGCAAAGGGGTTAGCCTTTGCAAATTTGCAAATTTCACTGTTTATCCAATAGCACTCGTAATAGCCGCCCGATTGTGATGAATGATAGCTTAATCAAAAGCTCTGGTCATCAGTATAAATACTGCATTAAAATATATAAAAATTTACACAAAAAATGTGCATGCAAAAAAATCACAATTTAGCAAAGGGGTTAGCCTTTGCAAATTTGCCAATTTCACTGTTTATTCAATAGCACACGTAATAGTCGCCCGATTGTGATGAATGATGGCTTAATCAAAAGCTCTGGTCATCAGTATAAATACTGCATTAAAATATATAAAAATTTACACAAAAAAAATGCATTAAAAAAAATCACAATTCAGCAAAGGGGTTAGCCTTTGCAAATTTGCAAATTTCACTGTTTATCCAATAGCACTCGTAATAGCCGCCCGATTGTGATGAATGATAGCTTAATCAAAAGCTCTGGTCATCAGTATAAATACTGCATTAAAATATATAAAAATTTAAACAAAAAATGTGCATGCAAAAAAAATCACAATTCAGCGAAGGGGTTAGCCTTTGCAAATTTGCCAATTTCACTGTTTATTCAATAGCACACGTAATAGTCGCCCGATTGTGATGAATGATGGCTTAATCAAAAGCTCTGGTCATCAGTATAAATACTGCATTAAAATATATAAAAATTTACACAAAAAATGTGCATGCAAAAAAATCACAATTTAGCAAAGGGGTTAGCCTTTGCAAATTTGCCAATTTCACTGTTTATTCAATAGCACACGTAATAGTCGCCCGATTGTGATGAATGATGGCTTAATCAAAAGCTCTGGTCATCAGTATAAATACTTCATTAAAATATATATAAATTTACACAAAAAATTTGCATTAAAAAAAATCACAATTCAGCAAAGGGGTTAGCCTTTGCAAATTTCACTGTTTATCCAATAGCACTCGTAATAGCTGCCCGATTGTGATGAATGATAGCTTAATCAAAAACTCTGGTCATCAGTATAAATACTGCATTAAAATATATAAAAATTTACACAAAAAAAATGCATTAAAAAAAATCACAATTCAGCAAAGGGGTTAGCCTTTGCAAATTTGCAAATTTCACTGTTTATCCAATAGCACTCGTAATAGCCGCCCGATTGTGATGAATGATAGCTTAATCAAAAGCTCTGGTCATCAGTATAAATACTGCATTAAAATATATAAAAATTTACACAAAAAATGTGCATGCAAAAAAATCACAATTTAGCAAAGGGGTTAGCCTTTGCAAATTTGCCAATTTCACTGTTTATTCAATAGCACACGTAATAGTCGCCCGATTGTGATGAATGATGGCTTAATCAAAAGCTCTGGTCATCAGTATAAATACTTCATTAAAATATATATAAATTTACACAAAAAATTTGCATTAAAAAAAATCACAATTCAGCAAAGGGGTTAGCCTTTGCAAATTTCACTGTTTATCCAATAGCACTCGTAATAGCCGCCCGATTGTGATGAATGATAGCTTAATCAAAAGCTCTGGTCATCAGTATAAATACTGCTTTAAAATATATATAAATTTACACAAAAAATTTGCATGCCTAAAAATTATAATTTAGCAAAGGAGTTAGCCTTTGCAAATTTGCCAATTTCACTGTTTATGCAATAGCACTCGTAATAGTCGCCCGATTGTGATGAATGATAGCTTAATCAAAAGCTCTGGTCATCAGTATAAATACTGCATTTAAATGTATATAAATTTACACAAAAAATTTGCATGCAAAAAAATCACAATTTAGCAAAGGGGTTATAGCCTTTGCAAATTTGCCAATTTCACTGTTTATCCAATAGCACTCGTAATAGCCGCCCGATTGTGATGAATGATAGCTTAATCAAAAGCTCTGATCATCAGTATAAATACTGCATTAAAATATATATAAATTTACACAAAAAATTTGCATGCAAAAAAATCACAATTTAGCAAAGGGGTTAGTTAGCCTTTGCAAATTTGCTAATATCACTGTTTATCCAATAGCACTCGTAATAGTCGCCCGATTGTGATGAATGATAGCTTAATCAAAAGCTCTGGTCATCAGTATAAATACTGCATTAAAATATATATAAATTTACACAAAAAATTTGCATGCAAAAAAATCACAATTTAGCAAAGGGGTTAGCCTTTGCAAATTTGCCAATTTTACTGTTTATTCAATAGCACACGTAATAGTCGCCCGATTGTGATGAATGATAGCGTAATCAAAAGCTCTGGTCATCAGTATAAATACTACATTAAAATATATATACATTTAAACGAAAAATTTGCATGCCTTAAAAACCACAATTTAGCAAAGGGGTTATAGCCTTTGCAAATTTGCCAATTTCACTGTTTATCCAATAGTACTCGTAATAGTCGCCCGATTGTGATAAATGATAGCTTAATCAAAAGCTCTGGTCATCAGTATAAATACTGCATTTAAATGTATATAAATTTACACAAAAAATTTGCATGCGAAAAAACCACAATTTAGCAAAGGGGTTAGCCTTTGCAAATTTGCCAATTTCACTGTTTATCCAATAGCACTCGTAATAGTCGCCCGATTGTGATAAATGATAGCTTAATCAAAAGCTCTGGTCATCAGTATAAATACTGCATTAAAATATATATAAATTTACACAAAAAATTTGCATGCGAAAAAACCACAATTTAGCAAAGGGGTTAGCCTTTGCAAATTTGCCAATTTCACTGTTTATTCAATAGCACTCGTAATAGTCGCCCGATTGTGATAAATGATACTTTAATTAAATGTGCTCGACATCAGCATAAATACTGTCATAGAAATTCATACATTTCTACTAATTTTTAAATTTTTTGAACAGTGAGCCTTGACCGAATTTACAAAATTTCATAAATTGTCAAAAGTTCACGTAATAGAAGTTTTTGATAGCTCGTAAGACGAATAAAAATGTCAAATTTTTCGAAAAAATCGAGATTTATACAGAAAAATCCTTCATATTTTATATGAATCTAAACGGTTACGACTTTTGCCACGGCCGTTGAATTTTTTGACAATTTACGTATGATTCATTATAAATTCAAAAATAATTTTCGGGATCGTTAATTGAAAGAACTTTATTTTATATTAGGGTTGCCCAGAGACTCCGGGCCTGAAACCGAATCTCCGGCTTCCGGGCCAAGTTCACAAACCTCGGGGCAAAAAATAAGTATTAAAATATTTTACAAAATATGTAAAAAATGCATAATATGTACAAGCATATTACATCACATATTACCAACTTTACAGATACCAGCACTTTAAACGGGCAGGCTCGTCTTAAATGCTGATATCTGTAAAGTTGGTAATATATTAAATATACTACTCTTTGGTTATATGATTAGATCAATGGGCCAATAAACTTCTAGAAAATTTAAAAAATGAGAAAACTCGTATCTCCTGAAGCATTATGGGTTTTAACATTCCAAAAATTCGATAATTCAGTAGATTTAATAGCAATTGTGTCTAAAGTTTTAAACATTCCCATTTGTAATGCATTCGTGGAGATGATTTTCTCTATTATGGAATCTGTGTGGAGAGATAACCATAATAGGATGCGAATATAGCTTAATCAGGATTGTGTATTCGTGTATAGCGCCAGAACAAGTAGATCTTGTTCAAACAGCACAAACTCAAACTAAATTTTATTTTAAAAAGTGATATATTATTTCTAGATTTATTGTAAAAATAGAACCTACTCTTTTATTTTAAATTATAAATTGATTTTTGTTATCAATGCGATTTGTATCGAAGAGTTGGCAACCCTATTTTATATTATTTTCCGAACTGAGCATAATAATTTTGTATTCAGTGAAGACACCAACCCATTTGTTGAGCAATATTTTTAATATAAACATAAGGCAAAATCTAATTCTGAATAGGAATTCAAAACTAATGTTATATGAATTCCAAATACAAAACGTAATTCCATAATCAAATAAAATACGGCTATAGTTTATTTCAGCTTTTTTAAATTATTTCCTATACTAGCACACCCAAATTCATCAATGCCCAAATTGTGTTTTGTAGTGGAATTGGAAACCAGCCTGAATTGTACGCTATATACAGGTTAATAAATTTTAAATCGAACTTTATATGGATTAAACAATTTGCTTTTTATTGTATAAGAAGTAACATACATTCAGGAGCAACATATACAAAATTCAACTTGACATTTACGAAAGTAAACAATAAAATACAAGTAAATCTAAATTTTATTTGGACAAACTTTTTATTATTACTAAAATATTTATTATTTTTAATGTTTCTAATTTATATCAATATAAAACGAAATTAAAAAAATTTTCTAAAATAATTGCAAAATATGTATTACAAAAACAATACACACTGGAATTTTGAAGATTAGTTCTAATATTTTAAACCATTGTTACATTTTTGTTTTTATCATGTTTGAATTTTAACTTTTTTCATGTAAATTTCCAACTTCATACAAAATTAAAATGGTTTCATGTTTTTTTCATTTAATTTTTAACAGAAAATTATTTATTGTTTGTTTTTTAGAAAGTGAAATAATGATGGATTTTATTGTAAACAAAACAAAGTACAATTTGTTTTTATTATACACATAATATTATAAATATAATGAAATGTTTATATAAAAAGAAAATCAAAAACAAAAATATTTCTTTTCAATTATCATCCCAGCATACTTATGATCTTCAATCGGCATCCGTGTATGTTGTAAGTATTTGTCCATTTATCAATTGATTTTAGTGGTTTTGGGCTGGTTTTTTAGCTTTCTTCTTTTTTGGTTTGCTCTTCTTCACGGGAGCAGTAGTACTATCGGTTGAAATATTATAGCCAGATGCTAGTACAGCCTAAAACGTTACAATACGAATTATGGAAATAGAATTTATTTTTTATTTGAAGAATGTCCGAAACTTTGATAAAAATGAAGAGCAAAGATCCTTTTCATTTTTTATATGAATTTCAATTTTTATTTTGCAAGAATTGAGATTATCCGACTACTATTTATCGAACAGTCACTTTTTCTTGCAAACGTTTTTTAAATCTTATTAATTTATTTACCTTGATTTCAGCATCTGTTATACTGTTTTCACTTTTAAATGCTGAAGTGTCGAATGGAAGTCCAGTAATGATGCTTGTACGATTAGGCGTTAATAGTACTGTATATTTGAATTGAGCAACAACTTCGTCTGCAAAAATTGAACATGATCGTTAATAAACATATCAAAAGTAGAGGTCCGTGTATGAGGCAAATGGATTCATTAACTGATATAAAAAATATACAAATGCCTCAATTGTTATAGCGTGGTGTCTGGACACAAATTTTATTAATTAAAATTTGCGTAATTTTCCGCGCAAATTTTAATTTTTTTTTATTATAATTTTACTTACTTGTTTTTTCATAGAGAACTTGGAACGGATCAATTAGTTTATGCGATATACATTCTACTACGCCCAACCTAGCTTTAGTTTCCTCCTCAAAATATCTTAAGTTAAAAGGCATAGATGGATATTTATTTTTAACCTGAAACGATCATCAAAGTGTTAATTTGAATATGAAATTAAATAAATAAAAAATAATTAAATTCCCTCAGCTCTCATAATCTTTTGATATCATAGGGCGATCCATTCTCAAACGACGATACGCAAGTTACACTGAATGTACCTTGGATATAAATCACTGAAATTATATCATCGACATTTGAAGAACTTCTCTAATACTCCCTCCAGAGTAAAGTTTCATCATCGGGAATTAATGCGGGTTGAACCCACGACCTTTGAGATAGCACGACTAAACGCTATCCCCTAAGCCACTAAACAGTTATACTTACTTCAGCATAAAATACTCTTGATGCTTTTGATTTAAGTTGATAATTTTCTTCTGTTCTTTGGAAAATTGCAACTTTCGTATCTTGTTCTTTGCCCTGTAGAAATATAAGCAAAAAATAAATGTTGAAAATTGTGTAAGGATGTAAGTTTTTTTTCTACAATTTAAAATATAATGTGAGAGACGTAGGCAATGTGAATTACACAAAATTCATAATTCACAAATATTTAAAAACATTCTCTTCGTTGTTCTAGCGTAGTGTCTGGACACAAATTTTATTGATTAAAATGTGCGTAATTTTCCACGCAACAATATTCCCACTTAATTTCGATTGATCTTATCAACAGAATCATGTTATTGTATAAAATAACGGTTTCAATTACATTATTTTATACAATAACATGAATACGTTATTTTATACAATAACGGTAATTCAATCAATTACCTAATACATATTATGTTTGTAAAGAAACCATGTTATATCACCTATGTTTTTTAGATAACATACTAAACAAATAAACATATTTGGGAGCGTCGTTTTATAAAAAAAAAATTTAAAAATTCACTTACTATTCCAACTCCAGTACTAATGAGCACATCCATTGCATACACCTCATACAATCCAAATTCACATTCTTCATGCTCCTTCTTCTGAGCATCATTTGGATTTTGAATTATAGTTTTGTCACCATCAATTTTCGATTGCTTCAATTGATGACTTAGCATACCTTCAATTGGTTTACATTTGAAGGAATCGGCTATTTTTTGAACAGTTTCGGTTATTTGATTGTTCTTATTACCCGGTTTGAGTAATCGTAGAGCTGCTTGGCCAGCCCAATAAGCAGCTAGAACTACATCAGCCTTACGTCCTGTTATCTTATTTTCTTTAGTCGCACCTATAACAACAGTATGCGCAGCTACCGCAATGAATCCATCGATATGAACACCTAAATCTCTATAAATATGGAATATAATGTTAGGCCTTGATCATAAATTACATACATGAGTGAGACATACATTTTAACAACATCTTCCGCTTTAAGGACATAGTCAGCATCATTTTTGGTTGGTGAAAAATGACAAACGCAGTTATTAACAGATAAGCATGTCGGGAATGCAATACCTTTCGTATCCTTTTTAAATATCTAGAAAGAAAATTTGGAAACATGTAAGTAAATGAGGTTACCAAAAAAAATCTTCGAAAGTCACATGGAATATTTTAACAACAATGATTACGTCATATCAGGTTTTCGTCGATGGCTTTTAAAGTTACAGCACTGATTAAACTTTAATTTTAATATTAATCTATTTATGTGATTTTATCGACATGTTTACATATAGAATAAACAGCATGTGGTAACTAATGTTTTCTACTTTATGTAAAAAATAAAAAAATAATATAAAAATCAACATACTTTATCCGTTTCCTCCACAATTACTTCATCTCCTTTAACACATATTTCCTTAACGGATGCCCCTTCGATACATAATGCTACAACAGCTTTTAAAGTTTCTGTGGATTTAAGAAATAAAAGGTAAGTATGGAATTTTTATGCAATGGAAAAATATTAGGTTATAGTTTTGAGTTTATTACAAACTGTTGTGAGCAAAATGGTGAAATTTAGGTAAACCAATTTATTAAAATCTATTTTCACAATGTACATATTTAAATATTACACAATAAAACATAATTTCACAAGTATTTTATTAGAAATAAAAAAAATAGCCGCGTGGCCTTTCAAAAAAAAAAAAGGTTAACCATCAAAATTACCTTTCTCTTTCCAGTTTTAGCAAAACTATGCGTTTTTTTATAGTGAACAAAATTTTACATGATGTATGTGATACTTACTATTTACAATATCACCCGCAGCTTTGTACTTTGTTAAAACGATATCCTCGGCAATGGTTCGCTCACTTGAATGTGTCGATGAACCAGAATCACTTGCTGAATCGTCTGCCATTATAATTTTTCATACAAGAAAATTAAATTGTAATTATTCTTTTTTTTTTTTAATTCACGTTAAAATTGTGTTTTTCTTGCCTCACACACAATACTTTACGACGCGGCAGAAAAATCTTGATTAGTAACCAATAAACTTTTGAAAATATAATGGAAGAGCATCCAACCGGTTAATCGCCATTTATTTTGTTTAAATTAAACCGGTTCAAATTTTTGAAATGCATATTTCGTTTTTATTTAATATAATTTCTAAATAAGATTACAAGATATTTTACATAATCAATTTTAATTCATTTCAACTTCGTTCGAGCTAAATTTTAACTTTATAAAAATTGTTTTTGGTGTTGTTTGATCGGCCACCATTAGCTCCTGTCCATCCCTTAAACCTAATTCCGTTAAAGACAGTGTAAGATTTGAACGGGTTCGCTCTTCAATACTTTTGACCGTTGACATATATAACGTTTTATTTTTTCCATCCACCGTAGCTGTTAAACTAGGACCTTTCATTTGAAATTCTTGATTTTCACACAGAAAGTCAATAAGATCTTGAAGTGTCATTGTAGTGGGTTCTTCGATGTTAACATTACGCGGAATTTGGTTGCATGCTAAGCAATCAGGTTTTTTCTCTGGATCGTACGTATACGTGTAGATTCCATCGAGATCGTTAAACACCATATAGGTTTTAAGATTTTCATAGCATTGTGTGGCCAATTTAAATACTTCCGTAGCGCATGATGCTGCTATAATTGCGTTGGTACTCGCCACCGCCGGAATAATGTGTTTAAGAACTCCTTGAACTAGGCGATAACACAATCCGGTTATATTAAACGAGTTAGCTCTTTCCAACGCTTTTTCATACACCCATGTTACATGATGCGGATCATCGCCGTCGAGCGGTGTATTAAACGGATTCTCTTTTTCCCATTGCATAATTTTAACATATTCTATACAGTGTTCAGGCAATCTTGGTGTATTTGCAATAGTACATAGCGGATAACTGATCTGTGGCGGAAACAAATCCAATGTGCATTCAATACATGCAGTCACTCCGTGCAATATAACGCGAGCATTTCCTTTAAAACCTTCCGTTCCCCCATCGATCATGGGAATAATAGTTGTTTGATCTACAGAACCATCATCTTCGTAGCTTAGCATTGAGATTAGCATGCCGTTAATCCAACGTCGGGCTGATATTGAATCAAGACCACAAACAACAATATGAAATTGACGATAAAATTCTTCGTCGAGATCTTGAATTTTACAAAAATGTGGAACCACATTACATCCCGGAATTCGTTTATTTATAAATTCGGCGGCAACGTTAGCTTTAGATTGTCCGATATCTTTGCGTCGAAAAAGAAATTGGCGATTTAAATTTGACAGCTCGATTGTATCCATATCTATCACATCAATATTGCGAAAGCCCATAAGCGCTAAATCTTTGAGAAGTTCACATCCTAGTCCACCCGCACCTATTCAACATGATAACAATTTAATCGGATAGAAAATATGATTTTTAAAAACTGCATACTCACCAATAACAAGAATTTTACATGTATTCAATAAAAAGTCAAACGTCTCGGGTGCCGGTTCAAAATCGGGCTGACAAAATGGGCCAGACGTCTCCAAGATTCGTTTTAAATTATTCCAGTTTTTACTCATAACTATTGGTTGAGCACTAATCGAGGTTGCTTCATCCATATTTATTTTAAATTAGTTAGGTGATATTTTAGTATATAAATATAAAAATAGTACGAAAAAATTATTCTCAGAAGTTCACAACACAGCCTTTTTTATCTATTTATTTTGACAGTTCGTGTAGTTTGACGTATCGCGGTTATATTTACACTGTTATATTTTCGATGTTAAATTTTTGTATGCAAGCGCAATTTCTGAAAATTTACTTTGCATATTTTACTGCACGCAACCAAAATTTGTTTTGTTTATAACACATCGTTGCTAACGACCAACAGCTGGCTGGCTATAGTCTCATAAAATTTACTTCGATTTCATGAATTATATCAAGTACTGCTTTTAAAATAATAGATAATGGATTGGAAACAACTAATTACAGTGCCCCAACATGAACTTGACAATGAAGATAAACGAGATGAAATTTACGAAGATTTAATTTTCATGAATGCTTACAATTCGATCGACAGTAAAGGTTACAAAAAGTTGTTCAAACTATGCCAATTGATTCTGAAGCATAAGGGTGATCAGGTATATAATTTAGAACTTGATGATTTACAAATTTTACCATCGTAAATTTAATTTTAGGTAACATCGTTGCTATCTGAACTCGACACACTTGCTACAAAACAGGGTGAATTGGAAGCACTCGGGTCCGCCGATACTTCTCAAGCTCAAAATAATACCGACGAAATAGAACGGTTAACAAAAATTGTTGATAAACTTGAATCAGAAAAATCGCAATATAAATCGAAAATTAAAGAGTTAAACGAAGAAATTGCGTTTCTTCAGCGGAAGCAAAATGGTAACCAAACAGAAAGTGATCGTGATGATTCACCTGACGCACTGTCCGAAATTGATAAACAACAAGAGCTTTTAAATAATATTAGCATTAAAAATAAACACATCAAACGTCTGTTAAGAGACATTGAGGTGTTGGAAACTCAAGTGGCCGATCAAATGGAAATAATAATAGATTTAAAGACCAATTTGAATCAGGCGACTGGAAACTTGACTGAGATCACTAGTTTATTTGGTGAATCTAAATCTATTGTAACGGAAAAACAAACCGTTATCGAACATTTAAACGCAAAAGTTACTGATCTAGAAGATCAATTGGTAAATTTCGAGCAAATAAGATTGGAACGGGACAAAGAAATTGAAAAATTTGCCAACGAACTAGAGGAACGCGCTATGCTGTGGAAAAATATTTTAGAAAATAAACAAACTGAGCTCGATACGTTGGTTGAAAAATACAACGATTTACTGGAACAAAAACCTGGCTATGACATCGATTCGGAACGCTTTGAACTTAAACGTTTAAATGAAATAATCAAACAACGAGATGGCATAATTGAAGAACTAGAGCTAAAAATAATCGAAATGTCGCGGGAGCTAGTTAACTCTACGAACACGATGAATAAAATTTCAGACGTTAAAGAAGGTTTAATGAAGTCGAGCGACATAAAAAATCCAAATTGCTGTAGTAATTTAAAAGAATTACTTGAAAAGTCTAACGAAAGGTGCAAAGATTTGCAGGATATTATCTCGGGTATTGAAGACGATAACATTTTAAAATCGAAACAAGCCCTAAACGCATTAGAAGCATTAAAATCTTATGAATCAGGTCAAGATGGTTTAGTGCAATCACTACAGAAAATTACAACTCTGGAGCAAAAGGTTAATATACGTGATAAACAAATTCGAGAGCTCATTATTGAAGTAAATAATGCAAATGAGATAGCACTAGAAAACGCGTTGCTTCGTAAAAAATTGGGAATCCCCGACGATGAATTTATATCGACCAATTCGGTTACCACAAAGTATCGTAAAATTGAAAAGGTGAATGACCGATTAACGCTAAAATTACGAGCTTCAGAAGAAATGAGACTCCAGCTAAAATTGGAAAAGGCCGATTTAAAGTAGAAAATATTCAAGTAAATTCTAAATGTTAAATGTTTAATTTTTTTAATTTTCCATAGGAGACAACTATTGGCAGCTAAAAGTCATCATAACATAAATGACAAGGGTGATGGTGACAATACGTTCACCGTGATAAGGAACTCGTTGGACTCGAAATGCTGTGAAAATTGCTCTTGCCAATATGAACTAACCAACGATATGAAATACTGTGAATCCTGTATAGCAAAACAGAACTGCAATTTATGTGCCAAATGTCGTACAAAACTAAAAGTCAGCTTTAACTATCCGACCAATGAAGAGTTTAAATTAACGATCAAAGAGCTGGAAGACAAGTACAAGATGATCGTTGAGGAAAATGAAAATTTACGAATTGGGATGCATGAAATTTTAGGCAAAATACGAGAATATGACGGTAAGTAGAAATATTTTAATCGAGTTTTCATGTCGAACCCTTGTGCCACAAAACAATATGACTATCATTTTAGCTGAATCAAATCACATTACGATTGATTCCGAAACATTAGAGAAATTATTGCATGCTTTAGATGCCCGAAGTATTAGTGGATGGTATCACCCAGCTATGAGAATTCAAAATGAATTAATCGCGACAAAAGAACGAGAATGTCTATTGCGAGAGCGTATACGAATAAGTGATTCCATTTTAACGTCCAGCTATTTAACAAAATCTGAGCCTAAATTAAACGTAGTCGAACAAGAACCGCATGAAGTGGAGGATAAAAGTGAAGGGGATACGACCAATAAGAAATCTATTGACGCTGCGGAACTCGGAGAAATGCACGAAAAACAATTGCTCAAAGACGACACAATTCGGGCAATGGAGCATCACATTAAACAGTTGTCAGCCGAAAATGAGGAACTTCGAACCATTAAAATTAACTTTGATGAGCTAGTGACAACTATGTCTAAATCGGACGATGAAAAATTATCAAAATTATCAGCACTTACAAGTGAATTGGTCGCTAAAAATTTGGAAATTTTATGTGAAAAACGTAAAATTGACTATCTAAAGTTAGATGTCGAATCGCTTGGTAAATCTCTAAAAGATGCTAAATTCGAATGTAACGAAATTAAAACGAACTACAAACGAGATTTGATAGCAAAAACCGCAAAAATTGTGGAACTTCAAGAAATGCTAAAAAATTTTAAAGATGACAGTCAAATGCGGTCAAATAAAAAAGTTGAGGGCTTGGAAACCGAATTGAAATCGCTCAAAATGAGCATAAATATTATGACGAAAAATTTTTATCGTAAATTTACCGATATCAATGCCGAGAATGGCGATTTGTTAAAACTGAGCGAAATTGAATACGATAAAATTGCAATCATAAACGAAGAGAAAACGATTGATTTCATCACCAAATCCGAATTACATCAATTGCGTTTAAATGTGAGCAAATTTAAAAATGAAATTGAAAATTTAAAAACGAAAAACAAACAATATGAGGATTTGGCCAAGGTAACGGAGGAGCAGATATTTGCACAGCAACAGATTATATCGAAATATTCAGACAATGAGATAGCATTACGACATTTAGTTGTCGATCTGCAGAGTACCACAAATGAAAAGTACTTGATTGCGAAAACACAGCGTGAAGTGGAAAACTTGCGAGAGCAAGAAAAGTATTTTATTCTAAAAATTGATAAATACGAAAAGGATGTGGATGAGCTTAACTGTAAAATTGATCAAATTATGAACGATAAAAATGACGAAATTGAGGAGATCAACATAACTAATAAGAACAATGACTTGAAAATAGAGTAAGTGAACGGAGCAATACATTGTAATGCTTCTAATACTTTGAATTTTTATATTTCAGATACCTAATGAAGCTATTACAACATTTCTCCAAAAATTACGCCCGATTTACGCCTCTCTATCCGCTCATCGACTTTATGAAACTGTACTCCGATTTAATTCAGACAAAAATTTCCCTAGACGAGTTGTACAATGGTGCGGTTGTCGCCGAATTCGATAATAACGCTAAGGAAATGTATGATAAATTAAGTGTAACTTTTAACGGAGAACCAAATCAAATTGAGAATAAAATCGAAATCGTCAAGTACCAGAATAAATGTGAATTTCTATTGAAACAGATGAAGCAGTATGAAAAACAGATTAATGAACTGCAAAGCGAGATTGGCGATCTGAAACTGAAAGAAGTTAATTTAACCGAAATTTCGAGCGCACTCGATTTATTGTTTATCGACGATGATGCTGAAAATGTGCGATACTGTGATCAATTCGTTCAGGCTACTGCTGGTAAGTAAACCGCAATATACTAGGCCACAATCTAGA
The DNA here is from genome assembly GCA_963556175.1 of Tipula confusa. Taxonomy (NCBI): domain Eukaryota; kingdom Metazoa; phylum Arthropoda; class Insecta; order Diptera; family Tipulidae; genus Tipula; species Tipula confusa. The sequence goes on from OY744477.1 coordinate 74,799,506, forward strand.
TTATAATTTATGTCTTAATTTTTCAGTGAAAATTGATAGATCAACATTAACTGACATCTGTGATCTACATACCGAGATTAACACAGACTCGTGTCAACAAATCGTTCAGATCGAACCAGACATTTCAATTCAAAATACGAATGCAATCCTTAATCAAAAATCTCTTGAATCTCAGTTGAAACAAGCAATGACATTGGCATCGACTAGAAGTGCTTTACTTCTCGAAACTGAAACAAGATTGGCTGAAGCTCAAGGGCGATTAAAAGCAATTGAAAAGCATTTAGAAGATCGCGATAAGTTAATTAAATCACAACGTGATAAGCTGACTAAAGATGAACACCATAATAAAGAAGGAAACATATTCTCATCGACTATAAATTCTCTTCAAAACCTTCTACTCGAGAAAGACACGACTTTATCCAAATACCAGGAGTTGCTAAAGGCGGAACGTGAAGAAAAACTTAAACATTTCGAAGGCACGCAAAGAGAGTTGAAAACGCTTAAAGATGAGATTCGTAAGCTTGAAAAGAATTTGTTGGACAAAGAACACGAAATAAAATCTCTGCAAGTCAAAAGAAATGAAAACAACTTCCTAGATAAAACCTGTCAAACCGAGTCGCTGGTTGTTTCACCAAATAAAATGTCACCAAAACGTGTTAAGTCTGACGAGATTCTGATGACGATAAGTGACAATTTAATCGAAGATATGTTCAAGGATGAGAAGGGTGATTACGAATTCATGAATATGGAACGAAAAGTTAAAGAGTCGGAAGAAGAGATTAAACGATTACAAATTCAACTGAGGGATGTAAGTAATCGTGAAAAAGTTTGGGAAAAGAATCTAACAGAAAAAACTGATGAAATTAATCGGTTAAACGATCGAGCTAAACTGTACGATGCGAAAATGGAACAAGCTCAACGTGAAATACCGTTAGGCATAAATTCTAAAGAGCTTGAACAATTGCGCGAAATGCTCGAGGAGAAGGATCGTCATATACAAGATTTAACCGAAACTTTAACACATTTCCATGACGACCAACAAAAGTTTTTAAATGATACGACGCTTCATTCGGCCGAGCAAGTAGGCCAATTAAGTGCCGATCTAACACGGAGCGAAGCAACAAATCGTGTGTATATAACCCAAATTGAAGCATTAAAACGGCAAATTACGAATATTTCACAACGCGACAAACAAGCTCGTGAACTAGTTAAAACGCTGAAAAATCAACTTATTCGCCGTCCGGTTATATCGATCAAACCTGAACGTACGGCCAATTCGCGCGAAGAACAACTGCATAAAAAATGTTTGCACTTAGAAGCCGAACTCAACGAAACTCGAGACGAGCTTAAAAAAGTAACGGTACTCGCCGAAAGTCGACGAAATAAAAACGCTGCTGATCTAGACTTATGGAATAAGCAGAAACATTGGCAACAATTGGCCGAAAAATTAAAGTTACGAATTAAAGAGAAGGAAAACGAAAATGAAAAATTGCGAGCAAGTTTAAATGCAGCCAAAAGTTCTATACAGCGATTGGAAAAAGAGAAACATTTACTAGAGTCTCGTTCGCGAAATGGTCGATATTGTACCGCGTCATCATGTCCTAATACACATATGCAAAAATATACTCCGGCCGAAAGTCCTGAATCGTGTTTGACTCATAGTGAGGACGATACTGAGCGGCAACAAAAGAAAGACTATCTAGAAAATAATCCTGAAATGATTGAAGTTTTAAAGACTAGGATAGAGGTTCAACAACGTAAAATTGTAGCCATGGAGCTAGAGGGAAAGGGTTCGTGTGCCTTAACTAAAGAAATTGAGAAGCTGCATGAAAAAATTTCTAGTTTAGAAGCACAAAATATACGATTAGAAGCTAGAAATTTACAATTACAGCTCGATAACGATATGATGCGACAAGCAGATGTTGGCGATAGACTCAAGAGACAGGTCAAACATCTGGAAGATTATGTTATTGTGTTGAAAGATGAATTAGCACAAGCTATGTCAGTTAACTCAATGGCTAGTCATATTCCAACAACAAGTAATAGTGGACAGATGGAACAAACTATATTGACTTTAAGAAATATAGTCGAGAAACTTCGGGTTGAGAACAAAAATTTAAAGGAAGCAAAAGGATTAACTATGTGCCGAAATATTGTGCCAAAGGTGGGTATTCTTATAATTTATAAAACCATGCTATTTCATATTCTCGGTAGTATAGTGGTAGGATATTTTTTTATATTTTTAAAAAATATTTTATTACAGGAAGTGTACGACAAACTCCAATTACATTTTGAAAAATTACAAAAACATTACTCTGAAGCCTTGGATAAAATTTCATCATTACAAATTGATTCTGGTATTCGCAATGGTGGCAGCACTAATTACAATGATGCAGCTAGTGGAGGTGATTTTACAAACGAATTACGAATGGTAAAAGAAAAGCTGAACCAGAAAACGGAATTATTGGAAAAGGCGAAAATTTTATTAACCCGAGCCGCAGCAAAAGAAAAAAATTTACGTGAGCAAATCGACGTTTTAAAGCGGCGATGTTCTGAACTACAAAACGTTCCGGTGATCGATGAAACCAGCGAAACTGAAGTGCATTAAATGTAAACAAAAATTATCGATTTTCATTTTACGTGTATTAACGCAATTTTTAGTTTTATATTCTTCCAAAATAATAATAAATGTAAGTTTAGCTCTATATATCAAAACAAAGCATTTGAATGTGATTCCAACAAAGAAGCAGGCTTGCGAGTTGAGTTTTTGTGTTATGAATTGAGTAAAAAATTAAGTTCTCATCGAGGTTGGTATTTTTGGCAAACCAAACTCATCTACAAGTATACCATCTTTATTTGTTACACTATCCAATCCGGGCTCTTTGTCTGGAGCAGCTGGAGCTTTAACAACATCGTCTAAATAGCTGGTATCGTCATCAAGACCAATTTCATCGCCTAACGCATCTAATTCGGCAGCAAGCTCATCATCATCAACATCGGGCATTCCGTATGTACGACCCAAAGCTTCTTGTACATCATCGGCTTGTTCAAGCATATCGGCCATCTCATCGTTTATATCTTCAATTTGATCGATATTGATTTTTTTAAATTCGTGTTTCATTTGTTTAACGCCATCCTTCATCGCAGTGACTGTGGCATGCGTATCTTTCAGCGTTTGATGAGCATAATTTGCTTGTTCCATATTAAAAGCTTGATTGCGTAGGCCATCTGCTTGTTGTTCATACCTAAAAATTGAAATACGTTAGGAAAATTTTAACAAAGTTTTCCCGCAACTTACATTTTCTTTTGTTTTAGAATTCTCATCGCTTTTTGTTTCACATTATTTTTAGCCGGTCCTTCTCGCATTTTCGCAAGCTGATCTTTATATTTTCTTAGTTCAATTTCTAGCTTATTAACTTTTTGTTCTATATTATCGGCTCGAGCATCAACCTAAGGAATGTAATAAAAGTTAATTGTACACGGACAAAAATGTATGAATCATCACAGCCTTGATAAGCAAGATTTTCCATAATTTTGTAGTACTTACCCCGGTAATACAATCATTGATGCTTGGACCAGGTTCTTTAGGTTTCGATTTTCCAAACAAACGATTCATTTTGATAATTTGTTGTGATTAAATATAGAAATATAAAATATAGCGAAATTGCGTTACAACTTTTTTGATGTCACTGCCAAATGTCAAATCACAATACAAATGTCAAAATGATTAAATTTCGATAGACGAAGACCTCTAGCGATGAGTAGTATTATTTTGAAGAGAAAATACGAGAAGAAATATTTTACAGTGTACATATTAAGAATTCAATAGATTTCTCGTTAGTATTGTTTTAGATAACCTAATAGATGGCAGCAGCAGACGCAAGTAAGAATTCAAATCTTTTTCCTCATGGAAACAATTTAATTATTGCTTAAAATTCGCGGGAATCACATTTTTTAGTTTGTTGCGATTTTATCATTTTATAATTAAAAACTAAAATATAAATAAAAGTAATATACTATAATAAGTACATAATTGTATTTATATTTAATAAGACTTATTTTTTTTTATTAACGATTCCTTATTTATTTATTGTTAAGTAAAACTTATGTAACATATATAACACAAAAGTTCGTTAAGCGATTTTCCATTAATGTAATAATGTGGCATATATGCTCACTTCCTAATGTGGTTAAATTTGAGATGGAGAAACAGATTGGATCGGAAAAATAAGTAAACTGAATTAAAAAAAGTCTCTGGAAAGAGGTGAGATTCAACAAAACGTCCTCCTAAATACTGAAGGATTAGCTGGGACATAACGAAAAATACTTGTCGAAGTTAAACAACAGAATTGAATCACTTAACAATGATGTATGGAAAATTAACTCATCTGATTCTGAGACGTATAAAGCATTGGCTATAAATGAAATGAGTGGTTTACTTATAAATTTAAGAATGAGTGCTCAGTTAAAATTATGGCTAGGGGCCTCTATCCAACTTGTACAAATAAGGATATAATAGAAGGGATTAGAAATTGAAGATGTATCTATTAAGCCCAAAAGTAACTAAAGTAACTAAATAGGGGCTACTTTTATTGATGCTTACATTTAATAATAATGAAAATGTCGAAAATATAAACAACATAAAGGCTATCCTTAACATGAGAGGCAGAATTAAACCGTTGAGAAAATTAACTGGACTAATTCAATGTAAAAAAAAGACCAAGGCTATGACCACACCCAGAGTTATTATGAACGTAACCTTAGATGCATCAGATGTGCAGAGAAACACATTGGCTCAAAGCATGTTCTTTAAATAAAAACGTTCCAGCAAAATGCATGAACTGTAAATACATCAAATTTTAGAGGAGGATAAGTAGCGAATGATCTACAAAGAATAAGAAACTACGACGGTGGAATGTTGTGTTGTTATTTTAATTATTTATATTTGGATGTTGTGCAAAGTAAAGCTCAGTTTCGATCTGATGAGGAATCGTAATAATTTTGTTAAAAATTAATGATCATCTCCTCATGCCATGAAGACCGAGTGCTATGTGTAATTGTTACACTACGTTCTATATATATTTATGTACACTGTACATGTAGGGTTAGCGAATTATATGAATGTGCACGAAATATCTGAATAACCCACCCATACCAATTGTCCTTCTTCAAATTCTCTGTTTTTGGCTCGTACGTCATATCGAGCCTTCATTTTGTCACTAGAAAGTCGTATCTTTGTTCAATTCTTCTTTCGTGTTGTCCACATACTCCTGTTCGTTGATGGCTTCGTTCCTTTCCACTTGGCCGCATTGCATGGAATCTGCTCGGCAAAGCATCGATATTCTCGTTTGCGTACATTGCCGATGGTATTCGCGTTCGATTTCTTCGCCATTCTACTCTTTCTAAAAATATTCTACTCTTTTCGGCTATTTCTTCTACCCTTGAAAAATGGTCCTTCTTGTAAAATCCTTAGTATGTAATGTTTAGGTTACAATCTCTGATCTTATTTGATTGCCAACGCTAGCTCATCCAGCCCAAATCCTCGCATCTTGGTGATGTTACACACCGTCTAGTTGGTTAATGTATAGTTGGCGGTCTCTGCGAATTTTGCTTTTGGAGACAACACTACAGCTCTTCTGACATCTCGTACACCGTCAAGTAAGGCATTGATTCGCTCCGTGCTTCCCAAGGCCATGTTAAAGCCCCGCTCTTTTAAAATAGAACTTTTAGCTCCATTCTGTAAAATTCTCGCTTATAATCATCTCCTTATCTACGCTCCAACACTTGCATTACTCTACCGTAATCGCCAGGTTTATTTTCTGGAATAGTCTGTACAGTATTAGCGGCAGTTTTTTTTAATGCTACAATCAGCGGTGCGGCGCGATCTTCGTAGCTCCATCAATTTCTGGTGGCTGCTGTTTAAAATTGTAGCTTAAATATATTAAACAATGTTGTTCCATCAAAGGCTGGAGGCTATAATTTGACTGATTGCACATGTTGAACTACTTGCAATGTTGTTCTATTTACTTTGACGTCACAATAGCTCCTTTTCGAGACGTAGAAATTCGACTTGTCCGATTTTTGTATCTAACTTTTGTCCAACTTGTTGGACCTCCGTTTTAACTTTCCGAATCTCGGTTCTAATTACAAACCTAATAACGGGCAAAACATCTGTAATTAGATGTCCATGGCAACGCTTCTAGGGTCATATTGCGGTGTACTATGAAATAGCACCAGTAATAGAAATTTATTATTTTGAGAATCGAAGTCTGTTAAAATTCTGAGACTCCAAATTTTCTTCTTTATTGCATACCCGCACGATTCACTATAATAGGTTTATTGAAAAATTAATACTTTAATCTAGAATGTAAACTTGACCTAATGGCTAAAAATGCTTGTTTTACAATTTGTTGAATCTAATCTGAAGACGTTACAAAGTTTATAGAATGGTGGGATAAAACGAGTTAAATTAAAAAAAAATCGATAAATCCAATGCCCAAAAATTCTAAATTACGGATATTTTTTCATTTTCTGGATGTTTAATTCGTAAACTCGTGGATCCTTTACAAGCAACTGTGCGTTTCCCGGAATATCTAGATTAACTCTCACTAAGGATTAAGAGTGCTTTAAAGGCGACCTATCTGACTAATAAACAGTCAACTTATCAGATACTACAGGAAATTTACTCCACCTTTGCCTCTGAATCTCTGACACATAACAAACTTTTATTACAAATAAAACAAACCAATAATTTCAATCTTAATAGATAAAATTTATTATAAATAAATACAATTATAAGCTATAATAAAAATATATATATACAATTTAGTAAATTTCCTACTAAAATAATTATTTTCAAGTTACATTTCATATTCTCTTAAGAAATTTTTGTCTTTTCTGTTTAAAAAACTCTTTGGCGGTTCAACCAATTCGTGCGTTAAGAATATGATTAAAAATACTATTTAATTGGCTGTATTAAATAATAAATAGATCACATATTATCGAATAATAGTATAAATTACTTACAATCGATTACAGAATGTATATAATAAATTTTTATCATGGAAATGATATACATTATTGATATGTCGCAATACACGACCATCGACCAAACGTTTAGCATAATGTGATGCTTCGATACGATCGTGTGCTAATCCAACTTCTATAATCCAATCGACGAATTCATTGCCATAAAAAACTTTTTTATAAATTTTAATACGCCATCTCCGATCTTTCGCAATCGACTTGCGACAACTATCTAAATGATGGGTGGCAAATTGTTCGCACACGTGTTTCGTTTCAACGCTTAGTTCTTCCCAAATCGGAAGATTAAGTATATTTGCACCATACCATATTTTACGCCAATATTTAACAAATGGTTTTAATAGTTCATCCGTATTCGTTATAAATACGGCTAATACGATTAAGCTTTGTCCAAAATTTAAGAAACCATCGATAAATGATAGTTCCACATAAATTCCGGACATTCCTTCCATTACCAAAGTCCATACGGATAGTGCAAAATTTACAAACATTGAACATAGTAGTAGAATTAATAAAATTGTATGCCTTAGTATTTGATGCTCATCAACATTTGAATCGTATTCGATAGGTTCTAAGCCGTCACGAGCATTTTCTTGATATTTATGTATTAAAGTTTGACAATTATCTCGTGACGCCCCACCACAATTAAATTGTGAGCTACATAAACCACTACCGTGCGGCTCATTTTCGGTACCACGATTTTTAGTCAATAGGTCTTCTATATCGACTACAACACCAGTACCACGACTAGGCGATGGTTTCGATGAACAACAACCTTCTTTACCTTCACCACATCCAACTACAATATTTTCAGCTGGTTCCGTATCAGTTTGAGTGGTATCTTCATTATCTGGCCCTGAAAATCGACGAATTCGGTTCGCATTTATTTGAAAATTGACATTATTGTTATTTGCTAGGGCCACCACCCCGTTTGGCCGATTAGAATGCGTAGGTGTCGAATGAATTGATTCAATATCCGTTTCTGATGTTGATACTTCTTTCGATAGCGTTAAGTATTTTTCATAACGTTTTTTATAACGCTGATGTAGTACAAGACAACCGATTATTACTAAAAATATAAAACACACAAACAATTTTTAGATTTAAATTAAAATGTAACATAAATTATTACTAACCAATAAAGCACATCACAAGTAAAAAAATAGAAACGGCTGCTTGAGCATTTCCATACTGAAAATTAGGATTCCTTCGATCGTTCGGCGTTATATGAGTCGAATCAAACATGAGCAATAGACCAGCGAACAAGGTTGGAACACCCCAAGCTGTTAATATCAAGAGGGGCCAAATTTTTAACACAAAACATAAACTTCGGCACTCCAAAAATAATAGCGTGATCGCTAGTATTCCACTCCATAATCGACTACTATAATTTCCAATGCTAAACAAACAAAACTGTACATACATCACCCATTTAACCTTATTACCAACCGTTGACCATAAAAGTATGCCAACGCTGCTGATTAACTTGATTATAGAAACAAAACGAACATATAAATATTATACCCAGTACTCGATTAATATAATTAATTTTAACTCACTTGCGATATGACTAGACAACACGTAATCCGATGCGGAACTCGTTTAAATTTCTTTGTTACACCAAATAATGCCAGTAACCAAAAGCATGCAACAATTGCAATAACACTTATGTCGAATGCAAATAGTTCGAGCTCGTTCAAATAATCATTTGGATTTAGCGATGTTGATGAAATAACTTTTGCCGATATGAAAATAAGTGGTGCACTAATAAAAGTACAGGCGACCATACTGGTTGCAATCTAATTACAGATAATTACAAAAAAAAAAAATTAATGTATTGCAAATTATTTCCGTATTTATATTCTTAATTGGCGCCACACTTTATCTACTTACCAAATCAACGTCGATATTATATTGTGATGCAATCACAAAAACACCGGGTGCTGCAGGTAGGGTACCATATAAATACCCGAATGTACTTAAATCGGTGGTTTCTGAAAAATTTGCTCCAGCATTTATAATATTTACAGTCTGTCGCGTTACAAGAGGTAAAACTAATCTGGAATTGGAAAAAACGTAATTTTGTAATTTGGTTGGATCAATTTTTTTACAGTTGCAAACAAATACTTACAATTTAACTATAATTAAAATACCAGGTACTAAAACTCCTGATCCTTGCAACTTATGACCTTGTCCGACCATACGTAATCCCAATAAAAATAGGGCCGGTGCCGCAAACGAATCTCCTAACACTTTCATCACATTCGATATTATTGTTGGTATTGAATTGGGAAATGCAACACCTCCAATCACTCCCAATATCGTCATAAACATATTGGGATTTAAAAATATAGATTTAATCGTTTTTAAGACAATCAATACTTTGCCTTTAAAAATCTTATTTGTACTTTGGTCTATTTGTGCACACGGCGTGATAGCCCGCGATCTTTCAATTTCCTTTTGGCGCTCCTTCACCTTCGACACCTCTAGCAGTATATAACCAATTGGATTAAGTATAGCCAATGATATAGGTGCCATTAAGTAGATATACGAAGCATACTCAGGATGTATTTTTTCGTATAGTGCCATCACAATTGGATATCCAATTGCAAAATCATTACTTTGTGTACAAAATATGGCAAAGAGGCCGGATCGTCCATAATTATGTCGAGACACAAGTAAACTAATGATCAGTACAACTAAAAATACAATCGATTTTGATATGAGGATCGATAGAAGAAAATTCCAATTAACCGTTTTCCAATTTAATTCGACCAACGATAAAAATATCAAAGATGGTAGCGCAAAATTACCAACGAATGTGTTTAAACCTTTTGTTTCGGCGGTCGAAATGATTTTTAGAAGTCCGGCAAAGTATCTGAAAATAAAAATATTAAAATTGTAGACTACATCAAAATTGATCAATCGAATGGACCTATAGTGATAAACAAATGAAAATCATGTCATTCACCTTAGTATATAGTAATAATAAATAATTTTAATTTTAGTAAATTGAATGATTCAACAAACAGCTCATGTATTGCTGAAAGCTAGCTTCTTCTTACTGGATGTGATAGCCTGTATGTCGAATTAATTTGATACAAAGAAGTAGTTCTATTTATGTTCAATTTATATACATTTTTTTTTTGTTTAATTTATTTTAATTTTAATCTTCTCGTAAATCGTTCATTCAGTCAGTTGAATTTAATTAATTTAAATTGGTAATATGTAATCCTTATCAATTTGAAATTATATAATGTATGTGATTCATTAATTGTCTGTATAAAGATCATAATTTGTCAAGTCCTATCAGTCACTCATTAGAATATTACAAATATTAAAATACGGTGCGAAACAATCATTGGGAGTCAGATGACTTTATTCTGGTGACGTACCAAGTTCGAACTTTCGACGTTATATCCAAGCAGATCAGCCTCAAGGAAAAGGATAAATCTTAAAATTTATCAATGGTTTTAACATTTCAAATTCGGCAATAAAGCTCAAAAATAGTTTACAGGTTGTATTTTTTTTGAAAAATTTAATTTCGGTATGCTGTTGATGGTCAAATCACAAGTCGACTTTTAATTTTTATGCTGTAATCTAAATTTAGAATTTTTAATTGACTCGGGAGCGAACATTTCGCTGCATTGCTTTGATCTGCAATCTCGAGCCATTACACATGGGTGTAATGGCTGGGTGGATTCTTGCGAGAATAGAAAATATTTTGCAGAATCATAACATTCTTGACTTTATCCATTGTTTGAAATCATCGGCTACCTGAAGTACATTGTAGAGTTACTTGTATTTACTTGAAACAAATATGTGAGCACAACTTGGTGGAGGTAATGTCGAATTCTCCCGGTAAGTACTTCTAATCGGAGATGGAAAATTTTGAAATGTTAATTTATCCAATAAAATAACTTTATAATAGTAATATGGAATGTCTCTCGCTTAACCAGAAGCATCCACAAAAATTATTTGACCACGGTTGATTTGAACGATATCGATGATTTTATAGAAAGCTTGTCGTTGACGAGATACCAACATAGAAAAAATTTCTTGTAAGCAATTTCACAACATATTGGTTTCATTTGAACTCTTTAAATTACCTTTGTAGAGATAACTGGCATTTTGTTGCATACGAATCGGTGAAGGCAAATCTGTTAATTAAATGTTTCCTACTTATATACTGTCGCCCTTGCCTTGCATTAAATGAGGCGATGGTTAAAATAACTATGGAAAATGGTAGACTTATTATTACATCTTATCCGCTCTCTGTGAAAAATATCATCACCAACATTTTTTTGGAAGGGCGAAAAGTTATTGCGAATAATTATCTTAACATGTATGGTGACTGAATACCCCTCCAGTGATCGTTATTTTCTAACAGGCAAAGTTGGGTAAATTATACCATTCACAATTCTAAACCTCTCAAAACAAGTTGGCCCTTCGACATAAAGCAGCAACATATATAAATAAAAGCACTCGGGTTGATTTGAGTGGATATTATAGACTCTACCGAGATTCGTATCCGTTTGTCCTTTAACGTTTCTTCCACACTTTATTTTAGAAAATACATGCGTATTCCTTGTAAAGTAATTTTGAACCTCGTGACATAATAACGTTTTGGCAAAACCATCCAAACTACAGGTTAACTACAGGTTAAAAAAGCCAATAAGTTTCTAGGTCTGGTTTTAGTTTTTGGTTGATTTTGCACGATTTGGTGTATATTTCCCTCTGTAAAATAACACGTTAGCGGTGTATAACAACGCCTTAATTTACGGACAAATGAATGAGAGTGGGATATTCTTCATGGATGGACAATTATAATAAATACGCCAGACTGCGTTTGAAGTGATTCGCAGCAATATTGGGTAATGCGGAACAGCCCGGTCTGTTGTCTACTGTCACCGTTTTTCCACTACTCTAAGTGTAAAAGTTTGCCCTTCATCTTGAGGAGCCCATTATTGATAAATAGATTTATAAACTTTTTCAGTTTGAGGTTGAAACTCTTAAAAATTAAATCGTGCCTATCGCACGATTTTTGACCTAGAAATAGTTCATTGTTTATTTTAAAGCAGTGTTTCCAAATGCAACTAGAAGGCATCTGGAGAGCCTTATTAGAAATTGGGTGATATTTAAGGAAAAAAACTTTATTTAGAAGAAGTGTTTCTTGCAAAGCAAACCGCCTTCATCAACCCAAGGATAATCACAGCTATAATTAAAGAACATTTCAAGGGAATCAGAAAACGGATAAAGGGAGTAAAGGCAAGATTCTTATTGAGCCTGTCAAAGAGGATGACATAAAAGCGACGCATCTACAACTTTACAATATTTATATATATATATATATATATATATATATATATATATATATATATATATATATATATATATATAATATATATATATATATATATATATATATATATATATATATATATATATATATATATATATATATATATATATATTAAAGCTTTCTTATATGAACAATATGAGCAAAGGGGGAGAAGGCGAGCTAATTTCCAAGCAAGGAGATAATTTTTAAAATGAAATTTGTAACCAAGTCAACAAAATATCTTAAACCATGTTAAAATGGGCTAAGAAACTGGAAGAGGTGACAGACGTCATCACCTACTACAGAAACAATTGGAAGGCAGTAAAGTGGCCAACCAATAAGTCAACCGAGCGGTTTGACCAAAATACTCTTCCACCAGTAGGAAATATAAATATAAAACAGCAAGATCAAATAACTATGGGGGTATACCTACAGGAGGCGGAAACAAATAGATAAAAAGAAGGAAATAGTTGCTTCTAGCTCAGTTAAAGAGGATTTTGCTAAAAAGGAAAATGAAGGTGAAGATTTACGACCACCGACTGTAGTTTAGTCGAAAAAGAACCTGTGCTGAAGTGCTTGGTAAGATAAAAGAGAAATTTATCCAGAAGCTTCAGGCACAGAAATTACAACTGCCGCACCATTATAGACGATGCTCTATTGGAATTTGGCTCAACAACCGGAAATAAGGGACATTTTGGCGGCTCCTTGAGAGGTGCTCTGAGAAAGACGATTACAGTGCGTAGCTTGGAACTACTTTTGAAATCAGGGGTCTAGATTATTGGTGCTTTGAATCTGGTAGAAGAAGCCATCCAGAGAGAAAAAAATCAAACTTGATGGAACTATATACTTCGTAGAGATCGATGCTCGAGAAACATCTGAGCTTCCTAAAAAGGACGTATACCGGAAAAATTACGACAACTTATTAGTGACACTGGTCGAGTTACAATATGTAATATAACAGGAACATGAGGATTACAGTCTGTCCAAAAGAGCACTTAAGCTCTAAATCAACGGAAGAAAGCGTCTCAAATTAGACGCTCTAAAACGGGACGTGGACATAGACCCCTGGGTCTGAGGCAAGATTGTGATGCGCAAGTTTATCTCAAACTCTTAATTGAGGCAAGATAAACGTGGCATGTTCTTCAATGCCTTTCCACATTACACCAACGAAGATCAACATTCTTGCTCTACGAAAAACTAGCATTTACATTCAAAGAGATACAACAAGTAGCTGCCTCTCTCCGCCACAAAAAACGCCAGGTTCAGACAAAGCGGCTAGAAACCAGAGCGACAAGTGATGAAAAAACAGCAGCGTAACGCCCGATAATTTCATGAACTCCATGCTCACCACTAAGTCAAACTGGGACATAGTCGCACAGTATATAGAACTCATCTACTGGCCTATAAAACCAGAAATGTGTCACCTCCACTGAAAGCAAAAAAAAATAGTCTAATAAGACAGATCGGTAAGACTATTCTTAGTGCATAATAAGTAAAACTTTTCGACCTTATTCGATTAAGAGTGATTCGATTCCTATCTTTAATGCAACGAAATGAGGTTGCTTGCATCACGATAACACTTACGGCATATCCGTTTTTGTTTCTTCTATTAGGGAGAATATCCAATGATTTGAATTCCGTGCTTTAACGTGTTTGATGTCGTATTTAATTCTATTCAGCAGCTGGGGTGAATGTTCTTATATTGTGCACTATACTAATTTCCATCTTAATACAAGAAGCTGTAGTGTTCCAACTTCCAAGTTCCAAATTTCTGGCGAGTTGTTCTACTTGGGTAGCTGCAAAATGCCTCTGAACCTAAGGTGATTGGTACCAATAACATCATCTATACGATCATGAGTGTACTTGTTGTAGGGATCGTGCCCTTTGATCTCGTTTCTTTGTTAGATGCATTGTATAAGTTTAATTCTTTCGTCGGTTTGCTAGTAACAGGTAGGCGACAAATCTTTGTGATTTTACATTTCACAATATTGTTAATATGCCTTAGAGTCCCTATACTCTTACAAGTCCATTTGAACAATGATAACTGTATTACTCTTGCTAGATACCATTTTGTTCGTGAAAACTGGTTATCCTTAACTTCCATTAATTCTCCTTTCTTATTATTGTTTTTTTAACCACTTGAATATTCAAGCTGGTAGTTGGATATGCTCTAAGTTTTAACCTTGTTGGTCCTTCCCACCAAAGCGCGAGATTTAGCAGTTGGCTGGGGTTTATACCTCTTGATGCACCATTTGCTAGATTTACGTTGGAAATCACATGACTATTAACTAAGATTTGTGCTTGATTGTATTTCTGTCTGATGGTTTTTTATGGTTTTCCTTTTATCCATCCTAAAGCTGCCATTGAATCAGTCCAGCAGAATATGTTGGATTCATTGTTCAGTTCGAAAGCATGTCGTACCTTGAGCAGTAGTCTTTATAATAATATCGGTGCGTTCAATTTAAATCTTGGCGGTAAGATTGTTTGATTTAGTGGTGCTAGCTTTGTTTTTACCACAATAATTCTTGTCAATTTTTCTCTCTTTCGCGTAATTTACACAGCGATTTATGGTTATTTTTTTAAGAATGGTAGTTCTTGTGTGTAACTATATAGGTAGTTCTTGTGTGTAGGATTTCGTTAAGCATGGTGTAATCTAACTCAATTAAGTTGTTGTTCGACAGTGGCTTTGTTATATGAGTATTATCGCGTTAGCGTATCTATTGAATGTTGACGGAAATCGTGGCCTGATTTGAATCTCAGTTTTGAGCTATATCGTATGTTATTGAAATGCCCGAGATTAGTGTGTGCGCTTTCTTTTTTGGTAGGTTTATAAGGTGTCATCTTATAAATCTAGCTTGCAATCCTGCAATGCCTTTCATCGAACAAGATCCGTCAATGGTCCGTTTTGAGTTCCGGAAACGATTCTGGAACTAAATCCCGAACTTAAAACGGAACTCGAGCAAGATCCGTCAATGATCCGTTTTGAGTTCCATAAACGGGTCCGGCTCCGGAACAAGATCCGTTAATGGTTCGTTTTGAGTTCGCTATCGTATGTTTCCGTTCTTAATCTGTAAGTTTGTATTTGTTCGTTTTCCAAAGCTGTTTATAAGATTAGTTGAAAACATGAGCTTTTTTCAGCTATTTTGAATTGCCGAAAAATCTTCTCAATGTCTGCGGTTAACACGTAACGATGTTTCCGCCACCGCATTAATATTGTTGATAGGTCATTCTGAAAGGTTGGTTTAGAATTAGCTGGTTGCCAGACATATTTGTTATTGTTTTGCAAGTCGCATCAAACACAATTCTTAGTTTAGTTATTCTGCTGCCTTCCTTCATGACAGCAGGATGCATATAGTATATAGTAAGTACTGGAATTTAAAACGGAACTCAAACAAGATCGGCAATGGTCCGTTTTGAGTTTCGGAGACGGATCTGGTTCCGGAACTAAAGCGGGAACTTAAAACGTAACTCGAATAAGATACATCAGTGATCCGTTTTGAGTTCCGGAAACGGATCCGGTTTAGGAATTAAAACCGGATCTCAAAACAGATCCGTCAATGGTCCGTTTTGAGTTCCGGAGACGGTTCCGGAACTAAAGCGGGAACTTAAAACGGAACTCGAATAATATCTGTCAGTGGTCCGTTTTGAGTTCCGGAAACGGATCTGCTTTCGGAACTAAATCCGGAACTTAAAACGGAACTCGAACAAGATCTGTCAATGGTCCGTTTTGAGTTTCGGACCCGGTTCTGGAACTAAATCTGGATCTCAAAACGCAACACGAACAAGATTCATCAATGGGCCGTTTTGAGTTCCGGAAACGGATCCGGTTCCGGAACTAAAACAGAATTCGAACAAGATCCGTTAATATTCCGGATTTAGTTCCGGAAACGATTGGACCGTAAAATAGACCTGAAAATAGATCCGAAAATGTTCCGGATTCAAAAACGGAAACGGAAACTAAATCTGCATAGGAATTAAGCACGACTCTTAGTGATTAAAAAAAATCCATATAATTTCTTGTAATTTGCTAGAAACACGTATGTCTAAAAACACTACGAAATAATTTCTTGTACTTTGCTAGAAAAACGTATGTCTAAAAACACTTTTGTTTATTGTTTGTATGCTTCTTTTTGACATTTACATATGTTGTCAATATAAAAATAATTATTTTTTGCTTTGCTAAAAATTTAAATTTGATATATTTATTTGCCTTTAAATATTAAAAATATACAAAAATAAATATAATATAATAACATCTAAATATTTAAATTTTGTTATTTTATTCTCTATGTTGTATAAAACCATAAATTTTTTTGTAACAGACTATGTGATAGACGATTTACGTTTATCACATAGTCTATTACAAAAAGAAATTTAGTTTTCCGTTTTTTAAATATTGTTCGGCGGTTATGTACAAATTTATTGATCAAATTCATTTTTAGTTGGCAAAGTTCATATATTATATACAATAAATAAATGAAAATAAAATAAAACATTGTATGATATGTATTTGTAATTCATAATATCTTTTATTTATTTTAAATATTGCATATTTGTTATCAATTCTATAATGATTTTTTTTTATCGACTGGTATGGATGTACTCATAAAATAAATTTTGTGTAGTGATTTTTTTTTGGTATCATGTAAATCCTCCGTGTTTTGAGTTGGTATCATGTAACCTTATTGTAGTAGTTTTAATAATTATTTTTCGTTAGTGATTTTTTTTAATCACTAAAAGTCGTGCTTAATTCCTATGCTGAATTTACTTCCGGATCCATTTCCGGAACTAAATCTGGACCTCAAAATGTAAATCAAACCAGATCCGTCAATGTTCCGAATTTACTTCAGGAATTCCCGAAGATGTGCTCGCTGCTTGCTTCCATTGGTCGCAGAATTTCATTGATTTCGAAATTAACTTTCTTCCAAATCATGCGATTACCATAACGAAAAAAACTTGTGGATTAATAGGAAAACAGTCATCGTATTGCGTCAAACTTGAGAACTCAGAATACAAATAGTAACATGTGTTCATGTCAAATTCAAATGCTGTTGCGACAATCTTAAATTCACATATGTGCTTATATACACAATATGTTCGTTAGTTAATAATAATAATAATAAAACAAAAATAATATTGTTCAGCATCAATTAAACGTTTATTTATTGATTTAAGTTTATTGAAATAAAACATTGAAAATTGAAATACGAGTATTATATTATATATTGTAGGTTCAATGAGAAAATGATCCTTGACACACAATAAGTGATTATGTACTTAAATAATATTATTGTCTTATACGAGTTTAAGAAAGAGTACAATGAAAAAAAAAATGAAATAATAAAAATTTTAGTTGAAATTGACCGCAGCACACCTCTTTTTGTATAGTTCGAAATTCCTATTCAAATTTTTCATTTGCGTATTTTCATTCCTTAAATATATCTCGAATCAATATAAAATGAAAACGATTTATCACAATTAAACAAAAAATTCGCCGTGCCTTTATAAATTATCGCCTATCGATTTTTCATTTAACACCTACTGACATAAAATGCGGGTAAAAAAAAATTATGTTCAACTTGACCAATAAATCGATGCATATTTTATGAATTTTTTACTATTTTTACTATAAATTTAAAAGTTGGTTGAGATTCGACATTTTCATTGTCAAGTTCTCAAGTTCAATGAAAATATGAAAAAAAAATTTAATGAAAACGTATAACGAGTATGTATGTTTCTTTATACTTTACAGACAATTTTTTTTATTATTTAGTATAATGATTATATGTAAACGTTATATGTCTGAAGATCAAGGTAGATTAATAATAAAAAATGGAAGATCATTTACTTTAGGAACATCCTGCGTCTATTAATAATAATAATAATAATAATGTTGGAAGAATTTTTATAAATTATATATTGTGAATTGTCCTATTTCTTTTTTGTATGTATTTGGTTATATTTTGATCTATACACAAAACCCTCTCTATTATACAAGCCGTCTTGTAATTTTCGTTGACACAGATCAAAACCCTCTTTACTACATGCCGTATTCATCACATACTAATGCTATCTAATCATATGCACATAAGAATGTATTGTAAGTAAAAAACGTCTCGAATATAGTGTAATATAAAATAAAAATTCGCATACTTTGACCAACACAAATGTATATACAAGCAAAAACGTCTCTATAGAAGGACCAACTCTTGTTTCGTAAACTGATACTACTACATATCCGGCTCAATAAAGTAGTACTATAACAAAACCAACACTATTGTATATTATACAAGCCATGAAGCTTGGCTAAGTAAAACATATTATGACTACTATTTGGCTATGTGTTAGAGAATTTGACTACAGTAAAAAACGAAACAAAAATTATATTTTGCACTGTCCATTCTGCTCTAAATTCATAGTATATAGTATAGTATATAATGAAGTAAATAATAATAACAATACTTCTCTCTCTCGTTAAATAATAAATTTGTTTTTTGCTTTGTCATAAAGAGCGCAACATACTGTTGTTCCATCATTCGTATTCATTTTTTATTTACATCAAAGCATATAATAAAAGTATATACAAATTATACTACGTCACAACACTAATACTTAGGTATAGTAGTCACTTTTTGGCATAAGTATCGCAACTTCATGGCTTGTATATACATTTGTGTTGGTTTTGACCAAAACCCTCTTTACTACAAGCCGTATTGTTTGCATACTCATGCTATACAAAAATATATACTTTGATTGTATTGTAAGTAGAAAATCGTGTCGGGATATGATAGCGAATATTGTGTAAAAGAAATAAACAATAAAATTAAATAATGCACATGCGTTTACAATTTTTTTTATTAATTTTATATGGAATTTTGATAGTTACTAATACATCTAAAGTATATATTTACACTAATACATTTTAAAAATACATGATGATGTGTGTCAACGAAAGTTACAAGACGGCTTGTAGTAAAGAGGGTTTTGGTGGAAATATATACTTTAGATGTGTTAGTAAATTTCAATGTTGTTATAATAAAGTTGTTGAATTTGGTATCTTTCTTTTGTAAAGGAAAATGGATGCGTGTTTTATTTTTGTAGTGAATATGAGAGGTTTTAAATTGGAGTGTGATATGATCGTTATTTCTTATTGGAATTGTAGAGATTGATTTTTGTTATGTTGTTGGGCTATCTACATTCAAGAGGATTTAATTTTGAGATGTTATGTTGTTAGTTTTATTATTAATTTATATTTTATTGGATTTCTTATTATATTTAACTTAAAGGAATCAGTTGGTTTCTTGAATATTTCCTTGTTTGTAGAAGTGTAATAGTGAAGGTTCTTGCTCCTGAAATGTACTCGGTGCGATCAGCTTTGCTGGGGAGAAGAAAGTTAAAATACACGAGGCTGCACTTATAATCGGTTACCATCCACACGACTCCGGAGCAACATGAAAGAGTTGAATTTACTTCTACTTTAACGTTTTTGGCGTTGAACAACGTCTGCATGGCGTTGAGTGCATCTCAAGGGTTGGAAAAGCATCTCATCCGTTGCTTGCGGTAACGTGCCATAAATAATATTATCGTACGTACTTGTATGTGCATTTGGTAATGTCTCACCAGTGTGATTTGTGTTTTCAGTGTAATTGCGGCTTGGCTGATAGGCTTTCATTGATTAGTGGCAGGTTTTTGGTCGACTTGCATTGGAGTTTGAATGGACTGATTGTAGTTTTAATTAGACAGGTATGATGTGTTTTGTGTGTTTTTTCTTTCGGACGGTAGTAGAAGTTGTTGGATAGGAGATTTGGTTAGTGATTCCAGGTTGGATTGGTGTTTTAGATTTTTTTCAAAAAGGTATCTTCCGCAAGTTGAAGTTGGGCGGTTGTGTGAATGGGTGAATCCGAGCATTTATGCATGTGTGCGTGCTCCTAAATGGATGCATAATGGCCCTAATAATGGTTACACATCCATTGAGGGTGATCTTAAGAGCTGTTGTGGTCTTGCGTGAAATAAGGTGTTGGTGGTCTTGTTTGTGTTCGAGATGATCGGTCTGTATGAGGATAGTTTATTAGATTTGTTGGTTAAGGGATAAATTTTTGGGATCTTACTGGTGCTCTTGGAAGTGGTGGTTGCGGGTGGTTTGGAGTAGTGCTTTTTGCGCCGTTTGATCATTGGAGTCAGATGTGTGCGTTTAAACATAAGCATGGGTGTTCTTGTATTTGTATATATGTGCCTGCTCGGGCGGTTGCATATATGTGGTTGTGTTGGAGTGATACATTTTCCTTCATTATTATTTGTTTTGTGTGAGGGTGCAGTGGGAATGATCCCGAAGTAGCCCGGGAGCTTGGTACTACAGTGCAATTCAATCTAATTTTAGAGGTGGTTGTGTATTGGTGTTGCGTATGGGTGGTAAGGTTTCATTTTGTCTGTATATTGTACCTGTTACGCGGGTGCCTTACTTTATTGTATTGTTGTCTGGTTATATTGTTGTATTATTGTATTACTGTATTGTATTATTTATTGTATTATTATATAATTATATAATTATCTTATTACATTAGAATAAACAAAAAAATACATTTAATGGTTGTTAGGAATAGTTCACTTTTGACCCATAAGGAAAATATGTATTTTTGACTTTCACGGTTTTACTGCCATAGCCAATGAGTGCAATATAAAAAAAAACGGATAATGCGTTTTATTTCGATTTGTATATTGTCTAAACGCAGAGAAATATGAATGTGCACCAAATATAAAGAGTCACCCGGTTTCACTTTCATTTGTCCGCTGCACAAAATATGTTGTTGTTGCATGAGGAGTGGAACACAGAATATAAAGAATTGGAATATAGGTGACAGGGTAGTCAATAAGATTGAATGATTTTGTTGCATAGCATAATTGCAATATTGTTGAAGTTGTTGTTATTTTTGTTTAAGGTAATAGATTCTCTATAGGATTAAGATCGAGTATTTATGGTAACCAGTCTATAGTTGCTCGACCCAAATTTTTAAGAAATTTAGTTATAAATTTACTTTTGTAGATTGAAGCATTATCTTGCTGTAATAAGAAGTATGTTCTTATCAATTTTCACCCGAAAACCATTGCATTTTTATTAAAGACATGTATTTTTATTAAAATTATATCATATTATTATATTATGAATTAGTTAATTAATAGTTTAAGAGTAAATAGTAATTTTCGGGCAAAAACTAACACAATTTAGTACAGCATATGGCTTAATTATATTAATAATTAATTAATTTGTAATTTCAGATTAAAAATTAATTCTATTTCTTACAGCCTATAGCTAAGAGCAATTAGTTCATTAATAGATTTTATTTTCAGAGAACCTCTGCAGATTATAGATGAATGGTGGCACACTGGAGTTGCAGATAAGAGATGGCAGAATGCAGAGCAGTTCAATAAAACTGTGATTGTTTTATACTAACAGTAGTTTGAATATTGGCTACTGAGAAGCCAGACCAATTCCGTCATTACTGACATAACTTGCGTTTCCCTACCATTTCAAAAATTTATTAACTATTGGCTGTCACGGTGTTTGTAACCAGGTCGATCTCAATAATTAACTAATATCCTACCTTATCCTTCCAAGAATATGTAAAAATGGGTTTACGGTACACCCGGCGCTTTCCGGGAGATCCTGCTTAGCGCTTGGTCGTACATTCTAAATCAATCAATCAATTAAAACTCCTTGTCGCTTTGAAGAACATAAAAAAAATTAATTACGCACAGAGGTACATCAAGAGTACTTCTACGTACAAAAATCCATAGAATTAATTTTAAAGCAAAAAGTACCAAAGAAAATTAAGAAAATTTGATATATTTATGCTGTGTGCCTCAGAAGACTTTTCAAACTAAACTTTTCGATATTCTGTTAGTTCAAGCAATATGTCAACAGATGCCACTAGTGCAAAAGGCTTTGTTTTTGCCTCAAATTCGACTAAAGTTTTGTAAAATAAAATTTTAAGAATTTAAAGTGAAATGCAACAAAAACTGATATTGCCTCAAGTGTTGTTCACTAAAAGTTCCCTGAATTAATTCAAGTATATTTACATAAAAGTCGCCATAAAATAAGGTCTTACGGAATAGCTAATTTTATCTAAAAATATCATTCCCACCAAACGATAAAATTCTTTTGCATGACAGCGGTTACAATACAAGTGTTCTTATGACCTTCTAGCCATTACTACACATTTAATAGACGGTGTAATTTAACTGCATAAGAGAACAAATTGAGCCAAGTACGTCCGAGTCAAGACCAAGTGATAAAAGTGGATTAGTGTTTACTGCCGGAGTTCAACTACACTGTTTGTCGGTGGTTTTTTTTTATCCCAATATACGTCAAATTGTATAATGTTTCTTTGTAATTAATTTTTTTTTAAATATACATGACGTATATTTTTTTTAAATATGAGACAGTAGCGAAAGCTTTGAATTTTGAAAAGTTTAGTTTGAAAAGTCTTTTGAGACACACAACATTAATCATTTGTATAATATGAATTAAATGACTTTCGATAAACTTCATAAACATTTTGTTCCATTTTTTTTAGATTTTCCTGTTGAATCTCACTGTTTTTAAAAACTACGTAGCGGTGGAATTGTTTGGTGTCATTTCTTTATATAGTTATTCAATGCTTACGCATAACCAAACGTTTAAGTAAGACCTTATATACGCTTCGTCTGCTTTTTAAATCATTAAACCAATAAAACAAACACTTGCCATCGATTGTATTTCGTATGTAAAAAGCCAATGCAAAACATTTTGTGAAGTGTCCTTCTATACTAAAATAATCAGCTCACACAAGAAATGTACAATATTGCTAGGAACCAAGGTTAGTTGAAAGGTAAACAAAGTAAAATCTACCACAGCACCCGGGGATGAAGACAAGGATTTCTATTGTTTCTATTAATGATATAGACAATTTTATGCATACATTGGCATAGTGAGTCCCCCAACGATATTTATTGGGGACTGATAAGCAAACTCAATGATTTTGCTATCCCACAAGCACACAGGTAAGGCAGTTAGTTAATTTTTTGGTGGTTGCCCAAAAAAAAAACGATGAGGCACTTATGGTCCATAGCCTTACCACAGAAATTGCTTCTCCGCACTGTAACTAATTTGAGCTTCTCACAAAGCAGTAGATATCTCTAAAACTCAATTTACTAAGATCCGTTAGATCGCACAGGAGGTGAGCTCCCAAAAACTTGAGTCTGTTTTGAGACAGACTAGAACAGGTGCATAACAAATTAAGTATTGTTTCCTCCTCTTCTTCATCGTTACAGCTTCGACAGTAATCATGAAAGAAAACACCAAGTCTGCACGTACAGCTGTGCTAATATGCCGTTGCATATAAGCTGATTAGACCTTTTTAAGTCCAGATTAGGCCAAATCTGCCTAGAAGTTACATATGAGGTGCAATTTGCCCATCTATTGTTTGTAATTTTACGAGCTCCTTCTTTAAGGAGCACCCATGTAAGATAGATATTGAACTGGCACCCATGTAAGATAGATATTGAACTGTTCAGCCATCTCGTTAAGAGATGAAAGACAACTCCGAGCTACTTTCGACGTGATAAAGCCTGATTGTAAAACTTTAATAGCAGCCTGATTGTCCGTAAAAATGCCAATATCTCTTACAGATATTACATGATACTTCATACAGTCTATGGCTTCCTTGATTGCTATAAGCTCTGCCTGAAATATTGCAATGATCAGGGAGGCGGAAAGAGAAATTTACATTTAGTTCTTTGTAGAAAAACCCTCCGCCGACCTTTCCATCAATTTTCGAGCCATCTGTAAAAAAGTTAATAAAACCTGACTTTAAAACTGTTCCATTCACCCAGTCCTCTTTGAAAGAAATATCAGTTATAAATTTAACTTCGAGAAATTTCGTTAGAATAGAGGAGTGTCCCATAATGTTCCTGGACCACAGATAAATTGATTTAAGCCTTATGGCTGTACTAGCAGCCACTTGCTTAGCCAGGAAATCCACAGGGATGAGATGAAAGAGAATTTCCAGTGCTTAAGTAGGAGTGCTTCTAAGTGCACCACTAATATACAAGGTAGCAGTTCTTTGCACTTTCATCAGCAACTTTTGGTTCACCACTGTATTTAAGGCGGGTCACCAAACTGTAACTCCATACATTAGAACTGGGCTAACTACAGAGGTATAAAGCCAATACACAATCTGATGCTTAAGCCCCCATCCTTTTCTAATGGCATTTTTACAGGAGTAGAGTGCTATAGTAGCCTTTTTTACTCTTTCCAGAATATTTGGTTTCCAGCTTAGAGCACATACAGGTGAGAAATAAGTATAAAAACTAGCCAACCGAGCGAACGAAGTTGCTTTCAAAACAAACATTCGTAAGTCAAAAACAATAAATCTTAACATCAAATTAAATCAATGTATATATGTAATATATGAAATCAACAATCAAATCAACAAGAGTGGGACTAAAGAGGACCCAAACAAGCGAATCAGCTAAGCTTATAATATCACTTAAGCTATAAATGTTCAATTTATATGTGAAATCGGTACTGCTAAATTACTAAAGCAGATGCGAATATGGATTAGCCGACCACTGAAAAAATACGAAATGACGGCATGTGTTGTCCGCAAGTAAAAAAAAAATTGGAAGACCAGCAGTAAGTTGGAAAAAAACAACACCGGCAACATCTAGGGAAATACTGAAGGGGAAAAGAACCAATAAAACCAATAATTTTGCAAATATGAAATTAATGCCATTTAAACTTTAATTCAGTGTCTATCAACCATTAACGCCATCGTTTAATATATACGTATATTAGAAGTAGATTAGATAATTATTAAAAAACGAAAACAGATAAAAAGAAAATTAACATGGTTTTAGAAATCACTAATGTATGCCAAATGCAAATAATAAAATTGATTTTAAAAACAAAAAAAATACAAATTGCAACAATGTTCGATCAATAGCAGCAACATTGTTTGGATTATAACCTTATATTGAACTATCCTGTCAAAATCACACCAACCTGAGTAGATTTTATATTATAAAATAATAAATAATAGACAGATACATAAACAACTTAAGTTAATTTCCCAAACGACATATTGTACATATTTTCTATATATAAAGTCGCGAAAGCTTCTTCTTCATACGCTAAATTTATTTAAAATGTAAGATTATTGTTTATTATTACATGTATATACACAGTATGATCTAAAGGACACTTTACAGATTATACATCGGAGTATTACTCTTTACTAGTAATAGTGTAGTTACTGAGCTGGTATATGGTATCTCTCAATCATTAAATAATTTATGCTTTTAACGCCCATATGTTTGAGTTAGTGGCCTACATCTACTTTGAACCAACCCAAAAAAAAAAATTTTAAAAATTAAATTAAAATTAAAATTTTGCAACCTAAATCACAATTAATTAGAATTCTTCTGACAGCAGCTATGGTTTGGTTAGTCGAAAACAATGAAATTGTGCGAGAATTCCGATCATCGGAGAATAGGTGCTTGAAATCAAAGATTGAGAAAGCTCGAATATCAAAGTTAAGCCACAAATTATAGTGGTATTAAAGAGTCAGTTTGTTGAAACTCTAAAGGAGAGTTTCATGGAAAAACACATGTCAAAAGCGTATAACTAAAACGCAATAGTAAAATATATGACAAAAAGGGGTGAATAAATGAGGATTTGAAACAGAGAAATTTTAGTTAACGATGACAATCGAATCCTTACTTTTAGGTTCACAATTTTTTGGTTAATTGATTGGAATAGCACAACAAAAATTTGCACAGTAAGTTCTTTTAATTTTTTTTTTAATGTATGCCGTTTGAGCTTAGCCGCATTGGGAATTCTAGCTTTGAAAGCGGGTATGCGTCTATTTATATATACTTTTGTTATGGTACGATGATTAGTCAGTACATATAAGATAGTATGGGCTGTTTCTCGGGAACCCGGAGTTGTAGAAATCGAGTGCAATCTAATCAGGTTTTAAGTCAATCAATCAACAGAGATTTTGTCAAGGAGCGTGAGTATTTTTTTCAACAATAGTAGTACGATTTGGGGAATCGTTTTATTAAGATAACCGTCACAAGAGCTGCAACACTATCGAAAGTATTTAAATCATTGGTAATGTGTCATTTGTAATGTGTGCCAAGTCGGATTTTTGTCCAAAATGTGTTTTTATGAATATTAGTTGGACTACAAATGATGATCTAAACAAGTAGTTTGTTTTTTTGTATCATTTCTTGATATGTGATTTGATCTAGATCAGATCAGTCGTCAGGTGTTACATCTAGCTGTTGAATGATTTATTGGAATTCACATTTTTATTTGTTGAATTGAATAAATCAATCATTGATTGCCGTATATATGAATAAATGTATTTTGTTTGACCGTGATGTGTGGTCTAATCATGCGATGTGGAGAGAGAAATGGTTTTGTTTGAAGTGAGTTCCACGAGTCACGTGTGTTGCCCTGGTAAGTGGGTCGAAAAGTGCACTGGTGTTGAAATCTGCAGTTATTCAAGTTTCTGTGTTGGAATTTTGAAGGGACCAACAGTCGTGTCTATGGTGGGAGTCATGCGAGGCGTGCATGGTGGAGGGAGGTATGGATCTATCTTTCTTGCACGCACTTAAGCACTCACACAGCGAAAGAAAGGAAGAGAACGAGTGTGACACCGCATTTGTATTGGTGAAGGGGTCGTTCAGATGCATGTTTTGTTTTTTCTTGAGTGAACCACTCAAACCTGAGATTAACATTTGTCCTTTGAGCCACTAACAGGCACCTAAACCAACATAACCGTCTAATTTGCTAAAAACCATTAGAACAATGGCAACAATGGATTCTAATTACAACAACAGATGGAACGAGCCTATAAAATAGTTCAGTTGTACACGAACTATAAGAAAGATGGAGGGACCAGAAAAACAAAAAGGTATCTGGAATTAAAAATTGCTGCGGTTAAAATCGCTTACAATGATTCTGGACCCAACGCAACACAATACTTTCGCGAGATAGGAAGTATTGGATATGTACAACACGTTTATTGATAACATGCGTAAGTGGCTCGTCAAGAAGCTCTGAGAGTTCCAGCTTTTACTTTTGAGTTAGAAGTGCTAAAACAGCAAAAAGATTTAGGTTTATACAGAGAAATTTACTCAGCTGAAGGATATATGACAACACAGAACAAGTTAAGACCAGCAAATATAATTATGGAGACCTCAGAGGAGGATGAAGCCATAATGAAATATTTCGTAGAAGATCATCGCGAAAATATAAAGCAGGATTACGACAATATCGTAATAAAACTAGTGACAGAAATGGAAGAAAATCAGATAAATTCGCATTCTTACCATAGAAATTCCACATTTCCACGGTGATTATATGAAGTGGAGAGGTTTTGCTGATACTTTTAAAAACTAATTCATAATATCAGCCAATTAACTGGCACCCATAAAATAAATTGCGTGGAAAGCCATGTCCACGGTTTAGCTGCCAAATTATTAAACCATTTATTTGGAGACAGCTGGAGGATTACAATGCAGCATGGGAGGTTTTGGAAAACAGGTATAACATACGACTTCCCATTTTTCTTAATTACCTAAATAATTTAATTGCCCAACCTAGCTAGAAATACCGAGCCTGCATATAGCAATCTGCATGATACAACAACAGAATGTATACATGCCATCAGAAATTCTAAAATCAGCATAGAATTTTAGCAATTTGTGGAAATTGGTTTCAATACAAAATCAACGTTCAATCATTAAGACAAGCATTTGTAACAGCATTAAAAACGAAGTATGCCGATATAATTTGTAAAGGAAATGGACGAATGATCACGATTCAATGAACTAAACGTCGCAGAAAGAAGTCAAAACTTGCACTTAAAAAATGAGGTACAATCATACTACAGCAATGATAGCAGCCAGAGAAAACTTAATGTCAACTCAAATTTTGATGAAGACATTTTTATGGAAGCTTTGATCTACTGCGAGCACATGTCGATGGCTTACAAGCTACATTTTTAACAACAAGCAGCACTACCTTAAAGTCGAGGCCACTAGTCCTCTTCGCAAATGACATATAGACAGATGGTTTTTTAAGACCATCACAATTTCTGATTGGGAGGGCAATTATATCAACCCAACAACCTGATATCAACGGTATCAACCGTCACAAGATCGAATTTGATAACCAAACTAAGTCAAGGATTTTGGAAACAATTGCATATGAAATATCTCACAACTACAGCGAAGAGCAAATTGGCAACCTAGCCTTTGAGTGAGTAGTCACGCTTAAATACAAAAATGGCACATTAAAATGGAATATTACTAAAATATAGCTATCATCATACGAGCCGCATAAATGGATAAAACTCTACCTGATAAAACAACAACGCAGAGATATGCTGTGCAGTTATTTGCCAACCAAAAACTACTTCCCGGAAAAGACAACCAACAACAAAGAAAGCACCCTCCCAGAGAAGCTCAATATTCGAGGCTTGAAGTCAATTTTGAATGCTAGCACTAGTTTCTCGACCAGACTTGGATTACGTAGTCTGAACAACGGTAGCCCCGGAATATGTCAATAATTATTTTTTTTAATCCGATATACACGACAACGAAATTTTAATATTTGTACAGGTACTCATGGATTATTTCACCAAGGAGGTCGTGGAGTAGAACCATTGCAACTAGGGTCCTGGGCCTATGTTTTAATAAAAGAGTTGTTTAAAGTTTCGCAGTGCTCTACAGATCTTACTGTATCAATATAATATAATATATTCACGATCATATGGTGTGTGCAATTTTTGTTTGTAAATAATGAAGAAAATATTCTTTTTACGTAATAAGAAGTACTGTGCATATTTTCTTATACAAAATGTATAACCAACATACGATTCAGTGGTTAGCGTACTCATTTGATACAGTCGTGATTATACACAATTAATATTGTTGACAGAAAGCGAATAATATATTACGATAGAGTAATTTTCGATGAGGATTACAATCAACTTGAAAAGTTGTTTTCCTATTTCCTGATAATTTTTTTTTTCTGGTTATAAATGCCATCTTTTAAGTATAATATATTGTAAAATTTTTTTATAAAAGATGCGCTGAAATATTTTTTTATTTTATCAACACACTAATAAGAATTTAGAACTAAAATGTATGTTGTTGTTTACAGGTAAAAATTTATAATTACACATAAAATTAAAAGAGTTATCGTGCAAAACGTGAAACATATTATAATGTCTACGACATGCAATTTATGCCGGATATTACAACTTAAAAATGATATAATCAAAATGCGCTCCAATGCATATAAGTTTGCTGCTTTTGTCACTTCGTTAACACTTTTACGAGTATATTGGTTATGCGTTTCATTCGAATCTAGCGCGGAATTCAATAGTTGTATTGTCACTTGCTTAACATAAAGATCACTTTTTACTAATTTGACTTTTATTTTTTGAGATTCCCATGTTTTCAGTCACCATAAAAATAAGATTTTTGAAATGCTAAAGTTCCCTTTAAATTAAGTTGTAAATTCTGCCCTTATATGAGACTTAAAAACATTATAAAAATAGAGTAATTAGCCGTTACAAAATTTAAAATAATTCAAAATAATATTTTGCAATATCCAATCTATTAGAAGTTCATTGGCATTTGCATTTATGGGTGTTAAAACATCACAACCCTTAACTGTTTTCGAATATATGAACAAATTTATTAAAAGGCAGCAGCTTACACAGCTTTACACCAGTAAAATGGAGAACAATGAAAATTTGCTCAATTTTATGTTTTTGAGCAAAATAAAGCATCGGAACAGCGAATAGGAACCCCAAAAAATTCAAGATGCGATACTTAAGTCATGCATAATTTAATTACTTTAAAAATCTAAGAATTCGACTAACCTACATGCAAAACTACAGATATCGATTATCTACGATATAGACCTCGATGCATAAATGGTGGTAATTGTTTGAAAATAACGACTATGGTAGAAAGAACCAACCTTATAAAGCTTTAGTTTGAAGTTTGACGATCCTGTTGTTTAGTATTTGGCAGCCATCAATACTGAACACTCTCAGTGATTTATAAACATGAAAAAAATTGGTTATCGTTAAGTAATACAAGAAGTTGTACAAAATTTGCCAAACTAAACAACGCAGTGATCGACTAAATGAGGTGGACACGCCATAAATGATGAAAAAAATCCACATAATGGTATTGTATGCCTGTCGACTGAAACTGCACAAGCTAGCAGACATGGTAGGCATGCGCAAGATGAGTGATGCGAATACTCACAATGGAACAAAAAAGGCATACGTAAGAATTGTCCAATGGAGTATTTGGCGAAGTTTCACAGCAATAAAGCCGAGTTTTATGTCGATTCATAACAATGGATGAAGCATGGGTCTATTACTTTAAACCTGGGACGAAGAAACAGTCAAAATAATGGACCGAAAAGAGTGGATCGGCTCCAAAGAAGGCGAAGACAGTTCCATCTGCAGGCAAAGTAATGGCATCAGTTTTATGGGATGCGAGTGGGATAATTTTAATTGATTATAATTAGAAAGGAAAAACAATCAACGGCGAGTATTATGCGAATGCCGATATTGCTCGAATTTGAGTGATGATATAATAAAAACGGCCGCATGTGGTCAATAAGAATATTGTGTTTCTGTTGCATATCCCTGGAAATAGCCATCGGTAAAACGGTTGCTATAGGGGAAGGGAGAGAGTGACAAGAAAAGACACATGTTTTTTGGGGATTGGATTGGGAGTGTTGTATTACAAAGGTTATAACAATAAATTGACGAGGATATTGGCATTTATATATTTGCGAAATATACATAGACGCAGCGAAAGTTAGAATCCTTTTACGCAAAGTACACAGCGCTAATTTTGATAAATATTCTAACTACATTCTCCCGAAATCACCAAAAAATTTCAGTTTTGATAAAACTACAGCTAACCTTACAACAATTTTTGGGCCTCAGAAAACACTGTTCAGACTGCGTTATGAATGTTTTTAAATGGAAAAACAAAATTCCGAAGATTTAGTTTCATATGCGGCAAGAATAAATAAACAATGTGAAAAGTCGAAACTATTGAATTTGACACTGGAACAATTCAAATGTCTATTTTACGTCTGTGGTTTTCGCTCAACACAAAATTCAGACACGCGTACAAGACTGCTATCAAAAATTGAGAACGATACTGACGGTAAACTTATACTCTCAGATCTTGTAGATGATTGCCAACAGGTAACTAATTTGAGACAATCAAATCAGCAATCAAAAGTCACATAGCCAGAAGAAAACATCGCCCTGACGAATTCAACAGTCAAAGCCAGCTCGTTCGTCATCATCGCTACCACGGAAACCATGTTGGAACTGTGGAGCCATGCATTTTTCAACTGATTGCGCTTATAAAGAACACAAATGACAGTGCAACTGAATGGGTCATAAAGAAGGGTACTGCAACTGTTTCAGTAATAAACCAACTCCACCCAAACAGGCAAATAAAAAGAACGCTCAAAAACATAATAAAAAATTAAATCTAAAAAAAACTAAAGGAATTTTTTCTGTGCATAACTTCGAACTGTCATTAAAGCAGAAGCTCATTACAGTTTCCATAAATGATGTTGTCGTCAAGCTTCAGCTTGACACCGCATCTGATTACAATAATTATTACAATAATTTCACAATCGACATGGCAAAAGATAGGTGAACCGGTTTTAGCAAACACAAACCACATGGCTAATACTGCATCTGGTAAACAGCTGGATATAATAGCAAAAATAAACTCTAATATCAAATTTCAAGATGATATCATGCCTAGTGAGTGTTATGTGGTGAAAGTTCCTGATCTAAAAATAATGGGCATTAATTGGATTGCGAAATTCGGGCTATGGAATTTGCCGTTCAACCAAATTTGTAATCAAGTTATGAGTGAAAAATTATCAGTCGATCCATCAAGGATTGAAGAACTCATATAAAAGTTTCCAGATGTATTTAAAAATTCATTGGCTCGCTGTAAGAAAACACAAATCGTAATTTAGACTAAACCTAATGCTAAAACAGTAGTTAGAGCTAAGCGTCCAGTAGCATACGCTTCTCTTGAGAAAATCGATGAAGAACTTCAACGACTCTAACAACTAGGAATCATAACTCCAGTTGATTTTTCAAATTGGGCAGCACCCATAGTAGTAGTAAAAAAAAGCAACAATTCTATACGAATTTGTGTGGACTATTCAACCGGTTTAAATGAAGTACTTGAACCACATCAATTTCCACTACCATTACCAGAGGATGTTATCTCGAAAATTCCGAATGGGTCAATATTGAGCCAAGTCGACTTGTCCGATGTCATTTTTACAAGTGGAAGTTGCCAAAGAGTCTCGTGAATTACTCACAATCAACACTCATAGTGGACTGTTCTATTTTAACAGACTTCCTCCAGGTATCAAATCAGCCCCAGGAGCTTTCCAACAAATTATGAGTACAATGGTGGGTGACCTGGACGGAGCAGCAGATTATCTCGATGATATTATAGTATCCGGGAAAACTGAAGCAGATCACCAGCAAAATTTATATAAAGTTTTGAAGTGAATTGAGGAATTCGGTTTTCACCTTAAAATTGAGAAATGTAGTCTTTACATGAAATCCATCAAATATTTGGGTTACATCGTTGATAAAGAGGGAATCTGTCCTGATCAATCAAAGGTTGATGCAATAACTAAAATGCCTCATTTGGAAGATATAACATCACCTCAGTCATACCTTGGTGCTATAAATTTGTATGGTAAGTTCATAAATGAATATGCATCAGCTATGCAAACCGTTAGACGATCTACTGTCTAAAAATTCAAAATTGATTTGGACTCCAGCATGCCAGCAATCGTTTGACTCTTTTTAAAATATTTTCAAGTCGGATTTGATGTTAACACATTTTAATCCAAGTATGGACATCATAGTAGCAGCAGAAGCATCCAACACTGGCATTGGAGCTTGCCTATTTCATAAGTTTCCAGATAAATTGATCAAGGCAGTTTATCATGCTTCCAGAACTCTTACAAAAGCTGAGCGCAACTACAGACAGATTGAAAAGGAGGCTCTTGGTTTTATTTTCGCGGTAACAAAATTTCATCGAATGAATTTTGGTCGAAAATTCACTCTTCAAACTGACCATAAACCACTACTAGCCATTTTCGGTTCAAAAAAAGGCATTCCAGTCTATACAGCCAATCGTTTGCAGAAATAGGCTTTGACCTTACTTTTGTATGATTTTCATATCGAATATATTCCACAAGGTTCTTGGCGTCGCATACACATAGGCTATGCAGTGCTTCAAGACGGTCATAGTTTTCTGGTTATAATAGATGCTTATTCGAAATGGCAAGAAATATACCATACTAATTCGACAACTGCATCAGCAACCATTAATATACTTGACAAAGTTTTTACTCAATTCGGACTACCAGAAGTAATTGTTTTTTGATAATGGCACTCAGTTTGTTTCATCACTGCTCCGGAAATATTGCCTAACAAATGGAATTCAGCACATTCGTTCAGCACCATACAACCCGCAGTCAAATGGCCAGGCGGAACGTTTTTTCGATACGCTCAAACGACCTATCAAAAAAAATTAATGATGGGGGGCAACTGGATGAAGCATTTCAAGTTTTATTACAGACTTACAGATCAACGTCAAACAAGAACTCACCAGATGAAGTCTCCACTTGAAATAATGCTTGATAGAAAAATGAGAATAAAATTATATCTTATGCTACCAAACAACTTGGATATCGTACAAGTCCCAGCAAATTTAGAAGTTCAAAAAAAGAATCAGTCGGAACAATTCAACAAAAAACATTCTACCCATAAGCGGAGTTTTGAACCAGGCGACAAAATATCTGCTAAGGTTTATTCAAAACATAATTTCCAATTGCATAGTGGCAAAGTCATCGGACGAGTTCGAAGGGTCATATATAACATTCTACTTGACATTAATAACCATTTCACCCGAGTACATATAAATCAACTACAGAAATGATTAGCACCTCCAGATACATCTTGTGAACCAATATCATTGCCATTAGATGTGTTATTTGAGACAAACAATTTGGGTTCACAAAACAAAACAACAACATCAATAGGAGATGTTACATCACCCCCAATGTCGGATATCACATTGACAACTACACATCACCATCAACCTCAACTACCTTTAAGAGCACATCGACATCGAGTTTTACCATCTCATCTTAAAGACTATGTACTTTTCTAAAAAAAGGTGGTGTTTCATACCCCTGGAAAACACCCATGGATAAAACGGTTACTAGGGAATGAGAGAGAGAGTCAGAAAAAGACACATGTTTTTTGGGGATTGGATTGGAAGAGTTGTATTACAAAGGTTAGAACAATAAATATATAATTATAGTTAAGGAGTCAGTAGTTCTAATTAATAATAAGAACACAACAATCTCATCAAGATAATGAACTCGTTTACATATCCGTTATCGCGATGGCTAAAATCAATGAACGTGGGGGGTTTGCTCTAGACTATATGACATTGGACTTATAACTGAAATATGGCTTATTCCTTCTATAAAGAACGATGAATTCTTTTCTTGCAACTACATAGTACTAATACTGGAATACTGGTACTATCATACCATTTGGAATAATAGTCGGGACATGATTACATCAGATAGAATCGTCTTAAACGACGATTTGTGCATGGGTACATCCTTGCAGCAGTGAACCATCCGATAGTTGGTGCCGACTTTTTGCGTAAATTTGAACTCCTTGTTAATCTCAAGGGTAAAAGGCTGGATGATTTATCAACTCAATGCCACGACCATCCGAGTTGATACGCCGATTCATTACCCGATCAACAACAGCTATATAGCACGCTGCTAAAGAAGTATCTTTCCCTAACAGCGCAGCTAAATTACAATTTACCCGTCCAACATAACGTGGTTCATTATATTGTGACAACTGGTCATTTACTAGCGTCAAGATCGCGAAAACTAGATCCAGCGCGACATAAAGCTACATTTACCGAATTTCACCGTATGATAAATTTCCCGACTTTCAGCATCACTCATTTCTTGTCCACTACACATGGACAAGAAAAAAGATCTAGACTAGAGACCGTGTAAGGATTACCGTAGTTTAAACACAGTTACAATACCCGACGATTTCTCACATACTAAATTTTTCACTTGCAGGACTACACTTTTCTCCAAGATAGATCTAGTCAGAGCATACTATTTTATTCCCGTTCCACCCGAAGATGTGCATAAAACAGCAATCACAACTCCGTATATGGTTACTTCGAATTCACACGAATGCATTTATAAATCTAGTCGTTTAAGGTTTAGATTTCGTTTTTGTCTACGACATTCGACGACATTCTATGTGGTAACATCGAAAAATGAGAAAAATACAAACTACATATTGATCAACTTTTTGCTATAGGTTGGCAAAGTTCGACGTATTAATCAACGCGTATTTTACGTAACCAATCTGACTTCCTCAGCCATAAGAAAACTCCGAATAGCTTTTTGCCCTCATGAGAGTGGATTAACGTCATTACGAAATTTCCAGCTCCAAACTCAATTAAGCGTACTTAGCAGTTTCAGTACTAAGCATTACAGATATTTTGTCGAATTTTGACATTATTAAAATTATATTACTCCAAAAACTTACAACTTTAAAATTTACTAGAGCTCATAAAACTAGAGCTTTTCTAGCTACCCTGATTAAAAATCTACTGCAAAAAGTCGATAGGTTATACGAATCGCCCATATATCGCAGAAATGCTACGAAAAAATATCTTCGACACCTTATACATAATCTGTCGCTTCCTGGTGTCTATGCGCCACTAGAAAATTGATTACCGAACACAAAAATACTTTTCGGACATTTTGAAATTCGTCTTGATCGATTTGATCATATTGTTATAGCCATCGTTGGTCCACTTCCTCCGTCTATTAGATATACCTACCTTTTAACCTGTATCGATTGATTCACTCGATGTCCAGAAGCGTATTGCATGAACGATATCACTACAGCCACTATTGCATCGATTTTTGTAAATAATAACGTGTCGCGATTTTGTGTTTTAAGTAACATTACCACCGATCAAGGATCACAGTTAGAATCACAACTTTTCGCGAAGTTAACAAAACTCCTTCGCTCAAATAGAATTGGTGGAACGTTTCCATCGAAAGCTTAAAGCTGTGCTTATGGCCAGAAGCAAGACAATCCATTGGAGCTTAGAAATATCCATAATCCTACTAGGTATCCGAGTCACATTGAAAGAAGATCTGAAGTGCTCGTCAACTGAACTAGTATTTGGACAAACCATTAAATTAATTAGGGAGTTCTTCATAGAAAATCCTCTTACCTTTGCCTACTCACAACACGCATTCGGCTAAAACCTTTTTTGTTATACATTTATAACAAAATTTTTTTTTTGCAATCATGTCTGGTTAATAATTCTAGTTCAGAAATTTCCATCACGAAAAATCCTGTATAAAAATAAAGTTTTGTTTTGTTAAGTTGGTTGCCTGGTCATATTTTTGCTCGAGTTGAGAATATGACTTACTTCAACTCATATGACTAACTTCGTGGTAAATATTTTTTTTACCAGAAAATCATGCTAGAATGCATTTCAGCAATTATAATGTAAGATATATGGAATTACAATTCCCTCGAAAGCTAGGAGGGGGTGATGTAGTGACCAATCAATTTAAGCACGAATTATTAGTCACCCATAAAAGAACAATCGTCATGCAACGTCACCTGCCAACTAACATTAGCAGCATTTGTGTCTATAGAATACATACAGTCTCGCGATGGTTCCCCAATGTTAAAAGACGATTAATACTATGACGATAACGTAATAAACGATAACCTATGCAACGACAACGAAACAAGCAATTAAATAGCCCAAAGAGCTATAGATTTTCTTTACAATGCAAAGAATTTATTTAACATGGTGGCCACGAGATATTCTTAAGATCTTTACAAAACCTAACCGGAACAGGTTTTTTAAATAGTCTCCAAAATTTTACACAAGAGAACTTAGGCATTAGAACTTATAAGACAATTTACAAAACGTATTCCAAAATTGTAATAAAAAAATGTAAAAAATACGCAGACAATTATGCACCCACTCAAAAGAATTAATCAACATAATATGATAAGAATATCAAATATAGTAAAAATTCAAAAACTCCCGCGCAGGAAAAAACAAAAAACTCCCCAAAAAAAATTTAATTAAATTTCTGATGGCGTAAACTACATAAAAATTCAAATACCACGTTGTTCCTCGTACGTATTCTTTTACGATACGAGAAGAAAAATAAAACAATGAAAAATTACAGTACGAAGCAATTAAATCCGGACAGTTTTAATTTTTTAGAAATGTTGAAAATGTTTGCGCTTTGCAAAGAATTATAAATGGTCGATACAGAACTTTCCTTAAAATTACAAAGAGATCATGCATTGGTAACACGATCAACGCTTTATTGATAACATTTAGGATTGAAAGAAGTTAAATATTGTCAAAAATTCTAAAACTACAGCAACAAGACAAATAATTCCCTTATAAGCAAAGGGATGTCGGAAAAGTTTACAAGTTGTAGTGACAGCAAAAACTACCGAACCACGGTAAATCCACCGAATCACGATATATTGCAAAACATAAAATCGCCAAAAAATGGCTTTATTTATAAATGAACTTTATTTAGCTTTATTTACAATAAACCACACAGTCTGAGGAAAATTATAATTGCCATTACTCTGGAAAAAAATGAAATTAAATGGCGACACAGACCAAAGTTGACATATTTAAAATTCAAAAACGTATTTAAAATGCATGTATATATCACAAAGTGATTGCATTATTGGTTCGTGTTCTGATTGCATTATTGGTTCGAATAGAACTGCCGTTTGCTTGTTTCGGTGAACCAGGATGTTAGTCGGTTAAATTTTATTTAATTTATGATTGGCGTTGTCCCAGCGTTGTTCAGCAAATTGCTTCAACCCGACATCTGACAAACCGAAATTTTATTGAGGGAGTTCATTCATCGCCCAAAAAACTATTCGGCAGGATATTTTCCATCTGATTACATGGTAAATCGAAAGGACAAATACGACTTCGACACTGACTTCAAAGGTGGTGACATATTGATAGTTGTAAAGAATAATATTCCCAGCGAATGGATCGCTCGCCATCCTAATTTCAGTTTAATCACCGTACGCATAATGGTAACCAGCATATCCGTGTTTATCAACGCAGTGTATGTTACACATGGATCCAACATCGTTTATTACCACATGATCATCGAACTCATCAAATCCGGTATAATGCCATTAATACGTGATAGCGATCATCGCCGACAACACTTTTCTGAGTACATTGCTGGATAGCGCTTATTGGAATTTTATTCAGCACATGGAAAATTTAAATGATACCGTTAAAACATTCAACGCGTTATTCAAAGCTGGAGTCCACAGGTATATTCCGTTGGATAGAACCAGGTTGCGCTTCCGTCAACCTTGGTACAACCGGAAGCTAGTTAACATCGAGAAACGCCGCAATAAGCTTCACACTTTACATATTCTTAATGAAACAGGATTTTACACTGATTTTACTCACACCTGCAAGGAGTTTAAAACCTTGAGTTGGTTTTTGAACAACAATAACATGTTACAGACAGATGTTTTGTCAGCAAATCCGAAGGCGTTTTGGAAATTTATTAACAATAAAGCTCGACGTAATTTATACTGATTTTGCCAAAGCCTTCGATAAAATGGATCACGAAATTCTCACAGCTAAGTTAAAGAACTTGCATTGTCAGTATCTTCCCGTTAGATGGTTAGCATCTTATCTTTTAGATCGATGGTAGTTCTTAAAGATCAAGTTCGCGAAATGTCTTCTCTTTGCAGATGACATGAAAATATTAACCTCAACCGCAAAATTATCCGACTGCTTGCTGCTACAAAGTGATTTGTTTAGATTTTGTTTAGGTGG
Organism: Tipula confusa; assembly: GCA_963556175.1. Lineage (NCBI taxonomy): Eukaryota > Metazoa > Arthropoda > Insecta > Diptera > Tipulidae > Tipula > Tipula confusa. The sequence continues at coordinate 74,838,972 of OY744477.1, forward strand.
TGCACCAGTAACAAACTGTCTCTGGATGTGAGTAAATGTAAGATTGTATCATATTTTCGCATCCGATTCCCGATATTATTTCATTATGGCCTCCAGGATGTCGTTATTAATAGAATGGAGTATTGTTCTGGTCTTGGTGTAGTTTTCTCATATGACCTTACATTTACCAGGCACATTGATTTTATTATCAGCAGAGCCAACACCATGTTGGGTTTTATAAAGCGTAATTGTGTTGACTTTTGTGACCCGCTTATTCTTAAGGCATTGTAGGTGGCGTTAGCGAATTATATGAATGTGCACGAAATATCTAAATAATTGATTGTATTTATATAGCGATGGTCCCTACAAGTTACTGTAAAACAGCCTCAAATCCCCCTATAACTGACACATTATGAAGAATTTTAAGAAAACTCCCGAAGCACCAGCGAGATTTTATTTTTTTAACTTGATAATTTAGAGATATATTTGCAATACGTTAAGTAAATTTACAGCAGATTTTTGTGCTCTCGGTCGTTTTATTCCTAAGGTATTTCTATTTAGAGAATTGGTATGTGTCGCACTGTCAGATATGTTGCCTAACCTCAAGTTTGGGCCGCTTAACGACAATAAATAAAACAAATAGAATTCTATATTTTTATGCAACATATTATTCTTCGTCATTTCAGCTATGTCGCAAACTTCTGATATTTACTACTTTTGCACAAAGTTCTTAAACTATGACTGGATTTTATTGCACAGTACTGTCTATAAATGCATATATATATATATATATATATATATATATATATATATATATATATATATATATATATATATATATATATATATATATATCATGACGTATTATATGTGGGTATTCAGTAGTAAAAATCGATACGAATGACGCACTATTTCCATATCGGTACCGTTATCTATCTGTAGCATAGTGTGAGATTGACAATCATATAGTAATTAACTTAATTTATGTAAGTATGCTTAATTAATGTTGCCTCTTAATCATAATAATAATATAGGATATGGTTGTCAACCACCTGTCAACAAATCAATATTGCAAAGAAATAGCACGATATATAAATATTTTTGATTTTTGACAAATATGTAAAACGCAATAAACATAACCTTGAAAAAGATTTCTCAACTATATAAATTAATGATACTCGTAGATACACAAAAGACATAGAACAATTTAGCACATATTTTAAAACCAATCAATTAGTTGAAATCAAAATTGAAATGTTCAATGAATTAAAGAAATTGCGATAAATCTATTTAATTGGCTACATTTAATAAAAATAGTATAGTCCTCGAAATATCAAAACAATGGTGCTCTTAAAAAAAAAACTTCATCAATCAACCTTCATCGATTTCTTAAGAATTTATGTGGTTTAACTTTTAAATACACAAAATAAATGGTGTGCTTATGACAAACGAGCCGTATAAACCGCAAACCAATTTATTTATTTATGTAATTGGTAACTTGTGATTATGTTCATTGCACGTTAGACTTTTATGTCATGTGGAGTAAAGTCAATTATATAAACACTCAGCGAAATATGTATAGTATATAGATTTGATAATATAATGTAAACATGCAACATGTGGAATTATCCGAGTTCTACTAATTTCTAACAAGTTTTACAACATTTTAAAATCTAAAATATGTTTATAATGTTATCGCATCGAAACCACTTAACGCATCAGGGCTAAATGTTTTTTGGTGCTTCAATAAGTTTGTCTTGTTTTTGGACTTTACACGTGGCTCTGATGTCGAGATTATAAAAATATGTATTTATGGTATGATTCGAATCATTTCAGAATTTGTATGTAGGTACCAAATTTCTCCGTTGTTTGCCAATTCTTGTATTACATCTTCGGCTGTTACATCTACTACTCTATAAATGTACATTAATGCCATTTCCTTCAACCTGTCATCAGACATAGTAGATAATTTTTTAAACGTCTGAGCGTTGAAAAACTGCTTTCTGCCTCACATGGCGTAACAGGAAGTGTTGGTGGATATACAGAGGAGGATATAATATTTGGAAACACTTCTTGATTGCAGTAATGCAATACTTGAAGCGAAGATTCACTTTTAGTACAATACGATTTATTTGTCAAGAATTTATCCCACATAATAATTTCCGAGTGTAGTTTCTGACTATATTACATTAGACGTTATCTTGATAAAAATTACACAAATGTTCAATATCTTGAATCTTCAATTAAGAAAATAAAACTTGTGGTAAAATATAATCAAAGCCTTGCATAATATTTTTATGTTTCGAAAATTTTTGTTGAATAAACGTTTCCAATAGAGGTAATTATACACTTTTTTATAGTATTCGTCAGATGATTCAAAAACACTTGATCTGCCTCGCAATTTCGGCTTCTCAACAGGAAAATCATACTTTTCAATATCATAATTATATCATAATTTAAACTGCTTTGGTATAAACAGTAACAAATCCCGTTGTCTCACTGTTCATTCGCATTAATATGGAAATTAAATCATCAGCAGCCTTTATGACTTTACTGATTGCAATATTTCGAAATTGTAAATATTTACAGAGAACTGAACTATAGTTAAATATATGATTTAAGCAAATTATGCTAACAGTTAATTCAAAACTTTAATCGTGTATAAAAACTGAAGTGCTTTTGATGAAATTATATTATTTCTCCAATTCGTAATTGTTTCCAAAGCACCAATAACCGCATCTTGTAATTCTAGAAATACTAGAAATACTGAAATTGAGTTATGGCGTTCCATCCATCTAGCGGCGCACAAATTTATAAGTTTTTTTTTTTTTTGAGTCTTGACCAACTTTCTTTATGGAGGCAACCAAAGTTTGCTGTTTTTTTTAAACATTACAAATCAAAGGGACAAATTGAACTTATATCATTGTGTTGGTTTAATTGTGTTGGCTACCATCGTCATCAAACAATCAATCTTTCTATTATAGAAGTTTTTGGTGTGACGATATAAGTATTAGTTAGTTGCATTTCGATTATGTAGAAAAAATATTTTAATTTGTTTCATCTTAGTTTATTATTATTTTTTTGTTTATTAGGTACGCGGGACTTGGTTTAAACTTAACACATGACAGTTTACGTTTATCTTTTAATGCAGCGAAAAAATACAAAAATGTCTGCTCGACATAGTATAGTAAATACATGACGACGTCATGCAAAGCCTCCTATATATACAAAGCCGCAATGATCAAAATCGAACTTAAAATAGAGATGGTAGCTACGCTAATATTTAAGTGTTGTAAGTCAATAACTATTAGTGTTGTTGGTTAAAACGTTAAAAATGGTATTTCTTTTAAGCCTTTTATTAAAAATTTAGATTGTGCTAATGTTTTGCAATTAAATTCCTCATTTAATTCTGTAATAGAGTATTTTGTAACAGAGTTCTAGAATTATTTAAGTGGACATACTTTGTTAATTTAACGGTTATTTAATTTAATTTAGGGGTAAATTATTTTTTTGGAATCTGTCATTTATAACATTTTAGAAATGTATATCTCAACTTTTACAGATGTTTCATCCTAACTGCAGCATATGACCAAATCTTTCTTAAATTTTTTTTGAAATGATGACAAAAAATAGTGACACTCTGGTCAGCTTAATGTATGTTAGCTTAATCAAGCGTTCAATAATTGCAAGGAAAAAATTTACTTTCAATTACAATGACGTATTTTGTCAGTTTAACGGCTATCTCATTTAATTTTCGTGTTAAATATTTTTTTTGAATCTTTAATTTATATGTATTTTAGAGTTTTGGGTCTCGGTAACCGGATCGTTCTATACCTTGCATACATATGTGTGTGGTTGGACGCGTGTACGTATAAACATATGCATGGATCATTGTGCATGTGTAAAGTAAGGTACATGTGCAAGTAAGGCGTCTGAATAAGTATGGATGTATTTATAAGTATTACCTTTTCCTTCCTTACTTATTTTTTTATGTAAAACTACTGTAGGAATAGGCCCAACGTTATCTGGGAGATGGGTATATCCACTACTACTTCGAAATTGACTGACCTTGCTTTGACTGATCAAATTAGGTTAGTAGAAAGAGAATTAATGGACAATATCTCTTTCTCAGATCACAGAGCAATGCATATCAAAATGAATTTTCATGTAAAAATATGCTCACTAAAAGCTCACCAAGTTTAAGATGCCAAAAGCTTCTTCTGGGCAAATATAAATTTGGAACGTCTCATCAATGATCTTGAAAGTTACTATTCCTTAGAAATATTCCCAAGGCAAAAATTGGATTCGGCAACCAGGTTTTAAACAACTTTGGATGACTTCAAGCTATATCGGCATATTAAGTTGGGAGGAACTTTTTTTAACCTCTAGTTGCGGTGTCCAGATTATGGTCTATTGAAAGAATTTTATTTCATTAAAAAGTCTAGTTTCTCTTATAATTCGATTAGCAAAGCAAGGTTTTTTGAAAATGGAAACTTTACTACTAAAGAATTAACGGTCAAATAGATGGTGCTGTAAAAGATCAGCCAATATATGATGCCAATGCAATGAATTCGTGTTTCCTTTTTTTATGTGACTTTTATGGCCATCTAAACCATTAAATTTACAAGAGCGGCAGATAAATATCCAATTTAATATGAGTTGTATAATCGAAGAAGAGGTGGTACTAGTCATTGGAAATCTTCAAACAACCGCAGCATCTGGATGGTTCGAATTTCAAGTAAGCTCCTTCAGTTTCAAAAGCTCCTTCTTTTCCAAATAGAAACTGAAAAGGGCTCCTCCTTGATCAATAAATCAATATACAGGGCAAGTTTCCAGAAAAATTGAAAATGGTAGGAGTTATACCTTTAAATAAGAATGGCGGTGTACTGGAACCGACAAATTATAAACCAATTGTTATTTTCCGGCTCGCCGATTTTTTGAATAAATTTACGATATTTTTGCAGAAACAATTTGGTTTTACTAAACCATCCGCAGTACACAAGCTGCATGCTTATCGTTAACCTAATTTATTACGGAAAAAAGGACAAGAAGGCAATTGTAGATTGTCTGTTTCTGGGTCTAAGCAAAGCTTTTGATTCGTTCGACCATAATATATTGCTCGCAAAACTTCGACGGACCCAATGTTATTGTTATGATTTCGGTCCAATCACCATTCCCGTCCTTATGTTGTAATTGTTAATCGCACTGAAAGTGAACCGTATATCTTGAACAAGGTGTCCCGCAGGGATCTATATTAGGACTTAATACGTTTTAATATTATTTATATTAATGATATTTATAGTCTTAACGTAAGAATGAAAATCTTAAAGATATTTTGATAATATGCAGACGGATTTGAACATGGAAAATAGTTGGCCTAGTTAAAACCAACTTAAGTCAAATGCTAATAAAACCAATTATAAGTCACAAATAAAAACCTGCTGGATATGACTATCAGTCAATACAGTATTTCTGTAGGCGGTGTGGTTATAGAAAGAGTTCGCTCCTTTAAATATTTAGGACTACTTACTTTTGGATAATGAGTTAAAATGGAACCATAATGTCAATATGCTCACAGCCAAGATTCGTCTTTTCCTATAAAACAGCTTAGCAAATGCTCATAATGAAAAAATTATTTCAAACACAGATTCAACATTTAAAATGCAGGGACATTTTAAACTATCAACAAATTGGCTTCAAAGGAACTTCAAAACTCTTGCATATATATTTCAAAGGAGACTAAGAAGTAAGAACACAAAGTTATTGTTTACTGTCAATATGAGCATATCGAATAAAATAAAGAACGAGCCATTGCATCAAGATTAAGAACCATTTTGACAGATAAAAATCTTTCAAATAATTGGTCAAACGAATGTCAGATATAGTAAACAATAAAAATGATTCAAAATCAGTACCAAGTACAGTACCGGCATAGCCGCATATCATGTAAATTAATTTCTGGCATTTAATTCATCAAAAGTGATTTGTATTTACAATAGTGTTCAAATCTGGACGGCTTAAATGTTTTCTACTATAGCTATTAACATTATGTTTCTTTGCGTCCATTATCAAACTAATATTTGCAAATTTTTGAATAGCGACTTAGTTAAAACCTGGCCTTTTTTTATTAATTTTGGTCAATGGTGAGAATCGGATTGGAGACAGACATGATATTGGGACACGGCGTGATAAACAAGTATCATAACCATCGGTTTACGATCGCAGTAAGAAAATACAGTATAAAAATGCTCCAATCCTGATATATGCTCATGTAAAAAAAAAAAATATCAAACACGAATGTAAGTGGAAGTGATTTTAAAATTATTGTAAAAAATGTGGCAATCATAGTCAAACTATTGTAAACAGGGACTGTCCGACTGGTTTGAATGAAATATGTTGAAAATAAGCACCGCCCAAGTGCTTATCAAGACACTTTTACAATTGGTTACTTAGAAGTAACTGTAACTTAGAAGTTACAGAAGCCAAATGAAGAGAACGGTTCCGATATAATATATAGCAATACGTAATCGATAGAAACTCGAACATGGATGAATATCGTAATTTAGTTAACTTTTTGTATGTAATTTCGTTGTTTTCGTCATATATATTCAATGGAACCTGTTTAACGTGATTTATTAGCATGACATATTATTCGTAATTTGACCCAGTTTGAATTGATCAAAATTGTTCCGCTTATAGTTATTAAACCATGGCTAAATAATTATACATGTAAATAAATCACTTTATTCACCCTGCGTTGAATTTTTGAAACGAAATTAAATAAAAAAAAGTTGACTGAGAGCTAAAAGACTAAGTACTCGCTACAGACGCCGCAATGCATAAATTATAAGTTGTTTAGGGATATTTTCAATTCTAGCGGAGTGCGATTGATATAGAGTGGATTCTATACGACTGAAGCATATTATAACACTATGATCTAACATAAAAAATGAAGAAAGATTTTGAAGTGAGTGAGCATTGAAAGTCGGATTACACAAAAAAATAACCCCAAGATCTCAAACATATAGAAACCCGACTAATCTGTTCATCCAAAAAAAAAATTGGTAACTCAACTTTACATTTATTCGTGCTTATAGACAATTTCGAACAGTTTAATCCGCAAAATCATACGAATTGCATACGAATCAGGGTCATTGGCATACAAAAGATAGTGACAAAAGTTGAAATATTGGACAAAATCATTAATAAAAATGTTAGAAAGTGATGGACCAATGTAACCGCTTTGTAGAACACCAGAAGGTATGATAAATTCTGCAAAATATGACCACATTGACAACGTGCTGATAGGTTGACATTGGAAGAAGAAATCTTTAAAACCAAAGGAGTAATACCATCGGGACCTGCTCCGCCTGATATATTTAACTTTTCCAATCCATTTATGATTTCCAAGATTGGATTGTAACTATACTCTATATTATTTGAGTATACGAGTCGAAATCATCGAAAAGGAAGCATTATTGTAAATCATAATTCTTGATAAGCATTGAGTTTTCCCTTTTTAAACAAAAATTCAAAACCACTCCGAACATTTTTATAAAACTCCGGAGCATCGGCTTTGCCAAAATCACATTTAAAATCGTCCTTGACCCCCCCGTTGGAGTGCAGAATTCATGGGCCGAACCATCGTCCATGCCAGTACAGGCTGGCTGGAGCAATGCAATGTGCAGATGGATATTTGAAACGCGAACCTGTATTCGCGCGTCCTCGATTTGGCTAGTAATGGCGTAAAGTAGGACGTTAATTAACCGCGAAAGAGTTGGGTGAGCTTCGGCCCCAAAACAGATTGCATAGAAAAATAAACAAAAACAAACAAACAAAAACCGTCCTTACTAAAAATTAATAAAATTGCAAATAACCAAATAAAATTTAATTAAAAGGGGCATGTGGTAAATACTAGTGTACTAGTATTTACTGGCTAAATCCGGGCAAGACTCTATACGTCAGTGTATTCAAGCGAAGTAAAACTGAGGTCCAAAATACGGCCCAAATCGTTAAAACTGCACTGATTTGACGCGTGTCAAAATACACGAAGCTATCCAATACATAGTTAGAAAGTTCATCCACAGTAGTTCCCATAAGACCAACAAATTTTAAGAAGATTAAAATCGTCCGCAAACATCAGCTGATCATTTTCTTTTGGTAGCGGTAGAACATCACATTTAATAAATTCTATAAATCCTTTGTAAATATCAGCATAACTTAACGGTATATACACGGCCTCAACAATAATCCAATACATTATCTGGGTCTCGATCTCGGCGAAATACAGAGGTGGAAAATATTCCTCAGAATTAAAATTAAAATTCAGCCAGGTTTCTGTAAGAATAAAAATGTCGTAATCATAACATAACAGAGATGATTAATTTGCCTTGGCTTTGGTACGTATACCAAGATTAGTTTTAAGTATTTTGCAGACAGTCTCACCAAAACTCGTGATTTTCATATGTATAAGGTTGCACTAATTTTTTAAATAAATTCAGATAATCTCCGGTTTTTAACGAAACGAAGTTCAGACGGTGGATATCTTTGATAACTGACACAATTAAATGGCAACCAATATCATATTTAGATATACTGTCAGTTTTCCGCACTGAATTTTGGATAAAGCGACAGGTAAAGTATTATTTAAACATTTAGAGGCGTACATATATTTATTGTCCAGTACAGCTTTAATTGTATCATAGTCATTATTGCAAGACCCAGCAACACATTCAGCTTGGGGTATTTGCATACAGTGGAACACTTGAGACGGATTAACAAATCCAAAGATGGAAATCCGCGATTGACGAATTTGTTCCGAAAACTTCAAAATAACTTTTTGAAACCCATCATCCTGTCTGCTGGTCAGAGCCCTAAAATGGAAACAGCAATGACATGCTTCCATTATTCCTTTTAAAACCATCGAAATACTTTTATCGGAATCGTTTCAATAGAAATAATGGAGAAGAATAGTTTTTCACTATTTGTAGACTTTATCAAAAAATGAACTTTGGAATAATGCACTTCCTCTATAATTGGGTTGCCTAAGTACAAACGCCAAATTTTTGTTATTTTATTTACAGATTAGAAGAAATCTATTAATAAACGCGATTCGATGGGATTCACATTTATTTATTGTTAGAAGTAAATAAAAACACATTTTAGAACACGATAAAATGATTACATGATCTCAAATTACGGTTGACTCATTTTTTTTTCGTTTGCGACAACATAATCAATCGACCGCAGCAAGTATCATTATCATAAGATAGATTTAACTGATTTCGCAAAAATTTTATTGTTGAATAATAGTTTTTTGTATGAACTTTAAATCATAAATACATAAATGCAAATAATGACGCACTTAGGCCAAGTAATTACGTAAATGATATATGGTGTTTTACTCTAATGAAACTAATCGCAAATTGCATTTGCCTGATCGTAACATTAATTTGATGAAAGAATTAAACATAAAGTAGAGATGACATTAATATTTCCCGATCCTGAGAGGTTTTTAAGTTAATTGCTCTTTCAAATTAAGTTAGAAATTTAAGTAGACGACATCAATTTAAGTGAAAATTTGTATCGCAGGTACTATTAATCGATTAGGCAAGGTTGGAAATGTAAAAAAACGATATAGTGGTTGCCGAAGGTGAACTGTGACTAGTCCAGCAAGTTTAAACGGTTATTACTTAGTTTGGAGCAATCTTAAGCATTAATAAGGAGTGAAATGGACCTACACGTAGAATTTTTATTAAACTAACGAAAAAGACGAAACTAATAGCTAGTTTAAGACAAAGAGACACTGGAAAATAAAAATTAACCCTATTTGATGTTTTGGGCGTCATCGACTCATCACGCTAATTGAACGTCCACCACTAATTAGTCTCCTACCAAATACAAATGTCTATTGTTGATGACGATTAAACAACGTGAACCTACCAGCTAATAAACAGCTAATAATGTGCCTAAATTTATAACGACACAGAAATTATTTTTAAGTTTTAGTTCGAATCGGACAACACTCGGTTACGAGCAAATAACTAGTCGACTTTTTATTTTGGGTTTGAATACACCAGCAAATTTTTTGTTAGATCCAATATTTCGATCATACACCTTTAAAATTAGCAAAAATTGTCAAATGGAACAAAATTGCAGGCAAAATTCTAAATTTTGCGATTTAGAATTGCGCAGAATTTTTAAATCGAATTTAAATTTTTTGTTTCATGTAAGACTAGACGTTTGGCACCTGATAATTTCAAAATGGCATTTGTCGATCAAGTAAAACAGTCCAAGGTAGAGAGTCCTTTGCACTTAAAAATATGGTTGGAGACCATGTGGAGATTACCGAAATCTAAGCCGTATTACTATTCCAGAACATTATTCCAGAACATTATTTGTCATCATTACATTTAGTCCAAGCGTATTACGAAATAATTTTAAACGTAGAACCCCATAGTAACAGTAAATCATATCAAGCGATCATCTCAAGCGGGAATGATGTACTTTTACAGACGTTCTATTCCAAGTACTACTTTGGATAAAAATAACAATAATGTTGGACGCTTCGACACAACGGTTGGGGTTATGGTTCAGCCGTGTGCTCTTGACATGCGGCAGCATCTTTTTTTTCTGTTCATTTAAATGAAGCAATAATAGAGTGCTTATGACATATTGTTGTTTGTAACATATTCTGGCCTCAATCATTTTAGATATCTTCTCAAAAGGAAGAGAGTTTACTGTGTGCATGGATTACTTGCATTTATGCATTTTATAAGAAACCTCCACGTGAATGACGCCATTTAGATTTTATCGAAATTATACACTACCGACATCCAAAATATATCGCATTAATTTAACCTATATCCTTGAAAGTATGGCAGATGCTCAAACCATTGATGCAGAATTTTGAGCAATACTATTTGAGGATACGACGTCAATCAAATTGAAGCAAATATTAATCCAAATTAAGTGATTTATTGCGACTCTACCGCAACTATTCCAAAACTTTTTCAGAAAAAGTTGATTTTACTCTATATTGGATTGTTGGCCTGAAATTAATAAAAATAAAAAATGGCCACCGTCAAATAAATCGGCTAAAAATAGAAAGAATAGGTTAAAAAAAGTGAAAGTTTTACCTTGCTGCTCTCTAAGAACTGTTAGCCAAAAAATTGAGAGGTACCCCAATCCTATGTGTTGCTGTATAATGGAGATGACCTTGGGCATTTTCGAATTGGATTTATTCTAAGGCTACAGATAACCAAGACTGTTTAGGATTTCACAACAGTTGATATTTGATAATTTTGCTGACTTTTCGACGGAAACAAACCAACTTAAAATTACAAATTGATTTTTGCATTGTGGCTTAATGTTTAATGAAGTTGCATTATTTTATTGAAATCACTAAACCCGCAAAGCACCCAATCAGGATGTCAATATGTGATTAATCTTGTAACGGCACCATTATCCAGTGACAGTTATTGTAACGTAAAGATTATCTTAAAAAGTTCATCATACTGTCACTAGTATTGGATGCAAAGCTGACTGATGAGAAATTTGGTACACTATCGGACCACTACTATTCTTATTATTTATCAACGAAGTGGTTGGTTGTTTTAAATTCGATAAGTGATTTTTCACCAACAATCGTGTTACAGCGTGATTTGGACAGTTTTTGTGATTGGTATACTAACAACAAACTGCTCTTGGATGAATACAAATGTATATGATTCTCTCTTTTTAATGTATTCGGTTCCTGATTTTTCAACAGTACTTTCTTTATGGTAGTGGGGTAAAACAAATTGGTTATTGAACTGATCTTGGTGGTGTCTGCTCAACCGACCACACTTTTACCGGAGATACTGATTACATCGTCAACAAAGGTTAATGATGTTGTGCTTCTTTAAACGGAACTGTGGCGACTTTTGCGATTCACTTACTCTTAAAGCCCTGTATGTGCCCTTTGTCCGCTCTATCTTGGAGTATAGTTCCTATATACTTAGTCTTCCTTTTATATAAGAGTTACTCACAGAACAGAATTGAAGGCATTCAACAGCAATTTGTCCATTATGCACTCCGCCACTTATACCGCATACAAGAGATGACCAGTACGCTCTTCCTGCTTATCATGATCACTGTAATTTGTTGAGACTTTAGCAGCTGAAAGGTTACCGTATGTTTCCGCAATAAGTTTTGTCCGAGATGTTTTAGTTGCTCGTATAGATTGTGCAAATTTGTTTGTCCGTTTCAATATATTTGCTCCTGGACGTTGTATGCGACGACTAGAGGGTTTTCTGTGCGTCAAAAATGCACTGACCGACCATGGTCAGATAATTTCGTTCCTATTGTTGCATACTATAGCTAATTTATATATAAATAAATAAATAAGCTCATCAACGTCCTAAAAATGTGAACTCTGTAGAAGGTGCCGCATCATTCGGTGGTCAAGTATAGCAAACGCACTTGTTATATGGTAAATATCAATTCTAACAATTTTTGGTTTGATGCAATTTATGTTCCACGTCGAATTTGTTTGGCCGCCATTTTGTTTTGGATGACTTCTGTTAGTTCGCATTTGATAATCGTATAGATAATGCTCAATTACAATATATTATGGAGCTTCTAACGCCGCAACTCAATTGTTAATTTGTTCAATTGTGAATACCCGAAGAGAAAGACTTGACTTTATCGGTGTTAATCATGTGCCGAGCAAGTCAACCATTCAGCGTGTAATGAATAATTTTGAAAATGTGCATACACTGGGAGATAAAGTAAACACTGGGCGTTTACTGGAAAATCTTAATAAACAGAACAGCCGCTATTGGGAAACTGAAAACCTTTAAATGATAAACCAAAGGCTAAAACACTCTCGTAGAGTGTAGTAGCCTTTGGTGTATGGTGCGCTATTTGGGCTGGTGGGCATCAATAAGCCATAAATATTTGCTTATGCTAGAGGCAATGCTATAATATTTACTGGTGACCACGTTCGGGGCATGTTGAAAAATTTTCTTATGTCGAAAATGGCACAATTAGACTTACGGAAAGTGTGGTTCCAAGAAGACAGTGTCTCATCACACACATAAAAATACCCACCTTTGTGCCACGGCCACCGCTTGAGAGCCGCTTTGGTTGAAGAACCGCTAAGCGGATATGTAGATGAAATCTAGAATGATGCAAGCGAGGTTCTAAAATTACAGCACCTAAACAGAAGTTAGTATATTATTTTAAAAGCAGTTGCCAACTGTGGCACAAATACAGTTGTAATTTAAATTTATAAAAAAATGCAATTTGCTGAAAGAGTGGCCTATTTTCTAGGCACCAATAGAATACATTAAATAAGATTTGCCTTTGCCATAAGCAAGCCAGTAGTAAAGTTTCATATACATATAAAAAATGTTTAAGTCTACAAAATGAAATATAAATCAATGCTAAGTGTATAGGCAGTAAACTCTACATTTTTATCAACCTTACTCTATATAAAACGTTGGCGTCCGCTAGTCTAAGCGAGCGGTTTATCATTGAAGTTTAACCATTCTGATATAAACCATAAATTAAATTGAACGACTTCTTTTAAAAATAAAAACTATATATACAATAACCTTTTTGGCGATGAATAAATTTTACCCATATCCTATGTTAAATAAGATACACCTCCAGAATAACCTTTTTCTAAAAACATTTAAAAAAATTTTTAAACCGTTCATAACAACTACATTTTGATTTATAATTTAAAAAAACAAAATAAAACTTTCAAAAGTCAGAATAAAAAAATTAAATTGCAATTAAAACTATTTTTTCATTCATGGCATTGAGAGTTGGTGACTATATAGTTTTGCGAAATGGTGGCAAAAAAAAATTATATAAACTTGAAATTTTCGATCGCATTTTCTTAAGTCATAAGTCTTTTTTTATTATAGTTTTTTTTTTGATGACTCAGGTGGGTTTTGTGAATGTCATAAAAGTAGTAAATTTAACTTTAGGGGTCAATTACTTTTGACCATATAATTTTGTACGCCCGATCGCACGGTTCAATGTTAAATTTGTTTTGTACTTTATGAGCGCCTTGAATGAATTTTAAGGAAATATTGTAATAAAATGCGATTCATATCGATGGTTGAGTGATTAAAGATGTGGCGTTTTAGATCAAGAGGTATAGTGGGTTATAATTTCATTGGAATAAGGATTTTGCTCATCTTCAGATTGTTACCTATTTAGATGCAAAATCTATCGACCGAATCATCTTTAATGTCATTAATTTACTTAAAAAATATTTTCAGTAAAATTGCTAGGTCTCAGTACTACTTTTAGCCGAAGCACTTTACTCTAGATTAAGCTAAAAATAACCAAAATTGAATATTTAAGCATAGTAAAATAACCACAGCGCGGTCTTGGCAGTAAACAGGTTTGTGTATCTTCTACACGTAGGCAAACTGACCAAATCTAAGATATTTGATATTTAGATCGTTTGTCTTTTTAAAACATAATCTTTTACATTTAATGTCCTATTGTCCTTTAAAAAACGATGTAGTTCGAAATTAGAGCAAAATTAGAATTAGGTACAAGTCTGTAGTTCTGCATGACATGCATATTAAATCTACATGTGTTTATACAGCCGGTGTTATTTTAATGGTTTTTACCCCTAATAACTATATATGATTGAAAAGAATCGAATTCATGTATATAAATTAATCAGCTGGTTTAACCTTAAAACCTAATTGTATAATCTTGGCTTACAAATTACATAAAAGTAATTTAAAAATATGTATATTCACATAGATATATGATAGTTGATAACTAACCTGTTTAATATGATACCTTACCAATAAGCTACCTATACGCTTAAATAATTAATTAAATTTCTACATAGTTATCATTAGTGCCAAGGGATCTAAAGTATCACCACTTAAATTTATTACGTCTTGGACTATAAAACATATTGTACAAATGGATCTAGTGGTTTTTTTACAACGATGCAATTCACTATTTAGTTCAATTAAATGGCAGTACCTGGTTGGACTAACGGTACAAGATGTTGCTCTGTGGTGTTGGCCTTCTTGTTTGCGGTAGTATAAAAAATTCCCAAAAGAAATGTTTTTAACTTGAATATAACATTAAACACACGTATTTTTGAGTTATGTATGCAAACCGTTATTTTACAGTAAACTAATCAAGTCAGTAACAGCAGGCAACTATTTTGAAAAAATCCAGGTTTGCCAAATAGTAAACAGTCACTAGAATTTTGTTTCTAGCCGGGATAATCGGTATTTGATTTAACTGTTTTACCAAGTGCAAAGCTGGACTTCAGGAGATGGTCAGGACTCACCAAACATTTCTTTAAATATAACATAAAGAAGATTTAGAAACGTTTTGTTCCTAGTATAGAAAGTTACTAGTATCGAACCAGTTAAACAATGTCAATACGTAACTCAGACGTTGCCAAATGTCAAAAATAGTAAAAGAAGAAGTAAATTCAACTTTTTTGCGTCGAGTATATCTCACTGGTAAGCGTTACACAATTTTGTTATTCGACTAACAAACTAATGAATTTAGAATTAATACAGCTGGCATACCACAAAGTAGCGTATTGGGTTCCTTTTTGTACATACTGTACACCACAGATTTGTTTAGTATAATACAAAACACGAAAACACAGCAATACTTGCTATCTTGACAAGTGGAAAAATTATAAGAGAAGCAACAACTAAATTTCGAAAAGTAATAAAAGCAATGAGATTTTGTACAAAGAAATGACGAATTAGTCTAGACGAAGCGTCCGTAGGAGTTAGCCAATCCTTAATTTTTTTCTTTTTCCAAATGTTATAGAGTAGTGAGATAATAGCTGAGATAATTACATCTTTATTCTTAGTTTGAATTTTGATTCTTGTCACTTTCATGGCTTCAGTTTCATCACTTGCTTTTTCTGCTCGATGGATATCATGGTATAGAACCTATACGCATACGCATTTTGCCATAGGTTGTAAAGTCTCTGATTATTCTGTTAGCTTGTTGTAACACGGTTTCTTTGACTTTGCTCAGAATTTCTTGCACGGTTTCTAATTTTTTATAATTCTTCAACTACTTCACATCCATGTAATGGTAAGATGCTAACCAGCACATTTGACCCATCTTGCAATACGCACGCTGTATTTCAGGGTATGCATATAACTTTAATATTTTCGGCATTAAACTATATGTTTGAAGTATTCTTCCTCATTGCCACTATTCTCAGTCTTATGTTTTGAATTGCTCAAATATGATATTTTATCTTTTGAATATTTTTTAAATTTCAATAGCATAAAAAGCGGTAGTCCACTTCTTACCAGTACGCGGTTGTTTTAATAGCTTTCAGTTCTGCTTTTTTGATGATATCGACAGCATCCTGAATAATTAGACCTTTAAGGTTTAACTCTGCAAATATGTCATTTCTTGCACAGGTATGGTGTAGCCTTTTAGCCATAACCTTTTTTATTGGTTTATTTTGCTGAACTTCATAAATATACCACGGAAACTTGTCAACGATGCGAAGATTTACCTTCCAGACATCGTTTTTAAGTGCTTCTTTCTAGCTTGTAATCCGCATCCGTGATAGTTTTCATGATAGAAAACTAGGATTCGTGATAGAGTAATCTATGGTTTAAGATCTTTATTGCACTGAGTTGTACCATTTCCCATTAAAGATTTCCAGGCTACTTGGTAAATATTGTAGCTTTTGTTTTTCATTACGCTGAGTTTTATTATTTCTCGTGTAAGGTGCTGTTTGCCCAATATATTTTGGCGATTTCAATCAGTTTTTCTAAGAAGTTCGTAATGGTTAGTAACTTCCATGTTTACTGTTGCTAGATTTTTTTATCACAAGTGTCCACTGAGAATCACGTTCGGGTTACTTGTCCGGATGGGTTTCTCTTTTGAGATCTTCTCCATCTGTGTGGAATTCGATGCAATCCTCATTGTTTACATGTCGACCAGCACGAATTCGTTTCAGGATTTTATTTTCTCTCTCTCGCTCTTTTTAACATAAGATAACTTCGTTACCATTTCTTCTAGAGTCTTTAGATTTGCATAGAGAGTTCTGTTTTTACTATCTATACTTGAGCTAGTTTTATCTTAATTATATTTTTTTTGATGATGGATACGGAATAATACTCTTAATATTTGCTATTGGCTTTTTAATTGTGGGAGATTTTAAAATTTTGTTACCTTTAAAAAAGAGTTCTCGTTTTTCCTTGTATAATTTACTATTACTGCAGTGAAATCTGTCACAGCAGTCGTATAGTGTTTTATTATCGGTTTCAGCTGCCAAGTGCACCACTGTTGAAACTTTGCGCTCGATGGACCTTACGATTTTTCCTTATAAAATATTTCCTTAGGTTCTACATCATAGATTATTTTGTTTTTTATGTCCCACCTATCTACTCATGACAAAAATAAATTTTCCCATGAATTCAGTCATGCGCTAATCATTACTAATTACCACGCTAGGGCTACTCCGTAAGGACATAACCAATCAATCCCTTATCTGTTTGATCAATGCTTATATTTTTAGCGTTACTCATGCTCAAGGAGCTTTTACAACCAAAAAATGACGTTACAATAAATAATGGTTTTAAAAACGACACCACAAGTAAAGTTATATTAGATACACAACTTAATTTTATTACCATATTTATTTCCTACCGTTCAAACTGTATATCTGGAAGTCAATATATTTACGTAAGTCGTAACCAAACGGCTTACAAATATTTTCCAACAATCATTTACATTTTTTTCCAGTCAATCATTTTACTTACCATGCAACTTAAATTAAAAATAAATTCGATTAAATTATACAATTTGCCTTAAGTTGTAAAATGTCAAACATAATTAAATTATTAATTAATGTAATATTAAGATTTTATTTTCTTACAAAGATCAATTAAAATTTTTAATTGTTTATAACACGATTAAAGATATTCGTTTTGCGTTAAAAGATGTACATATTTTTTTTTATATGGAATTAATTGTGCTAATAAGAAGATTCTTTGTATAGATGAATAAGGAAATATCGTGGCTTATTGAAATACTGAAATTAAAGTTATGATCAAAATATCGAAAACGAGCTGTGGATAATTGTTCTAAATTATATAACCAAAGACGTAACTATAGATGGCGATTGTGATCACACTAATTATTGTACATATGAATAATGAAAATGTAAATACTTAATGATAATAAAAGTGACCTGTTATTATTGTGAATAATTGTTATGAACGAAAAAATAAATTTTCCAGTCCTAATTAATTATTGTATTTAAATATTAAATTTTTCATATTTTTTTTTTGTGGCAATCAACAGTAGTACACAAAAATATAGCGACGTTTATTCAATGAGTTCTATATGCTAACTCCTCTCAAATATATAAACAAACTCGAAACTCGTAAAATGTTTCGAGAGAGCAGCCAAATAATGTATTAGTATAATCCGAGATATGATCATATTGTCTCAATCCTTAGATGTATCTCAAACAAGAATTAAACATTATTTGAACTTCGTTAAAATACTTATGTCGATTTTCATTGGCGAAAAAAATTAACTTGACAGATATGACAGATATTCAGTTTCATTGGATAAAAACAATTGATATTTTTTTGATCTCGAGCAATTTTATGAAATCTAGATTTGAACCAAGATTTTTTAACACCAACATAAAAATAAATGTAAACAATAAACAATAACAATATGTTTTATGTTTTATGATAGAAACCGCGCCATTTGTTTTTTTCGATTTATTTTTTAAATAGATGCCGTGCTATTTGTGTTTAGATCTGTATTAAAATTGTATTATTAAAGTTTTATTCTTAACGTTGTATTCTTAAAGTTTTGTTGTGTTACAATATAGGTTTTAGTTTTAGTTGTACAATATAGTTTATATAGTTACTATATTGTAAACCAACAAAATAAACGGCATCTACTATAAAAAATGTTAACTTAATTTGAATACACAACAAAAAAAACTATTAGATTACAAATGGCACACTCTGTTATAAATTTATAAAAATTGTCATTTAATTTTAATACACATTAACACAACAAGAAAAAGTCAAAACAAATTTCACCACTACAATGACAAAACAAGATCAAATCTGACTACAATTTTCATTGGAGATAAAAATCCGATTTTTTAGACAGAAACCAGGGATGTGCGTCGTTGAAACGGTCGATCGTTGATCGTTGAAGAGATCGGACGTGTTTTTTCCGGTCTCTTCATTTTTCATTTTTAAAATCAAAATTAATTTTATTTTGTTTCAATTGTGTTGTGTAAATAGACAAAAATGTGATTGTATGTGTTAGTGTGAATTTAATAAAAAAAAAAAAAAAAATTAAATGAAAATATTTTTGTTTAAAAATTTGATTTTGGTGTATTGTGATTAAAGATAATATGTTTTAACTTTAATCACAATATTATGTAATTTTAATTTAGTGGAAGTAGCGAAGAGGATCGGAGTCTCTGTCGATTTCCCAGAGACCAGGTATCAACGATTTAATGCATCATACTAATGAGCATTTTTTTTTTTTTTTTATTATTTTTATTTTATTAATTATAAATTATTATGCACGTGTTTGACTTCGGGTATATAGTTTGGTTTGTGCTTGTAAATTGTAGGAAAAATAATATTGTGTTAATAGTGTCGTCATTGGAAAAGAAAAGGAGAAAAAAAAACAATTTATACGAATTAACATACATATGTGTATATGTGTCTTTTTTATATACGTTGTTTAACACGGGATAGATATACCGTTGTTCGGTTTTTATTTTATGGATGAGTATATTTATATACTTGTTCCTTGATTAACACAGTGATAGTGTATATATGTATTTTATTTTGTATGTCCAGAAATTTTTTTATTTTCATTTTTATTTTTTTGTGTAATATTTGTGCTTGTTCTCCATATTCAGGCGAACAGTTTGTTGTTGTTACGCGATTTGTAAAGTCGTTGTTGCACCGTTGGGACAGACGCGTGTGTGTGTTAGTGTGCAATTTGGATGGAATGTTTAAAGGTGTTTTATTGAGGAATATTTTCCGTACTTTGTACTAAGAAGTAAAAATGTGAATTTTGTTTAGAGATTAACAAACACAGACTGAATCGGTATAAGTTACCGGTTTGTTTGTTTGCTTTTTTTGTGAAACCATTGTATATATGTATGTATGTGTGTATGTATGTATGTATGTGCATATGAATATGTGTATGTATATGTGTATGTATATGTGTATGTATGTGTGAATATATGTGTATATATGTATATATATTTTATGTATCTATGTATTTATGTATTTATATATTTATATATTTATATATTTATATATTTATATATTTATATATTTATATATTTATATATTTATATATTTATGTATTTATATATTTATATATTTATATATTTATATATTTATATATTTATATATTTATATATTTATATATTTATATATTTATATATTTATATATTTATATATTTATATATTTATATATTTATATATTTATATATTTATATATTTATATATTTATATATTTATATATTTATGTATTTATATATTTATATATTTATGTATTTATATATTTATGTATTTATATATTTATATATTTATATATTTATATATTTATATATTTATATATTTATATATTTATATATTTATATATTTATATATTTATATATTTATATATTTATATATTTATATATTTATATATTTATATATTTATATATTTATATATTTATGTATTTATGTATTTATGTATTTATGTATTTATGTATTTATATATTTATGTATTCATATATTTATATATTTATGTATTTATATATTTATATATTTATGTATTTATATATTTATATATTTATATATTTATATATTTATGTATTTATGTATTTATATATTTATATATTTATATATTTATATATTTATGTATTTATATATTTATATATTTATATATTTATATATTTATATATTTATATATTTATGTATTTATGTATTTATATATTTATATATTTATGTATTTATATATTTATATATTTATATATTTATGTATTTATATATTTATATATTTATATATTTATATATTTATGTATTTATATATTTATATATTTATATATTTATATATTTATATATTTATATATTTATATATTTATATATTTATATATTTATGTATTTATATATTTATGTATTTATATATTTATATATTTATGTATTTATATATTTATATATTTATGTATTTATATATTTATATATTTATATATTTATATATTTATATATTTATATATTTATATATTTATATATTTATATATTTATATATTTATATATTTATATATTTATATATTTATATATTTATATATTTATATATTTATATATTTATATATTTATATATTTATATATTTATATATTTATGTATTTATGTATTTATATATTTATGTATTTATATATTTATATATTTATATATTTATGTATTTATGTATTTATTTATTTATATATTTATATATTTATATATTTATATATTTATATATTTATGTATTTATATATTTATATATTTATGTATTTATATATTTATATATTTATATATTTATGTATTTATATATTTATATATTTATATATTTATATATTTATATATTTATATATTTATATATTTATATATTTATGTATTTATATATTTATATATTTATATATTTATATATTTATATATTTATATATTTATATATTTATATATTTATATATTTATATATTTATATATTTATATATTTATATATTTATGTATTTATATATTTATATATTTATATATTTATATATTTATGTATTTATGTATTTATATATTTATATATTTATATATTTATATATTTATATATTTATATATTTATATATTTATATATTTATATATTTATATATTTATATATTTATATATTTATATATTTATATATTTATATATTTATGTATTTATATATTTATATATTTATATATTTATATATTTATGTATTTATATATTTATATATTTATATATTTATATATTTATATATTTATATATTTATATATTTATATATTTATATATTTATATATTTATATATTTATATATTTATGTATTTATATATTTATATATTTATATATTTATATATTTATATATTTATATATTTATATATTTATATATTTATATATTTATATATTTATATATTTATATATTTATATATTTATATATTTATATATTTATATATTTATATATTTATATATTTATATATTTATATATTTATATATTTATATATTTATATATTTATATATTTATATATTTATATATTTATATATTTATATATTTATATATTTATGTATTTATATATTTATGTATTTATATATTTATATATTTATATATTTATATATTTATATATCTATATATTTATATATTTATATATTTATATATTTATGTATTTATATATTTATGTATTTATATATTTATATATTTATATATTTATATATTTATATATTTATATATTTATATATTTATGTATTTATATATTTATGTATTTATATATTTATATATTTATATATTTATATATTTATGTATTTATATATTTATATATTTATAAATTTATATATTTATATATTTATATATTTATATATTTATATATTTATATATTTATATATTTATATATTTATATATTTATATTTTATATATTCATATATTTATATATTTATATATTTATATATTTATATATTTATATATTTATATATTTATATATTTATATATTTATATATTTATATATTTATATATTTATATATTTATATATTTATATATTTATATATTTATATATTTATATATTTATATATTTATATATTTATATATTTATGTATTTATATATTTATGTATTTATATATTTATATATTTATATATTTATATATTTATATATTTATATATTTATATATTTATATATTTATATATTTATATATTTATATATTTATATATTTATATATTTATATATTTATATATTTATATATTTATATATTTATGTATTTATGTATTTATATATTTATATATTTATATATTTATATATTTATATATTTATATATTTATGTATTTATATATTTATATATTTATATATTTATATATTTATATATTTATATATTTATGTATTTATATATTTATATATTTATATATTTATATATTTATATATTTATATATTTATATATTTATATATTTATATATTTATATATTTATATATTTATATATTTATATATTTATATATTTATATATTTATATATTTATATATTTATATATTTATATATTTATATATTTATATATTTATGTATTTATATATTTATATATTTATATATTTATATATTTATATATTTATATATTTATATATTTATATATTTATATATTTATATATTTATATATTTATATATTTATATATTTATATATTTATATATTTATATATTTATATATTTATATATTTATATATTTATATATTTATATATTTATATATTTATATATTTATATATTTATATATTTATATATTTATATATTTGTATATTTATGTATTTATATATTTATATATTTATATATTTATATATTTATATATTTATATATTTATATATTTATATATTTATATATTTATATATTTATATATTTATATATTTATATATTTATATATTTATATATTTATATATTTATATATTTATATATTTATATATTTATATATTTATATATTTATATATTTATATATTTATATATTTATATATTTATATATTTATATATTTATGTATTTATATATTTATATATTTATATATTTATGTATTTATATATTTATATATTTATATATTTATATATTTATATATTTATATATTTATATATTTATATATTTATATATTTATATATTTATATATTTATATATTTATATATTTATATATTTATATATTTATATATTTATATATTTATATATTTATATATTTATGTATTTATATATTTATGTATTTATATATTTATATATTTATATATTTATATATTTATATATTTATATATTTATATATTTATATATTTATATATTTATATATTTATGTATTTATATATTTATATATTTATATATTTATATATTTATATATTTATATATTTATATATTTATATATTTATATATTTATGTATTTATATATTTATATATTTATATATTTATATATTTATATATTTATGTATTTATATATTTATGTATTTATATATTTATGTATTTATATATTTATATATTTATATATTTATATATTTATATATTTATATATTTATATATTTATGTATTTATATATTTATATATTTATATATTTATATATTTATATATTTATATATTTATATATTTATATATTTATATATTTATATATTTATATATTTATGTATTTATATATTTATATATTTATATATTTATGTATTTATATATTTTTGTATTTATATATTTATATATTTATGTACTTAGGTATTTATTTCTTTATATTTCATTAATATATTATTTTTATGAGACAAATCAATATATTTGTATTTTCAGGGAAAACTAATCCAGTTTATTACAGTCTACGGCTTGCAGAAATTAAATTATGATATTATTAGTTTATTATATTACAAATTAATTAATTTATCATTTCAGATGAAAACTAATTCAATGTATTACAGCATACGGCTAAGAGCGGTTATTTCATTAATAGATTTTACTTTTAGGAAACGTTTGCTGATACACTTGAATGGGGGCATACTGCAGTTGATGAAATAATGCAGAGCAGCTCGTCAAAATTGTGATTGTCTTGTGCTAACATTAGTTGAATATTGGCTTCCGGAAAACCGGGTCAAATCTGTCATTACTAACATGCCCTTCCTTCCTTACACCACAAAAAAAACACTAACTATCGATCGCTTAGGTGTCAGTAACCGGGTCGAGTCTGTCACAACTAATATTCCTTCCATTCCTTCGGTTTTGTTATATGTAACACGGGTGTACGGTGGTGCCCGGCATTCCGGGAGTTCCTGGTTCGTCCTTGGCCGTACACTCTAATCAATCAATCAAGAAACCAGGGATGTGCGTCGACATGTCAACAATTATTGTCGACGTTGACGCGTTAACATTATGTCGGGGTCAATTTCATGTTTTTTGATTCCCTTTTTTGCTTTTTCCTCTCTAATTCTATCCGAATTTTGCGTTAATTTTTTATTTTGTTTTACTTTTCAAGAGTAAGATGCCATAATTTTACAATTAATGTGCCAACCAGCGACCCAGCAACAACTTTAAGTGAGAATATACGACAGATTGAGTCCACATGTTACTGACCAGCGAAGAGTTAAGAACTGAACGAAAATGTTTCGTTTAAATCAATTATTATTTAACAAAGTTAACAGAGCAAAAATTAAGGAACAAACTGTAGGAAATGTCAAATAATTTTATACTCAACCTCAAACCAAGAGGATTTGTTGAATTAGCCAGAAAAAGTAACATTCGTCAATTTCCACAATGTTAGACAGATCCATATAGATATTAGATATCTTAAACCTTAATTTTTCTTAAGTTTCGGCGAAAAATGTGAAAAACGTGATATTGTCGGTTTTATCTTTTATTTTAAATTGAGCAAGTGACTTATTTTCTCTTATCACAACTGCCAAACTGATTGAGTTGAATGACTTTAGGGAAAATGGAAATAACAGGTTTTCCAATAAGAGACAGAAACCAGGGATGTTCGTTGACACGTCAACAATTATTGTCGACGTGTCGACGCACATCCCTGGTTTCTGACTAAAAAATTGGATTTTTATCTCCAATGAAAAATGTAGTCAGATTTCATTTTGATATTAAAAAAAAACGTGTATTTTTTAAGAGAAATCAATGTATGTTTATTTCATTGTAAAGAGGAAGGTATGCCATTAACATTTGAAAACGATATCAGCCAAATGGCCACCACTGTACACCAAATGGCTATGTTTGCAGCACCATATCATTTTCATGAAATTTTCCATGAACAATTCGCGCATTTGCGGTTGTACGTCCTCGATAACTTCACGAATTCCATCTTTAAGGCCTTTAATCGATTGTGGAGCATTGGCATAGACCTTATCTTTCACGTGGTCTCAAATCAAAAAGTCAAAAGGTGTTAAATCACAAGATCTCGGTGGCCAATTGTGATCATCTATTCGAGAAATAACACTGTCAGGAAACATTGCAACTTGCAAAATTGCGATTGTTTTGTTGCTTGTGTGGCATGTAGAGTCGTCTTGCTGAAAATAAACACATCAAATCTTCCAATTCCGGCCATAAAAAATCATTAATCAACGATCGACGAAAAATCGACAAACCTGGATTTTTTTCAACACTACGGACTACAGCAGCAATATTCTCAGTTGTTCTTAAGCGCCGCACGCGGTTTCGTTTCTTCACATCACTAACTTGTCCCAACAGCTCAAACTCTTCCACCAGTTTCACTATTGCCGGCCGAGAAGGTGCTTTACGACGACCAAAAAGTACTTTAGTTTTGCGAACTATGATTGCAAAATTTTCACCAGTTTTGTAGTGAATTTTAACAATTAATGCGTTGTTGAAGCGTGTATCATTTTTTGTAATGGAGTAGTTTTAATTTGTCAAATGTCAAAAGATGACAGCTTCAAAATTGACAGCTGCCCCAATAGCAGGCTAATCAAAATGAAACTTCTTATTGGGGAACCCTTTATTTTTAAATATTTAAAATAGAAAAATATTGAAGACCCAATGTTTTTTGGAATTCGGCGGACATAAAAGTTTCTGAGACTAGTTTAAAAATTCTGAAATTTTTTTAAAAATTCCAGCCAGTTCCGGATAACTTGAAAAAGAATTTTCCAACTGGGTTATATCAAAAAAAAAAAAAAGAAAAACAACAAATAAAAGTACTATTTTTCTATTTTTATTGTTGACGCGTCAACAATTCACGTCGACAAAACTAGTTATTGGTGACTATAAAAATGCGTCGATAATAATTGTCGACGTCGATCTTTGTTGACGTCGCACATCCCTGACAGAAACCAATAAATATCGACATTATTCTTTAGTTCAAAGAAAACTATATCGACATTAAAAAATTGTGGAAGAATATAAGATTTGACAAGTTGGAGTCTAAGTGTACTATCAAAACATTTCGTAGTAGTCCACAAGGTTCTTAATAAAAAGATAACTCTATTACAGATCGCCTCAATCTGTTAACTCCAGCTTAAGCATGTGTCAAAAACCAAGCCCAAATTATTTACAGAATCAGAGAAATCAATGTCTTTCCCTAGTACCATGATTAGGCATACCGTGAGTATCACGAATTAATTTGATTATTAAATTCTAGTTTATCAACTAATGACCACGTTGTAATTAGCTCGATATCAAAATTAACAGATTCAATGCTGTTTGAAATGTCACAAGGTTTATAAAAACTATAAATTTGCAAATCATCAGCAAAATGATCACTGCGAAACACCACTCGTACTGAAAACGCCAGAGACACCTAAATCCATTCTGACTGTGCTCGATTTGACAAGTTAGAAAAAAATAAACTACAAACCGACAAAGAAAACTTAAAATTGTAACGAAGTTTACTAACAAGAATTGAATGATCAATTCTGTCAAATTCTTTACCTGAGTACATACATTACCATTATGAATAGCCATTATGAATAGTGTACTGTAATAACATCTATAAGCACACTTGTTGTTTGATAGGATATTTTTTGATTCAACATAGGACAATATCTGTGACTATAGTAAACTTATAGGGCGAAGATCAGATAACGATATCAATATTATTGAAACTAAATATGACCTCCAATGATCTTGAACTCATTAGTTTCTCAACAGTATCAGGTTCTCTTGAACTTGTACCATTTTTCGTAAAATACTTGTTGAAGTCATTAGGTGAAAATTTAGCTGATCATGATTTTTTGATGATGAAAAGGAATTAACGGATTTTAGATTTTTCTAGAAATCTTTGGAAAGTAGGAATGGATTTAAATTAGAAGCAAAGTATTTAATCTTAGCACGTATGATAATATTAGTAGTTTTATGTTAACATTTTTAGTGCACTTCCATCGACTAAAAATAAAGTTTCTAAAATGAATCATTTCACTAACTTCATTTCTAAACCAAGGCGGATGTTTTGACTTAATTGTATTGCTTCTCAATAGTATACATTTCTCAAGCATAACTATTTAATCAATAGTGTTAAGTATTCTACCTGACCAGCTTTGTTATAAATGGAATAAAGCTTGTTCCAATTTAAATGATCACATGCATCAAGCATATCTGCGGTTGCTTTATCTCACTATCATCAAGAAATGAAAATGTAGAATTAGGTCTTTTAAGCTTAACATCACACGAGGTAAAGAAAGTCATGATCACTAAATCCAACCGAGACCTGGTTATGAGAAACAATTTTATCAGTATTATAAAAAATACAGTTCAATAATGAGGATGAATGTGAAGTGAAATACGTAGGCTCATAGTTGAAAGGCATGAATACAGTTAGTAATCTTTTAAATTTGTTCGGTGTCGATTTAGCAACATTGAGGTTACAATTGAAATCACCACACGTCACAATATCACTATATATAAAATGTATTAAATGTATAAAATATATACGCATTCAAGACTGAAGGTTATAAGTGAAGTTAGTGTAATAGAACTGAAAATTTGAATCCCAATCGTTGGCAAAATCGCGAAATAAAATAATTATTACAACACATATTTTTTAGTTGTGACAGCAGTATAAATACTGTAAAAGGTCATTAAGAACACGTGTCAGTCGAACGCATTGATGAATAAATTCAACAAAATTGAAAACAAATAATTGACGCTAAATTTTATTTGAAAAGTATTATATATGTGACGAAAACCAAACTTAACTAGTAAATTAGAGCACGTACTGCAAAGTGCCTGCCAATAATTTTAATGTGACTTTAAACACATCGTAAAGTTGAGTTGAGTGTTGTTGACCGGAAGAACAGCCATAGTTGAAGTTATGCAAACACATAACAGCCATAGTTGAAGTATAGCAGATCCAACTTTAATCATCAAGGTGGTTTGGATATTTTAATTGGTGGCAGATCAAATAGCATGAAACCCGAAGCAAATATTCATGACACTTTACATGGTTTTGAGTTTAAATTAAATGAGAAACAAAAAAGGTTAAGAGAACGTAATGATTGCCATTCAAACAACGAGCGAAAGATTTGAGGAACACGTACGTTAAGCATCGCTCGTATCAACATAAATTATGACTTTAAATCTAATGTTGTATCACTGAGCATAGTATGACGTCTTTCATTGTTACAAATACTGGTAGTTTTGCCAAAATTTAAACCTTATAAATAAGCTTATAAAAGTCGTACAACACTAAATTTCCAAAACTTTTTTATGATTTAGATAAAGCCTCGGAATATTCTCAAACAAACATTTCTGATGCGTATTAACTGTATAAGCCATGGATTTCTAATGAGCTTTGTGCTAAAATTAAAACCAAAAATGCTTTATCCAAAAGCCCATTAAACATTGATTTAAGAAATCGGGACGTTGGGTTATTAAGTAAACCAATTAAAAAAGGAACAAACCTGGCTAAATCCAAGTATTATGGCGTAACATTTAAGAACATCCAAAGTGATATTAAAAAAAATGTCCTCTTATACTGTAAATTTAAGCTGTTCTACTGGTATGACAAACAAATTTCTTACACAAGTTGCAATTTGGCTTTAAAAAGTTTAGAACTACTGAACATGCTTTACTAGAAGTTACCAGCTTTTTAATTAATTAATGTGGTTTGTTTTTGTTGAATTAAAAAAAGCGTTTGATATTGTTAACCTCGAAGTGTTATTTCTGCAATTATTTTTTCCCTTGATTCAGAGAAGTTACCCTATATGCAATGGATTAGATTGTATTTATTGAACAGACCTCAGTTTCAATTAAAAGTTATGCCAGTACGAGCCAAATTAATGATTGCTTAATATTGACACTGGCGTAGTCTGAAATTGAATCCTCCACTATCAGCAGCTTTTAACTCCCCCGTTGGGATTCGAACCCAGTACCTCCCGTCCCAAACACCGCAGCTTTAACCACTGCGCCAATTGCTTGGTTACTTGGCATGTGTATTCGGATGATAGTGTGATACCGTTTCCAATACCTCTGTTTTTTTTTGTTTTATTGGGACATTGTCTCGCAATATGTCCACGCTCGTTACATATGAAACATGTTGCTCCATTTAGTATTTGACTGAATTTATTAACTTTGACATTAGTTTTGATATCACCTTGTTTGTTGCTATTCAAGTTATTATTTTTCCAATCGACTTTTGCTTACATTATGCTGTGTTGTGTGCTGAAACTTGTTAATATTTATTCGTTGTGCACAAGAACCACTCGATAAGCTTCACGTAAATCTAATAGTAACTATGCTGGAGTCTCGCATTTTCTCAGCGGGCCTAAATAGTTATTAAATCTGGGATCACACAATCCCTCCACAATCAATTCGATTGTTTCTTCACTCGAAATTTTCGCACTATTACAAAGAGCCAATTTTTATAGTAGAAACGCTGTATTTCCATATGATACCTTTTAAAACTGTCGGCTGCACGTCTTTGCTGTAGTGTAAAGTGAGTTGAGTAAAAAATTTTGTGTAGTAGCCATTTCCACTGTTTCCAACTCCTATTTACACTTTTAACACTATTGCGCCACTTCTTGGATATCCACCATTTCCAGTACTCCATAATGACATGATGGTCACATCATCCTAATCGTACATACAACCAAACTCTTCGATTCGGTCAATCCAATCGTCTATACCGCTTGTAGTGAATCGATATCACTAACTGATGGTAATATATCTAATATTTGCATTGTCCACGTGGCCAGTCCCGCTTGATCTCGTCATTAACACTAACAACTGTTTTACCTTCCTTCACGATTTCCTCTATTATTTTCTTCATTCAAACTGCTTGTACTTTTGACTACTATCAGTATTTCAGAATCACTTTCGTTAATTCTTGGCATTTTAAACGATTTTTTTGTTGTTGTAAAAGTTTTAGGTTAAATACACGTGATTCGCAATTCTACAAAATCTACGAACTATATCATTGATTATTCTCCGAAAATAATCACACACGAGTAATAATCCCACTTCTGAAATTTGTCAGGTAGTATATTAAAGAAACTGATTCCGGCTTATATCGTTTTTAATTTTTTTATTTTATTAATTTCAATTTCGCCCAAATACATCCATACAGTGATGTTTCCGTCTCTCAACTAAGTGTACTTTTCCACCAAAAAATTGGTTGTTTTTCTTACATCGCACCTCCACGGATAGTATACATTCTCACAAAAATTGCGTCTCAACCAAAACCGTCTTTATTATACAAGCCCGATTGTCACCAATATTATTTCATTTTCTTGTCCATCTATATTTCAAAGTATTGGTAATCGGTACACTATACAAATCAGTGAGAATTTACGTCAAAATTTAAAACTAAAAAAAAAAAACAATTGTGCAGAGAAAATATAGTATAGAAAACAGAAATGTAAAAAAAAAATTAAATATTCTCTTCAGTTTTTATATATTTGTATCCGTTAGTACATTTTTGGTTAATACTTTATTTTTTTGGTTTAATAATGAATTTCCAAAGAAACGTTGTGTGAGCTGCACTACCATTGTTGCTCCAATAAATCGTCACATTTTATTAATATGCTGTCTCATATTGTTGATTCCTTAAAGTTTCCTTACATACCACATAGTTCGAAACAGATACTTGTAGCATCGTTGTTGCACGTGCTACTTGCAAACGTACTAACAAGATTTATTTCGAAGAGAGTGTGAAAATAAAAAAATTATACAAACGTACCGTACAATATTTCAAAGAATTTCATTGGTTGATTTTATATTTTATCTTCAAGGTATTAGTAAAATGAAAGTATATTTATTCTATTTTCTCACAAAAACTTTCAAGTTTAGATGGACAAAATAAGAATGTATCTGCGTACTCGATCAAAAACGTCTCAATATAGAAAGACCAACTCATTTTTTCGTACACTAATACTACTATATATCCGCCTTAATAAAGTAGTATTGGTAGCAGAACAAATAACAAAGCAAAAATAACATAAAAAAACTAACTATATTAGTGTTAGTAAAAATATTTTTTTGGTTTTTGTTTTACGCTATATCCGTACACAACCAATACTACATCAAAGAGGCGCTTTGTCCCTTTAAATTTTTGAATAGTTGGTCTTTCTATAGAGACGTTTTTGACTCGATGCAACAATCAGGCTTGTAATACATTTGTGTTGGTTTTGGTCTCAACACAAAATTTATTACCTACACATGCAAACAAAAAACAACCGATTTGTAGAAAAAACAACTGATTTGTACTAATGAAGAGAACTTTTGCTGTTGTTTTTTTACATTGGTACTACAATATAAAATTTCCTCTAAGAAATTTTATGGATATTTATTTGAAAAATGTCATTAACATGTATTTTTGTTGCGATTCAAACTTAAATCAAAGTTATTTATTTTTTTAAAACACTAAAAGCCATTTATTTTTTATTAAACTTTAAACATTTTAGAATTGCAACTATTTACAATAAATTTTTATGAAAAAAATCAACGTTAAAATTCAAATATTTAAATTTATTATTCTAATCCATAGAATTTCAATACACATACATAAAAAAATTAAAATATTTCCTTTTGTAAAAAAAAAAACAACCGATTTCTCGGTCGAAACCAAGACTAATTCTATTCCTTTTTTTTTACATAGTCGGGGTTCAAACCCAATTAAGTTTATGACATAATACAATTTATTTCAATGTTTTTGTGTAGAGTAAAAGGCCCTACACACGATCCAATTTAGTTGGTCCAACCAAATTGGTTTGTTGGTACAACCAAATTGGTTGTACATACACACGATCCAATTTGGTTTTATTTTGTGTATGTTTAAGAAAATTAACAACAAAAAATATTTTATATGTTGACTACTTTCTCGTTTTCGCTTATGTTTTACTATAGAGTAAAATAATATCATCCAACAACAATACACACGATCCAATTTGATTGGTTGGAAATTTCCATCCAACATGCCCGACCAATTTGATTTTAACCAACATGCATCCACACGTACCAATTTCCAACCAAGTTGGACCAACCGTCCGACCAAATTGGATCGTGTGTAGGGCCTTTAAGTGAATATAAATAGGATTTTCATACGAGTACTTTGTGTAGTTGCTATAAAACGGTAAATTCGATCGAATTCAAACGGTTATTTTAATAAAATTTTATTTTGGTGTTTTTGTGTAGAGTAATGTCAATGGGAGTGGTTGGTATCGGTATGGCTCGCGAGTTTGTAATTTTCAGGCGAAAGCAGGTCTAGTTTGTTACAGCCTGTGGCTTGCAGGAATTGCACTATTGTATGGTTGTGTTAAGAAATAATTAATTTATAATTTCAGATGAAATTAATTCAATTTATTACAACCTACGGCTAAGAGCAGTTAGTTCATTAATAGATTTTGTTTTCAGGGAACCTTTATAGATTACAGATGAATGGTGGCACACTGGAGTTGCTAATAAGAGATGATAGAATGCAGAGCAGCTCAAGAAAATTGTGACTGTCTTATGCTAATAGTAGTTTGAATATTGGCTACCGGGAAACCGGATTAATTCCGTCATTAATGACATACCAAAGTTAACTGCAACAATACCTGTTATAATATTGGGTGCGGTAAAACCCTTAAAAATCTAGGAATTACAATAATTAGCAACTTAAATTAAAAGTTCGAACGTCACTTGGCGCGTCTCAAGACCCTTGAACCACTTGTTACGAATTGCCTGTGTTTGTTTTAGTTGGTCAGCTCAACGAACATTTGTTTACACATAATTCCACCACCGGTACAAGATGTAATTATTTAATTTAGTTTTATTATGTTGGTCAACAACAAGTATCGATCTTGGAGCCGAGTCGGTGTAAGCCAATATTTTAATCATTGCTTTACAGCCAGTGACGAAATATATAAATTAAACAAAAATTATATTTCTGTTGGAAATATTAAGAATTTTCCTATAAAGTTAACAGGCCTATCCTATAAACATCAAGCCAAAGGTAAAGGTTTGGTAAGGAACAGAACAAGGAATTCAAAAGCACTATACACTCAAGTAGAATTTTTGTGATTTTACCACTCTAACACAACTTTGACTGCCCCTATTTTTCTATCTCTACGACCTTAAACATAAATTTACTTGTTTAAAAAAACTTAAATTTTTGTTAACCAGGTTGTGACAGCTAATGACATATATATACGATAAAAAAAATTTATATTCAGTGAAATACATCAATGCTATAGGTTTATATATCAATTATGTACTCTTATTTGTATGTTTTAAATTATGCAATCTGTTTTGAGACCAAAGTTCTCCCAGCATTAACGTCACTGCTTTAAATACTGCCCTAAATATTCGGTAGATTATGTAATTAAACTTATTTTTTTTTGTGTTTGACAGTTAAAAATAAATATAGATACGTTTTAGAAAAAAAACTATGCTATGTTTCACTGAGTCTGAAATTTACTTAAATATGGGTAAGTAAACTGTTATCAGTGTTACCTCGCTTATCTTACGAATAGATTTACTAAACAAAAACATTTTTTCAAGTGCGTTGCATCTAAAAAATATGTCACAGTTTTACGCTGAAAATAAGTTAGCTTATTTGGTTAACTGTTCGTAAATTTTTTGGATCTACATAATAATAAGTTTGTTTACGGTGTGGCATTGTATATTCGTATTTAGCAACCGTTTACGTTTTAAATGTTTGTACATGTGAATTTTTTGCACCGAGTCCCAACAAAGTGATTTTGAAACCAGAAATTTCAAGAAAATTGTCTAATTTTCTGTGATGAAATTTACCAACAACTGCTAAAAAAGATGGTAACCAAACAATAAACTGCAGCGACAGGAAAAAATCAAAAATACCACGCAACTTTTCAAGATGGTTCAGAAAGAATAGTTTAATTCATGATCTTATAAACCAGAAAGGAACTTCAAATAAAAATAAGATATAATATTTATTGTTGCATGAAGATTTATTGCAGGTCGGCGATCGACTTCAAAACGCAACAACTTGCATTCAAGAAACACATTCTCAAAAATGCGTGGAGGAACAAAATTAATGTTAGCTCATCTCCGAACCAGATACTAAATCATACTATTGACGACCATTTTTAAAGACTGAAGTCGATTACGCGAGACCTCTAATTATTCGCACAACAAACGGGCCATTAAGCCCACAAAGGATACCTATCAGTATTCGTTAACATGGCAACAATGGCAATACACAGTAAACTTGCCAGCGATTTTACTATTGATGCATTCATTGCAGTTTATAACTGTAGTGATTTATATAGCGATAACGGTGCAACATTTTTCGGTGCCAATAATCAACATCTCATTTTGGAGGAATTAGAGAAGCTGCAAACCTAAAATTCAAAGCCTCTGTCATCAATACATTAGAAAAAATCAACCAAGACTTTTGGAAAAGGTTGAAATCTGATTATTCAAATCAAGCACTCACAGAAGGAAATAATGGTCATCAGAAAGATTAAACATTGAAAGGTAATGATTTCGTACTTGTCAAGTATAACAACATCCCACTACTAAAATGATTAGTGGGATAAGTGTCCTCAGGAGGGATATTGTTAAAAAGGTCAAAACACACGTTAGGACCACTATCTAAAGATGTAGGCAACACTGCTCAATACGTAAAAATGCAGCGAGCACCTCGGCAATCATAGTCCTAAATTGTGTATACTGTCTGTAACCTGGACGCAGGATAACACAATGAGAGCAAACCGCACGTTATAATGTCTCTACCTTGAAAAATTATTAAAAAATATGTGGAAAACATTAGAGCTGTAGATCAGTTACTTAAATAATTCCTGTCAAAAATTAAGGGAAGTTGACAGTATGGAATCAAATAAATGAATAAATGAAGAAAATTACAATTTTCGAATGATTTTTTCAAAACAACGAACAAGCAGCATGAAGGTGAAATTTGTAATTTAAAGGTGAAAACTAATGCCATATGTTACAGCGTAATTGGAGAAATTAGTTAATTAATAGATTTTATTCTTAGGTGACCTTTATAGATTACAGTTGAATGATGGCACACAGGAGTTGCTGATATGAGACGTCAGAATGCAGAGCAGTTCAGAAAAATTGCGACTATCTTGTTCTAATAATAGTTAAACATTGACCACCAAGAAACCGGACCAATTCTGTCTATAATAAGTTATTGCTAACTTAATTTTCCTTTCCCTACACTACAAAAAAATAAAATACTAATTATCGATCGCTTAGGTGTCAGTAACCGGTCGAGCTTGTCATAACTAACATTCCTTCCACTCCTTCGGTTTTGGTATATGTAACACGGGTGTACGGTGGTGCCCGGCATTCCGGGAGTTCCTGGTTTGTCATGAAAAAGTTATTTTTCATGGTGATTTCAACCTTAAAATGGTTGTAAAATAATTGAATTTTAATAGCTCCTACTTTACATCCCTGCCAGGTATATCAATGACTCGAGAATAGTTACAGCTATAACTCCAGTGTCAATTTAGCGGTACAATTTTTGTTATAAGATCAATATACTTTAATTTTCTGTACAATAACACTTTTATGTGACTTTAGCCTAATATAACCTTTATAATAGCCACGTAAAAATGATTCAAGTGGAACAAAACGCTTGACAACAATATAATTAAGCCTACATATTTGGTTTGCATATACCCCATATATAATTAACAAATCTACGCAAATCCGTATCCAATCAAATTAATTAAGCTATTTTTGCTGTTCATCGGTGCTATGAACGATTACAACAAATACTTATACAGATGAATATATGAAATTACCATCCAGTCAACTGTATCACGCTGTATAAATGCAAAAATGATTGGTTGACCGAAACGCAGCAGCCAACGATTATCTTAAAACTACTTATAATAAAATACAACTTACCCGCAAATAATGATGGCAAAACATTGTATCAATGCTGGGTATAAACTATCCATAGCTATTGCTGAACCATCATCGATCATTTCAGCTGCATTAGCAACTCCAGTTGCATTATTGATAGGAACTAACATTTTCAATTAGATTTTGTTTACACTAGTATTAATGATTTATCACAAAACTATTATTACTCAAATATATTATAAAAAAAAAATCTAAATCACATTTTTGGTTTACACTATATTTCAACAAATCTGAAAATATTTTTAAAAAATTGTAACATTTTTGCAATGTAAATTATTTTTAAATGTAGTTTAAATTATGTACGCGTAATTTTGACCTAAAACTAGTCGATTTTTTGTTTAAGCTGAATAAACAGAAAAGTTGTAATGCCGTTATGGTTGGTGGACATGTTTTTTATAGTGTGATTGGTGTAAACTATTTAGTAATACCACTGTAAATTACATATTTGTGTTTACAGAAAGGTGCAAAATATTTAAATGTTTCTGGCAAAACATCATTATCTGCAACTAACAGACATTAACCCAGAGATAAGAAAGCAGAAGCAAGGGAAAAAGAAAATTGGAATACCAATAACCTGGAAAAGAACGATCCTAGCTAAACCGTAACAGGCCGGAAATTCTTGGGCAGAAACGAAAGTAATAGTCACGAACACATTTCGATAGACCAGTCGTAAGCTTCTCAACAAGAGATAAATAAAGAAAAAGATCTTTTGCAGATGTAAGAGAGCAGTTCTAGATAGCAGCCAACTTATAAAAAAGTACCTGCTTTTTTCAAATATGATATATGATTCCAAATGGCTGTAACTCCATTAATAATGGATTCCGAATGAATCTTATGGTTTAACAGGCGATGACAAAACGCGCTTTATAATTCCTCCCACCCAAATATCATAAGTGGTCTCTTAAACCAGTGATATATATTTTAACACCGTTGCCATTCAGTCTAATTTTACAGATATCATTTGCATATGCCAGAACCTGATGTTTCGCTTTTACAAAAGATAACTTCTAACATGAGATTAAAGAGTACTGAGGACAGAGCATCTCTTTGCCATACCCCAGAGCTAATTGAAAAAAAAATTTCAAGCTAATTCTTGATAGCTATCCCGAGGGAAGGAGTCATATACTTGCTAGAAATTCAAGAACACCTGATGAACGTGACGAGATGTTTCATAATATTGTTGACTAGCAGCATTTCGGACATGCAAAATCGTCTTTCCACATCTCTTGGCTTCAACTCGTATGGCACTCAATTTCCCATATTTTGGATGAATTCCAAAGCTTTCAAACGTCTGAAAATTGTTGATTGATCAACTCTTAATGATTCTGCAAGTTCTTCTTGCGTTTGACATGAATCTTGATCGAGTAATGCCTCCAATTCTTCATCCTCCAAATTTTTCGGCTGACCAAGACGCTTTTTGTCGTTGATGTCAAAATCACCACTTTTCAAGCTACTAAACCACTCAAAGAACTGTGTTTTTGCAAGACCATGCTCACCATACAAATCCACGAGCAAACGATGACTTTCAGCTGAAGTTTTGTTTGCGAAAAAGTGACTCAACAAAACTTCCCGCAAATGCTGTTTTTTTCGCAAATTTGATAAATTTTCCATCGTTGAAATCGGTTGGTGGTGCACAATCAAAACAAAAACTTTTAGCTGATTTTGACAGGTATTGAATAGGGTTTTCAAATGACATATATGTCTATGATGTACTATAACGCATAAACAAGTAATGACATCTAGTATTAAATTCCGGTTTTTAATGCATACACCTTATATTTAGGGACATCCTCAGTGAAAAAACTGGTTCAGTGACTGACCGATTCAGACGATATTCTCCTTGGTAGTCATCTACAATTTCCTCTGCCAGGGGAGTGATTCTCTCCAATATTATGTAAGACTATAATTTGTAAGCTATGCAATATGCCGATGTCATACCAAGACCTTCCGCCAGCAATCCATCTGAAATTTTCAATTTATTTGCGAGTTATTTCCAGTACCTTTATGAACCTTTCAATAATTTTTCGGGTCCAAAGAGTAGTATCAGCCATGAATTTTAAATCAGGGAGAAAAAATGAGATTATCGTGGTATTACCATTATTTCCACCATTCCAAAACTATTTGAGTCTATCGTTCAATTTCCCTCAGGGAAGTTATATAGGACCATTCCTATTTTGAACTTTAGTTAATGACGTATTAACAAAGCACTCAATTATTTTTTAAGAAGATCATATTTAAACTGTTGGATCGATCAATACAATTTCTGGTCGAGTAAAGTTTCAGAATGATTTAAACTCGTTTTGTCAATGGTCAGTTACTAACATATTGCCACTAAACATAAGTAAATTCAAAACTTTCACTCTTTCGAATCCATCATTTAAAACTTTATCAATACGGTTTATGCAACATTTCTGCTGACAGGATGGATTTTATACGTGATTTGGGAACGTTATTTAAGCCAACGAGTTAATTTTTTTAAGATCGATCGATCCAGTTGCTAAAAACTTTGGACTTACGGAACCAGATATGAACATATCAGCAATCTTTTACTATCATAGATTATATGGTTTGGTCACTGAATTCAAATACCATTTGCACCCGCACAAACCGATTAATGTGTTGCAAGTTTTACCACTACGCAAAATGATTATTGTGCTATTATAATTCTTATACAAAGATCAAAAATTCAATAATTTGCAAATAAATTTGTCAAAAACACTAATAAAACTAAAATAATTCCAAACCTAAATTTGATGCTTATACTTTTCGAATGACTATTATTATATTTGGTGGACCCATCTAAAATTGTAATACTACAGTAAAGAGTATAATCGAATTATGAAAAAAGACCTAATCTCTTTTAAGTTAAGCAAATAATTTATGAATGTGGCAATTATGGTCAATATAACCAAAACTGGGCAATATTACTAAAATTAGTAACAACTCTAAAATGAGATTCAGTAATAGTTACTATAAAATTAAATAGGCCCTGTGATGGTTGAATTCTTATAGCTTCTATCGGCGTAGGGCGGCCAATATTTTTTACTTGACCTAGTAACCGAATGAATTGGAACATAATTTAGGATTGTCACGTGGAACTTGCATTGCCTCCGAAAATCAGCCATGTTAGACTATCTTATCTCCCATAAAGCAGTATCTGTTATGATTCGTGTCTCTATACTTAGGTCTATTGCCATTTAGAACCAGGATGAAAACCTTTGTATTAACATCGATGCGGTGCTTAACGGTACAAAACAAAATGTTTTCCGTTGTGTTAATGGTCAAAATTTTCCAAGAACATTTACCGCCGAGACGTGCAAGGGATTCATCCTGACTATGCGAAGAGTAAAGCGAAACCGTTCGCTAACCGTTCAAACTTTCGTTGGTCTCACCACCTAAAGCGTAAAGCGAAACCGTTCGCTAACCGTTCAAACTTTCGTTGGTCTCACCACCTACAGCGTTTGCCAATTCGTAACAAGTGTTTTTGTTTTGTTTGTTTTTTTTTAACCCTGCGATCTTTTCTGGGACCGAAGCTCTCCCAACTCTTTCGTGATTAATTTTTAACGTCCTACCTTACGGCTTCACCAGCCAAGTCGAGGACGCACGAATACAGGTTCGATTTTAAATCCATCTGCACATTGCATTGCTCCAGTCAGCCTGTACTGACATGGACGATGGTTCAGCCCATGGATTCTGCACTCCAACAATGCGGTCATAGTTGTGTTCTTCGTCATCACCGATCGTAATCAGGTGATGAAAAATCCCTTTTGCAACCCTCCCC
The DNA here is from genome assembly GCA_963556175.1 of Tipula confusa. NCBI lineage: Eukaryota > Metazoa > Arthropoda > Insecta > Diptera > Tipulidae > Tipula > Tipula confusa. The sequence goes on from OY744477.1 coordinate 74,879,765, forward strand.
CGTTGGGATTCGAACTCGGTTCCTCCCGCCCAAAACACCGCAGCTTTAACCACTGCGCCAATTGCTCGGTTTCGTAACAAGTGGTTCTGGCTTGTTTATTTAAAATATTTTTGGTGTCGTTAATTTAAAAACTTGTTTTAAAAAAGAAATACAGTCCACTACTGGAACTCATGTGTAATAGTTGGTTCTTTGCGCCGGATTCGTTAAAAATCTATATAATTACCATCATCGGTGCGATATTTATCTTTATTGATAAAGAAATCAGGAACTTCACCATTATCGGTGCGGTAAACAAACGTCGTCCTGTTATCATAAAGATTGTCCATTATATGCATAAATCGGAACTGATCGCACATTAGGCAACATTTGCAAACTAGGTTTGTATAATTTCAATTGGAATTAGATATCAAATTCATTTATAGTTAGTATAACATAAGCATAGCATTAAAAGATGTAAGAATGACAACAAAGCAGTCGCAAGTCCCTTCAAATTTGAGAAGACAGGTTAAATATCTCTAGATATTACGATTAGATGCAATTGAAAATATTTTAAATAACATTGAGTCGGATACTGTAGATTATTAGTGTAATCAGTGACCGACCAGTTAGAGCATTTAGATAATTTTTGATTTAAAATATAAATTATTGCTTGAGAAAAATTCCAGCGTTTTAGAGAATGATGAGTCTAAACATTTAATGGCGGAAGCCCGAATTGTTGAGAAAAGATATAATGCAAATAAAACGAAATTGCCAATCAGATTGATAGTGTTGCAAAACTAGAGTGAAACAGTCTAGTTTTAAACATGGTGAACAGTCAGTAGAGTATACCGATAAAATTCACAACATAAAGCCACAGGTAATAATATAAATCCAAATCTCGAGTCCATAACTCAGACTGCAACTCATCTAAATGACCCAATTGCTCGAAATCATCTTGGTATAAAGCTACCAACATTACATTATTAGACATTAATTATTTCACATTAGACAATACCTACTACTCCTATTCGCTTAGCCCTAGACGATCCATATTTTCAGATGCCAATGCATGTCGATTTACTACTAAGTGCAGGTAGATTTTTGACAGACTTAAACTAGAGAAAATGAGTTCAACTAGATCGATGGTCTTTAAAATTCAGTTTTTGGTTGGCTACTAAATGGCAACATCAGAATCAAATGATACGTTTCACAAGACTCTAGTAAAATTTTGGGAAATCGATACGGTATATACAGCTACATTGATGAAAAAAATCAATAAATGTGTGAAAACCTTCTATGTCAACTTAACATCGTGATACAGACGATATGGCGTTTCACGTTTCTTTAACCTTTAAAAAGTCGCCATCAAACTTGGTAGAGTCAATACAGGAAGCGCTTAGACGATTTAAATGTCTTGAAAATAAATTAGAACGTAACCCAGAATTAAAATTACAATACACTGCATTTATCAAAGAGTACCTCGCTTTAAACCTCATGTGTTTTAATAAATTAGTGATGTCGTTAATTTATTAAATCGTTTTAAAAAAGAAATGCAGTCCACTACTGGAACTCATGAGTAATAATAACCCACGGCTTAACATGTTCAAAAGATCTCTTTAGAGACCCGGTATACCTTAGTTTACTTTTAAACTATTAGACTATTTGGAAGTGTTATACATCCTTATTTGGCATAATTTTTGTTTGAATCACTCTTCCAAGGGAAATTGAAAGATAATACACGAAACGGATTATAACTACTTGAGTATAGATATCTCGAAAACATCTCCTGGGATTTCATTTACAATGGGAAGGATGTTGAATTTATGATTGGTCGGTTTTACGAAGTTGTTTAGACAATGGTTCTCGTTATTACTCAGGACTGAAGGGTTAGGTAATCACTAGTGAAATTGAATTAATTATAGTCTTAGACAAGGAGTTTTCCCCAGCGCTAAAAATCATCATAAATAATACCAGTTTTTAACTTCGGTCCTAAAAATTATGTGAAAAACTATAGAGGGATACCAATTTTATCTGTTATCTCCAAACTTTTTGAAAAACTTCGTTAATAATGCTATATCTTGTATAGAAAAAGGTATCTAAGTTGACGTTTACACAGATTTTAGCAAGACCATTGATAAAATTAATCATAAATTAATTGATAAATTGTTGAAAGTGAATTCTATCCCTATCAAATGGTTATCGTCATACTTATCGCATAGATCGGGGCGTATTGGCAAAAACTGCTCTCGTACTTTATTAAGATTTTGTAATCAAGGGTAGCGAAGTAAGATTGAAAAACTAACAACAGCTAGAAGCAAGAAACTCAAATGGAACCAGTAACCAGCCGAATAATAACAACAATATTCCAGTCGAAAATAAAAATTACTACAATTACTTAGTTTTACGCACGGAAGATGCTGATGACGCAATAAAAAGAGAATTCTATGAGCAGGTGCACGGAACATTATCTAGTATACACTGGAATGACATCCAAATAGTCCAGAGAGATTTCAATACAAAAATTGGAACAGATAATACAGGCATAACATCAATCATGGGTGAAAAAGCATGAGAGTCAAAAAGAAATAATAAGAAAAATTTAACATAGAAAGGTTGACAAATGCTGACATCAGAGTTGCCTTCAGTGAAGCCCTACAACTTAACACTGCCAATAACGAAACTGGTACAGTTGCATTGGCACAGCGTACTTGAATAAAAAAAAAAGTAAAGAAAATGGCACGGAGTGATTGTGGAAAATACACTGCGGAAATTCTTAAATCAGCTAAAGAAGCAGTAACCTCAGAAAATTAACAGCTAAAAAGCTAAAATCACGAACGAGGAGCTCTTCCTCGGCAATTCAAATTGACATACAGAAAGAAATAAGGAAACGAAGATGGAGATGGATAGGGTACATACTTAGAAACCCATTAAGAGACATTGCTAGATTGGGCTTAATGGAAACATTGTAAAAATACTTGTGAAAGATGTAAGTAATTGTATGACCACAAGCTCTGTTGACCTTAAAAAGATAGGTGCTCATATATATGCTTCAAGGTCTAGAGATCAACTTCAGCTTTTCCCACTTCTAACGTCTAATTAAGACTACAGATGAATACGTAAGATGGCTGAAGAAAGTTAAGAGGGAAGTCTCACGTATGATAGGTGTTTCTAAGAGAAAACCATCATATCGCAGGCACACAGAGCGCATCGACTACGATGGCATCACAGAATAAAGAATTCCAAGAGCTGAATGCGTGATGCCAATATAGTTGGTTTGTACATCCTACAAATTCTACGATAGAATCGAATTAAATAAGAATCCGAAAAACAAAGCGAGCGAATAAGAATAAAACAGACATCACACAGCCTTGAATCCACGAAATTGTAAAAAAACTTTAGAACGACTACAACTTACCGGAAATATGGGAAAATTTGTATAATTCACCAAAACCTAACCTAGTAACATTCAAAACACACAAATATATGACCTTAAAACATGATGTTAAAACCAGACGACAATATAAAAACCATAATTGCAACAATAGTCGAGTTAATTGTAAAGAATATGTATCTTTGTTTAAGAATTATTGTGTATAGTTAAGAAAATTTAAAGTGAAAGTACAGTAAACACACATAATACGAAAACTATTGTGTAATTTTCAATACTTTGGGAAAACCCAGTGTGGTACATTAGAATAATGTAAGGCATTGATTACAACTTTACGAGTAATTATAAACAAAATACCACGTTCGAGATGGCATAAAATATATGTCACACACATAATATCATCACTACAACTTTAATTTATTGTTAAAACAAAAAATAATCGATAAACTACATTTAAACGAACATATTGTTTTAATTTTTAAGCATTTTCCGATAAAATATTATTTTTTCTATTCACAATATGTTTTTTTTTTGTTTGCACTAAATTTAAAACCAACCACTTCAAAAATTAAAACTCAAAATTTAAAATAAATTTTTTGCTTTTTTTACTTTAAATAAATTTAATTATTTATTCTATCACTAAAATCACAACTATTAAAACTATTACGTATTTTCATGTTTTATAAATTAATTTACACAATAATTATTATTTTTGTTTAGATCTAGAATAAATTTCTTTCTTTATTTACAACACGAGAGACGTCAAACATATGTCAATTTTTCAATAAATACATTGGTTTTTTATCTCAAAAGGAAAAGAGTCAAAAGTAGTGTTTTTTTTCTGAAGAGAAAACAAAATATGTGATCGAAAAGAGAAAATTTGACATTTTATAAATATGGCTACATGCACTTTTAACGTGATAAAATAAAAAGTAAATTGTAAGGTTCTTTGTAAGTACTTTTTAATATGTATATTAAAATTTTACATATTTGTTTTTTACAGTTTTAAAATAAAAACTTAACATATCAAATTAATTAAATGCGTTTGTAGATTTTTAAAATCATGTGAACATCATTTACTCTCCAAATCGACCACTGCGCTGCTACATATGTTTCTCGGCTAAATAGTTGATTGTAGAACGGCATGTTTGTACTTGAAGTGTTTGCCGTATGGTGCATTGTTGGAAATGTTTTGTTACCTTTTTGGCCTAATGCCACCGTTTGTATCACTGGATTGTGAGTAACTTTTACTGATTTTTACTGTCTACAAATAAGTACACAACAATTCACAATTAATAAACACACAATACTCAACTCTTAACAGTTCTAACTTCAAACACTGTTTACTTTTATACACAACAATTTCCGCAATAAATAACACAATTATTCTTTATTTTATTCAATGTTTATTGTGATTCTTTAATTTAAGAACACTAATTCACTTTTAGCACTTTTAATTTTATTAGATTAGCAACTGGCCACTAGTGGAGGCTATTACACTAATCTTAGCTCTTTCGCGTTTAAAATACAACTCAACTCAACTTAAGACTGTCCGCCGTTTATATACCAAAATTACATGTATGTCAAATATTATATTATTCTAGTATTTTATTCTACTTTTATTCAAAATGTCACCACGTCTTTTTGCTCAATTTTTGCTAATACTAATGCTATTCCAGAGAAATCGTACTATTACCTTCCATCGAAGCATGTTCATCCCGAACAAGTTCCGATGCACTTCGTTGGTAAAGCGCCAATCGCACCACTTTACGTTTACCTCGCTGCCCCATCTTGATTTGGTGTATAACGTCATTCAATCTTGTTATGACCTTGTATGGTCCATCCCATCCAGGCTACAACTTTGGCGATGAACTCTTCTTTTGCTTTTGGTTGTGAAGCCTTACAAATTGTCAAAATTTGCAAATCCTCGGTTATTGGTTCGTACGTCATATCTAGCCTTAATCTTATCACTGGATAATCGTATTTTCTCTCGCACAAACTGATGAACTTCGTTTAATTCTTCTTTTATGTTGCCTACACACTCCTGGTTACATAAAGCTGCAATAGGAACCATTCCATACTTCAAGTCTCCTGGCAGCCGCAAATTACTACCAAAAATGATGCTTTGCTGGAGTGACTCCTGTTTTATCGTGCATCGCCGGCCTTAGGAATAGTGGAATCGTCCGTTCCCAGTTGCGCTGGGCTCTTTTTCATAGTCTTCGCGATGTAATCCTGTAAAGTGGCATTAAATTGCTCTGATCCAATGGTTCACCATAGCCTCGTTGTCTCCTGATTTGGTGTAGGATATACCTCCAGCTACTGACTGAAGTAATCCATTACTACCAGCACATATTTATTTCCACTATTCTGGAAATGGTCCTGGTAATATGATCTTTTCGTGATCTTTTCGAAGGGTACCCCAACGTTATATTACCGCATAGTATTCAACCACTGACTGCCAACATCATGGTCATATTTTGCTTGGAATCTTTGAATTTCATTAATGACTGGGCGTTATCTCTTTTTATTATTGGTTCATTTATCTCAACTTTTCGTATCCTGATTGCCTTCTTGAAGGTGTTATATGCTGTCTTGTTGGTTAAAGAGCAGGTGACAAACTCTGGGAACGTTGCTTTTGGAGACAACACTACATCTCTTCCAGCCTCAACATTTCGTACACCGTCAATGAATGCATCAATCTTAATTTTTTCCGTGTAGTTTAAAGCCACGTTGGAATATGCTAGATGCACCAATCTTTCAATGTCTGCCGCCTACTCCGTAGGCTGTAGTGATTCCCTAATATCGGACTTTTAGCTCCAGTTTTTGAAAAGCTCCATAATTACGGACCAACATTTGTATTACTCTACCGTAATCACCACGCTAATTTTTTTAAACGATCTGAGAGTCTCAGATGCAATTCTTCACGATCTTTGCAATCTTCTTCATTCTTTTTAGCTTACTTCTTGGTATTCTTGGCTTTTATATTCAAGATTTCCTTCCCGAGCTGTTGAAAGCGTTGATCGTTTTTTTCGAATTGTACGTCTAATTTTTCTTCTAATTTCACAACTTTATGATCAAGAGTAACGGTCATTTCTTCTCAAAAAATGTGTCTGGTCGTTTGCTTCGTTGGTCATCATCTATCACATGGCTGACATCAACTGCACCATATCAAAATTGTTCATTGAAGCAACTGTCTCCTTCATTAATACATTCTGCTCACCAGCATCAACCTCCTACATTTTAGTCGGGTCCAATCCGCTATCGCCAAATGCATGCTGATCTGGATTTAACTCTTCATTCATCATAGTTTACATCACGAAAAGCCAACTCCTCCCTCTCTGAAAGTAGGGCATAGTCCGGTGACTGCTTTAAAGAAGTTACGTGAACTTTGTTCATTACTGAGTTGTTTTACTCTTACGATTTTAGCCTTTCACCATTCACGCTTTTTCTGTCTACAGATTCGCTTGGCGGTTCTCCGAGCAAGGGCCACTTTGGCGCTTTGGTGTTGCGTGCGTTTGTAAAACGTTTTTGCGCTTCTTGCTTTTGGTGCTCGACAGCAAGACGACACTTCTTATCAAAATAATTATTTTTGGGTTTTATTTTTACCATACCTAGAGTCGCCCGGGCAACACTAACAACCGAAGTTTTCAATATCTCCTATAGAGCGTTTACATCATCAGAACGATGGTTGGTTTCCATAATGCTGCTGCTAACAAGATTTTGATATTGTGCTTTCTCATCTTCGTTTATTTGAAACGTAACGTTGATTTTCTTGTGATCCCTGCTTTGCAAGAAAACTGCCTCCTACAAATTTGGCAGTCGACCAGTAAGATCTCACATCTTGGATGACTCGATGACTTTTTCTTAGAAATTAACACACAGCTCAATTTGACTTCGGAGCACCTTACGAGGGTGTGTCCATGTTGTCAATAAGGAAAGAATGTGCTGGCCATAAAGAGATATGAGCGATCGAAAAGTACATCACTCTTTAGCCATTATCGGTCGCAAATCGTCAAGTTAGCCTGCTTTTTTCCAGCTCTAGCATTAAAATGACCAATCACTATTCCAACGTCTCATTCCGGAGTGGAATCCATCAGATCATCCAAATTGTTGTAAAATGAGTCTTTTTCTTTGGGTTGGCTTACATCAGTGGACCCATGAATACAAATGATTAAGAGGTAGGCTAGTCGCGAGTGTAAATGTAGCTTACACATACGATTTCCACTGTAGAGCAACATATAGCCTTGGGACACATGGTCTCCATTTTTTTAATATAGAGTTTCATTGAGAGCAACGAGTTCCAGGCAATACTCTTTCATGACTGATATAATGCCATCAACCGCGCCCGATTTTCTTAGCAACTGCACGTTCTAAATACCAGTTGTAAACCACGTGTCTGCCTTGCCCTGGCGGTATCCCTATTTTCTGTTTTTGATATTTTTAACAGTTTTAAATGTTTCATGTTTTAACGATTCGGGTATGGTCGGCTCAGTGAACCAACCTTTATTTAGTCGCCTCCCAAGCCAAGGATGGTGAAGCGGAATTTTAAGGATAACTTGTTTATTACGAAGTCTTTTACAAGTGCCCCCAACCACAGAGCCGATATCGTTATACAACGATATACTAACGATATCCAATTAATTGCAGTAGTGCTGCCCACACCTTTGAAAAGGTGATGACTAATTTAAACGTGACGGTTATGGAGCCTACTGAATTATTGTCCATCACGAAATTTGAATAGTGATCGACAATGATTTCTTTAAATCAAATTTATTTTAAATCAAATTTACTTGCTATTTAAATTTATTTACTGCATTGGAGGTTGTTCGTTCTCGTATCAAACACATAAAAAATTAGCACAGATAGCACCATGTTTTGGTCATACTCGACCTGTACCATTTTCTTATTGCATATTAAACTGAAAAACAACAAAATTGGCAATTAATCGAAAATTTATTCACTACCACACACAATTTTTTATGCTAAAATGTCAAAATTACAACATCAAAATGTTTATGGAATTCGGACAGCAAACGAACTTATTAAAATTATGGAAGAGAAAAAGATTTTAAATCGGACGCCACCAAAGTAAACACTAAAATCACCAAACAACCAAAATTAATGTCCTCGACCAAAACCAGCACAAATGTATATTATACAAGCCATGAAGCTTGTCTAAGTAAAACATATTATGACTACTATTTGGTGTATGTGTTAGTGAATTTGACTACAGTAAAAATCGAAACAAAAAATTATATTTCGCACTGTCCATAATCCTCTAAATTCAAAGTACATAACATTTCTACAAAAAACGAAACAAAAATTATATTTTGCACTGTCCATTCTGCTCTAAATTCATAGTATATAGTATAGTATATAATGAAGTAAATAATAATAACAATACTTCTCTCTCTCGTTAAATAATAAATTTGTTTTTTGCTTTGTCATAAAGAGCACAACATACTGTTGTTCCATCATTCGTATTCATTTTTTGTTTACAGCAAAGCCAAAACCCTCTTTACTACAATCCGTATTGTTTGCATACTCATGCTATACAAAAATATATACTTCGATTGTATTGTAAGTAGAAAATCGTGTCGGGATATAATAATGAATATTGAGTAAAAGAAATAAACAATAAAATCAAATAATGCGCATGCGTTTACAATTTTTTTTATTTATTTTTATATGAAGTTTTGATAGTTACTAATACATCTAAAGTATATATTTTCACTAATACATTTTAAAAATACATGATAATATGTGTCAACGAAAGTTACAAGACGGCTTGTAGTAAAGAGGGTTTTGGCAAAGCATATAATAAAAGTATATACAAATTATACTACGTCACAACACTAATGCTTAGGTATAGTAGTCACTTTTTGGCATAAGTATCGCAACTTCATGGCTTGTATATACATTTGTGTTGGTTTTGCCTCGACACATACGACAAATGTCAATTAATTCGTTTTATGCCAAAAAATGAGTGCGTTTAAAATATTTTCGATAGCGGAATTCATATTAGAAAAGTTACAGCGGATCGGGAACACCTTATCGAAATATTCACAAATCATGAATAAGGCAATGATATTAGTACAACATGGTCTGTGGGTTGTTGTTTTAAACAGCATTTAACATTTTATAGTAAAATTGTCGTAGGATAATTTACTAATAGACAAAACATTTTATATAATAACACAATTAAAATAAAACAAGTTCCATTTTAGTCTTCAACCGTTAACATAAGTTGATCCCATTCAAAATTATTATTATAAACATGATCTTGAAGCCAAACTTCATAATTTCGTTTAAAATCTTCATTTAATTTCTGATCAAAAATTTGGTGGGATGCCTCTAAATTGGATGGAACACCTAAGTAGTGCTCTTGATTAAATTTCTGCACTCGATGTTTTAGCATATATTCGCTAGTTTCATTACCATCATCGATCTTTTTACGCTTCGTTATATTATAGTCATCGTTTAAAAAAAGATTTAACCGTAAAAATATATCACTTATAAGTTTTAAATGTGAATTCTTCCATTGTTTGCCTAAAAATTTTATTTGAATTTTGATCAATTTCAGTAAATGATATTCGATAACCGAATTTTTAATTTCGTTAAGCAAACGTTGGTACGTATTAACCGATAGACATTCAATCAGTTTTGTAATACGGTATGGTTTCCATTTCGTTAGTTTACTAACAATTTGTAAGATCGTTAGGACAATGGTCATGCGACGCTTCGACGACATTAATTGATTGTCAAAATAGAATTTCCTCTTATATGGTATGCCACAAACATATTTCCTAATATTGGTCATATTAAAGAAATTCGTTGTTGCCAAAATAAATTGTTGATTATATATAATTTGCGATAAGTATTCAAATTGATGTACGTTATTGATTTTAAAATGTTTTAAATATAATAATATTATAATTAAAATTGAATATATAATGATATCTTCTCGTCGCAACACTTCGTAACGCTCAAATGTTGCGTTTTCTTCGTGATCTCGATTAATGTTCATGCATTTAAACAGAATTTTGAGTAGCGATGTAAAATATGAATTCAGCCGCATAACTAAGTGCGAGTATAAAATTTCCGTTCGGCAATTTTGATTTGTATAGGACTGTGTAAGTGGATGACTTACAAAATGTTGCTCTTGCTGACGATGCACATCAGCCAGACTTATGTATACATTTTTGCGTAATACTTGAAAAATTTCTTCAATTGGTTTGGGCATACCATACAAATTGTTATAATAAACGTTGTGAATATTAATCGAGCTGTTTTGGTCATACTTACAATATTTTTTAACGGCTTTCTTTAAAAATTTATGTGCTACGTTCGGATATGATTTTCGTGTACAAAACGTTGCCTTAAACTCGTTGCCTTGTTTACACTTTAAAATGAATTTGTCCGAATCTGTTGAACTATTGGTCTCTTTTAAACCATAAGTTTTGCGATACTTATTTTTGAGTATATCGATTTCTTGGAATCCACCCAAGCTCACGACAGTAACTTTTAAAAGTAGTAATATAATTTTCTTAAGCGGATAGTGGCAACAACCTCGTTTAACAAAGTCATCGATCATGATCCAGAGTTTGGTCGACAGAAGCTCATCGTCAAACAATGGATTAGAGATTTCATTCGTAAAATCATCTACCAGTGATTTGTACACCGAGTCATTAAATTCTTTTGCCAGATTAAATACTTCCATAATTAAATATAGAATGGTCAAGACTAATCGAAGCTCAACATTATCTGATTTTGATAAATCCATTTTTTTATATTTAGCACCACATCTTTTTGTATTAAAATTTAATTGTTGCACAATTATAGTTAATACGTCCATCTGGTATAGAAGAATTGCATTCGACTTTTGAATTTCACGTATTTCATCGTTACTATATATGCCCGGCATTGGTACGGAGCATCCTTGCACTAAATACAATAAACATCGTAACGAATTTATTCGTGCCTCACTGTCACACATATCAAATTTTTCGAATAGATTGTTACAAAAATATCGTCGTTCGGTTTCATTTAAAGTTGGCCATGAGTTAGCATACCATTTTTTCAGCTCGGAATGGAATGTGTGACGATTCAATGAAAATTCATCGATTTCTTCGAAATTATATATTTCGAGCATTTCGAGTGACATCTGAAATTATAATTCAATATAGGCTACAGCAGAATGGGAAAAAGATTTGGCATCTATCTACTTACAATAATTGATTGTGCACTAGTGAATTATACTTTATCAACAAAAATTAAAGTAGTCAGTCTAATAATTTATTATTTTACTATTTCACGATTATATTTGTCATAAAAATGAAAAAAATTTTGTCAGTTTAGTAATAATTTGTTTATTAGTGTTATTTTGTTTTTAACTGTAACTATAGTGGACAGCTTTGATTCAAATTTTTCAACTTTTATTTAAAATGGAAAATTATACCTAACGTAATCTTACAGTATGGTCAACATCTTGTTTTAAGATCTCTTATTTTCTTAAAAGTCATCAGGTAAGTTGGATTTCGAAGTAGTCGATAACCGTATGTGTAAGCATTTAAGCATGTGACAAGACAACTGTCAATAATTTGTATTCATGTGCCTACGGATGTAAAATAATCCAAATATAGGAACACATTTTACAACAATTTGGATGATGTGATAGGTTCCTTACCGGAAGCCCGACATCAGAATAGTGGTTGGGGACTTAAATACTATAGATCTGACCAAAATCAGACTGACTTATGTGAAAATATAGGTCCGTACTCTCTATATGTTCTAGCGACCGACAATGAGGAAAGAATGATGAACATTACGATCGCGCACGACCTCATTGTAGCTAGCACATTCTTTCTTCATAATAATATCCTTTTGGAAACATGGACACATCTTCGTAAAACAACCCCAAGTCAAAATGACCTTAATTTGACTGTTAATTTGATGTGGTCAATCGTACTAAAAACCTTTTTTAGCAGAACCTAAAAGACTTCAACGAATGTTACGCGTAATGCTTAAGGTCAATCTCTATTTATTGGACAGTTTATTTGGTTGCGTTTTTGTTTCACAACCCAAACAAGATGTTTGTCAGCTCTTATGACCGTTTTGGGAAGTAGACGAATTCGCTTTCTCTGTTCTTCTCAAAGTAGATGAATGTAAAACGGCGTTACATGGTAGAAAAAAAAAAGATTACGAGGGACGCAAAACTAAAGGTTGAATAAACACAATTCATACGGGACTACTAAAGACCAGAACATTACTCGCGTATCTCTCAACCAGAGCTGTTAACACACCGTTCAACTCTACCATGATGCATGAACTACGTTTTCACATGCTGGTTTTAATTTACGTCAACGAAGTTCGAATATTTATGAGCTTTTAGAGAATAAACCAAAGGAAAAACAAGGAGATAAGGATTCTATTTCTTTCACAGTAGACCCTGAAACATTTATCAAGACATTGGGAATTTCTTGGCTGACTGACAAAGATGCATTTACGTTCATGTTCATCGTACTAGGAGCATACTCTAACCCACGAGCAAAGCGAGAACCACAATCAGAATGCAATAATAGGATACATTTAAAAATTAAGCAACTGCGCAGATATTAAACTTTGCATTCAACAATTACGTTTGGCAGAACAAGCAGAACAAATAACTGCGTTAGGCTGCGTTAATAAATTAATTTTTGAAAGCAAGGTTTGGCTACTTTTCCTGCAAAACTTAATTTTTGAACACAAAACTGCAATATCTGCGCAGTTGCGGCATTTTTGAATGCACCCAAATTCGACTCTCTTGGATGGCTCTCATCGACAACTATATCATTTAAAATACTGTTGCAATCTCTATGGTTAACGAAAACCGACTGGGATGATGCAATACCAGATGTATTGCAATTGATGCAATAATTGATTTCTTTGGTGCTCTGCCAAAGAAGAATTTTCTTGTTTTGCAAGCTTACAAATACTACCGTTAGTCCAACCAAGCATATTTAGATGGTATCTGTGTAATTGGACTGAATGGCAACGGTGTGAAAGAACTACTGGATACTATTGTACGATTCTCAGATTTCATAGTTAGTTTTGCAAAAGACGCAATGGATTTTAGATATCATGGTTGGCCTCATATTTAAAGGAGTGACAACAACCGATAGCTTGGATCCCTTGTCACTCATGTAAGAGGACAACTATGTAAGAGGATATAAAACAGCATTCTCGCTGGTATCCATGCTTTGTAGGGGTTAGGTCCACTGCTAATGTCAAAATACCTTGCAAATGCCGACAAACTGAAGTTGTGCAAGGTGTTGACTAGACCCGTTGATATATAAATCTCTTTATTATTCTCTCTGAAACTCATTCAAACTTCTCAATATATTCAATAGTTGAGTGGCCAAATGGAAACCGGAGGTTGTTTTTGGCATCGAATTTTATGCATTAATAAAAATGTCAATTCGCTCTTTCAATATTCCATTCAATAACTTAATACGACTAAAGTACATTTAACATACATAAACGCCTATAATTCATTGCCTCGTTCCGATTTTTATACCGTTTAGATATAAGGATTACTCTGCATTCCTTCCTTTTATTTGGTATTATTAAACCCATACATACTTTGATCAAATTTAGCAAATTTCGGTTTGATTCGGTACTCAACAACTGAAGCACTCAATAACTTATGCGATTCATTTCCTAGGGTGTTCGATTTAGTACCTTCTAACACTTTCAATAACCAATCCCATTTAAACATCCTATTCATTCTCCAATTTATCTTTCTGTCACTACTCTCGACACATCCATTTTCCAGAAGGTTATCAACTACATTCAAGAACATATCCAGAAACTTACAACTTTTCTCGGGAAAATTATTCACTATATTATGAGTTTCAAAGCATTTACTCATCCGGATGAATTTTTCGTAAACATCCCTGGTTGTGGTCCAATGTGTCTTCCATCTTATCCCTCCAACATTTTCTTTTCCCATGATAAATTGAACCTTGTAGTGATCCGAATCCAAATTATCTTCCTCGACATTCCAAGTGACTTCGTGAGCAATTTGCGTTGGAAAGTAATGAAAGATCCAATGCGTTGGCTGTACCAGGTTTGAATTCAAAATGCATTCCACTCTCCATACACGATTAGGTCACGCTTTTCATCTACCCAGTCAAATAATTTGCCAATGTCGGCAGATGCGCGTCCTCTTTTCATCCGCATCCAAAGCTTGGGGTACAAACACACTCACTGATAATTGATTTCTGCCTAAATTGACAGTTTTACCAGTTACTCCTTCCAAAAAAGTGAAGTATGGCATTTTTAATTGATGGAGTATGATAGCATTACAATTTCCTAAAGATACTCCACCATATCCGTCCGGTCTAGCTTTGGACAGAAACTTATACCCTTTCACATTAAAAACATTTGCCCATTAGTTCCCATGTTTCACTCCAAACCATTACCGCCTATTCTTTTTCACGTATAAAAATAATGATAATAAAACGGATTTTACAGGCGATTACTGGCCCGTACCGAGTCAAAAGCCTGGCTCCATCGGATTCGATCGCTAACTTGTTTTTCGTATTGTTCTAAACAAACCGAAGAAGACAAGTCGTTCTTTATCCAGACAAGCCATCGTCACCGACAGTGACCTCTGCGTCTGTCAAATGGCAACTCTTCTCATGTAACATGCACATGTTTCTTCTCTCAAATTTCACTAACCATCTTTCATACTTATTCGTCAGTGTGCAACTCTCATACCCACACATGACAATGGGTCTGATCAACACCTTGTACAACTTCAGCGACCAGACGCGCTTTAATATCCCCTCCCACACAATTATCATGAGTAACTAGGGACCCGGCGAGGTATCGGAAACTTGTTATTTCTTTAATTGTGTGGTAACCACTACTAAAATCCACAGCGTCTTGGTCTCTAAAACCAGTGATCATATATTTTGTTTTGCACTCATTGATTTTGAGAGCAACGAAAACTGAGAAGTGGCTCCAGTAGTTCTCTGTCACCGTTGCCATTCAATCCAATTACACAGATATCATCTGCATATGCCAAAACCTAGTTGGCCTGACGGTACAAGATATTGTCCTGAATATGAACTCAAACATGAAGATAAAGAGTATCGGGGACAGAGCATCTCTTTGCCGTACCGTAGAGCTAATTGCAAAAATTCCTGATATCTTGTTCTCAACGTTGACACAACATTGTGACTGCTTTACTGTCATTTTACACAAACGCACATGTTTGTCAGGTATTCCCAGACATCGCAAAGCAAACTACAAGCTATCCCGATGGATTGAGTCATAGGCTTGTTGGAAATCCAAAAACACCTAATGTACGTCGCGAGATGTCTAGTAATATTTAGAAAGAATCATCTTCAGTGAAAAAACTTGATCGATTCGGACGAAATTCTCTTTAGTAGTAATCTAAACTTTCCTTCGCCAGGGGAGTGATTCTCTCCAATACTATGTGAGACTGTAATTTGTATTACTGGAGAGCTGTGCCGCAATATTTTGAGCATTTTGAAAGATATCCTTTTTCAAAAATAGAGCACAACGCGGCCACTTTCCATTCATAAGTCATAAATTCACTTTGCCATACTAATCGAACAAGTTAGAAAATAAACTTCTAAAAAGTATCTCCTCGGAATATCAAGAGCACAGAATTAATACAATTAACTCCAGGGGAACGGTTTCGTTTTAGTCTCTGCATGGCAGAGTGAATTCCTCGTAGGATGGTTCATCTTTGCACATCCCCGCAGTCTATATTTGTTAACTTTTAAATACACATTTGACACTACTTGTTGAACATTAAGTAAATCAGAGAAATGGTCCTTCCAGGTATCGATCAATGCGTGGATGTAACACGGAGGTTTCCGTCCTGGTCACGCATGATGGTAGGATCTAGGTCTAAAGGTATGGTGTAGTCCAGTGAATCCTTTAAAGAAGTTACGAGAACTGTGATTATTGCTAAGTTGTTCTTTGGTTTTGCACGTTCCACGTACCAATCCTAAACTGCGCGTGTCCGTTAATATAAGCGGGGGTCTGTTTAATTTGTTGTGGTATCCATAATTTATTTTGTTGAACTTTTTTACAATAAGGTTTTTTACGGATGGGGGTAGTTAGCCCAGCGATCCAACCTTCGTTTAGTCACCCCCTTCGACCAACCAAGGAGACTGTCGTGGAATTATAAGCATAACATGCTCGTTTAGAAGGCTTTTACGAGATTATTTAGCTGTTGTTGTATTTGTTGTTCTTCTGTGTATGAAATTTTCAGTCCTGTTGTTGGTTCTAGTTATCGTGCTAGTGGAGTTTGTTCCTCCGTATTGTTTTTAACGATTTCCGCAAAGGATTCTGTATTATTGTTTGTTTTACTTCGTAAAAAGTTAATCGATCGTCCGTTTTGATTTTCATACTTTCCGCTTGTCGTTGGTAAATCCGACAATCCTACATTAGTATTGGGTGCTGTTTCACTAGTATGTGAGCAACCCCTCACTGACCTTTTAAAAGGGCTTCCGCCGCGTCACGATTTTTGGTTAATATTAATAACTCGCCATATTATCATGTCTAGTGCATTTTTGGATGCCAAAGAGCTATTATATATACTTACAGCTGCCATCTTGCTATTTTTTTTTTGTGACTGTTAATTGGCCGACGACCGAACACAATGAAAACATGATCTCAAACGGGCTGAAAAATCGTCGCCAAACCATAGACAACTCCTAAACTGTAAAAAATCACTGTAAAACAATCATCTAACATATCCTCGGTAGTATAGTGGTAAGTATCCCCGCCTGTCACGCGGGAGACCGGGGTTCGATTCCCCGCCGGGGAGGATATTTTTTTTATTTTTAACAAAAATTGAAGAAATTTCGTTTACGGTTAAGTTTCGATAATTCGATATTTGAATTGAAACGTCGTTAGGTTTTCTTATAAAATATATATTTTTTATATACATCATTTTAAATTTCAACATATGTATCAGTCTAGTAAATCTTAAAGAATTAACTAAAGCATAATTTAATTATGAGCTTTCACACCGAAACACCAATATTGGCCAAGTAAGTTATAATATAGCTAAAAATGACTGCCCAATAAATAAATAACAACAGAAAAATGAATAGATACACATTTTTAATTACAGTAAATTTTAACAAAAACCAGAAAAAGAAATTGGTAAGCAAACTAAGTAAATTGACTTTTATTTACACTAAACTAAAGCCCTGAGTTTGTTGTATCGCTTGTTGTAATTTGTATCTTAGTTTTTCTTTTGTTTTATATCGCGGTAAGTCGAGTAAATTAAAGCATGTATGCGCTACGGGTAAAAATTTATCATCAGTCATTGGCTGGATTAAAATCTGCAAGTAAATATTTCACGTGAAAATTTATTATTTATTACTAAAAACTAAATGTTACCTTTATTGCTTTCATTCCTTGGATTGGAATACGATCGCTTCCAGTTAAAAATAATAAAAATTTCTTTTTCTCCACTTCGGTTAGTTCGTGAAAAACTTTCCAAAACAATTGAATTGTCTCATCACCCGAACTATAACCATTTTTATATTCAGTTCCTGCTTCAAGCGCATGCCAGTCATAATTCTCGTTCCCAATTATTACAGCCATAAGTTCTTCAGCATTAAACAATTGAAGCACAATACCGTCGCACACTTTCATGAAACCAGTGTAAAATCCGTTGAAATGCTTTTCGACGGATTTATTAAATATGTAATCTATATATAAATCAACAAACTCTTGTTTATTTTCGAGCGTAACTGGAATTTTATCCCCATCTGGTTTCAATAATATAGATTTTGTTTCACCATACACATCATGCGATATTTCAAAATTCAAATCGAACGTTTCGACAAAATCGGGTTCATTGTAATTGAGTATGCTTTGCATTGAATTGGCGATTGTAGGCGATAAATCTCGTAGATCACTTATTCCGATGGTATTTTCTCGTAAAAGTTTTTTATATAAGGCAAGGGGAAATGGTAAATTTATAATTGTAAAATTGTAAATAGCAAGGCCACATATAACACCGATTAGCATGTACATAACTTCAGATTCGAATGAATGTTCGGCAAACCAGCATGCTCGCGAATCGTCATACGTCGTAAACATACCGTATTTTGGATCGAATATATCCCGAAGTAACAGCATAAAAAATTCTTTACGTACACCGCCCGCATCTTCTGCCTCCTCATCTCGGAATTTAATTTTAAGCGGTTTCTTTAATTCACTCGGACCAAATTGTAAAATTTCACGTACGGTATCTTCGACAATTTTTTCACGCGATACATTTAGCACAACAAAATGTGATATGTCCACCTGCATGCCAGACACGAGCATCATGAAATTCTGAAAAAAATTTACCCATTATTTTGATATTTTTTAAATCGTGTTACTATTTACTAGTTACCTGTGCTGCAGCCGTCTGCATAGCTTGATGCATTTGAATACCTTGATCGGTTTGAAGTAGTAATGTTTTTGCTTCGGCATCAAATAAAAATGGAAAACGGCATAAATAGAATTTATTTTGAGTTTTCTCGAAATTCCACCGTAAATAATCTTGTTGCAAATCTACTGTTTCGTTTAATTCGGGCATATAAAATACTTCGTACCGAATTTTATTCGTTCGATTCATATGATTTATTTTATACAAAAATTCTAATACGTTTAGAATCACAACAAGATTTGAATCGTATGGGAGCACTTGTTTTTGATCGCTTTTCTCATTTTTCAATAGAATAAAATTTATTATATATTCGGCAACACTTTTAAATAACGTAACAAGACGTTCAAAATATTCCGTCGATTCCGTGGCCCACCACTGTTGAATAATTTTCTTTGGAATAGGATTTAAATATAACAAAGCTTTACAAAATGGTACATGAAGTTGATGTAATTTTTTCGGATTAATAAATTCATGGTAAAGCGGTAGTATTAGATAAACACGAAGCGTTTCAACATCGGCAGGAGATGGTATTAGCTTGCTTAATAGGTCAATAGTTATTGATTCCCATATCAATTGTTTTATACTATCATTTTCTATTTGGCGAATCATATCGAAAGCTTTTTCGGCCGCTGCAATATCAACACCATGATGTTTTGACGTACAACATAAATGAGCATCGTTCTCTTGTAGAAATGATGAGTTTATGCACGATAAACTTTTAAATGTGGTTTCAACATCGTTTAAAATGTCTAAATCAACGGCAGAATCGTTTTTAATTTTTACGAGAGTATTTAACAAATCTAATGATAACCATAATATTTGTGAACTATCGCTGTAATATAGAATATATTAGTAGCTATTTCGATACTAATATAGTTTAAGCTTACTCATAATATCGACAATCGTCGGGTGGAATACCCCGTGATTGTTCAATAACTGAAACAAAACAATGATCACCACCAGAATATATTCGTTTGATGGTCATACTACTATTTAAATTTTGTTTTGCATTATTTTCTAGTATTGAAGTGCCGCTGGGCGATACCCATGGGCCCAAAACTACTTGAGGCACTGAACAATTTCGGGAACTTCTAATTCCTAGCTGACCCGAACCACCTAAACCAAAACCATAGACTCGACCTCGTGATGGCACTAACGCAAGTGTATGACTACGACCGCACGTTACTTGTGTTATTGTACTCCCCATCAGCTCCATTACCATTCGCGGCAGTAATTCATTGTTACTACCACCATGTCCCAATTGTCCATAACTTCCCGAACCACATGTAAAAACTCCTCCATCCATCGTTAGAAACACAGAAAAATCTTCTCCACATGCTATATAACGTACACCACGACTTCTCAACGATTTTAATTGACATGGAAATGCTGCTTTTGATGTTTCATCATTTATTCCTAACTGGCCAAATGTATTTTTACCCCAACCAAATATAGCACCAGATCTAATGGAATAAAATATAAGAAAATCGGTTACAAATTAAACTAACGCCGCACATTTGTACTTTTGTACTTTGAAACTGCAAAACTGTGATTACTACCACACGTGATAAACGCAAATGGAATTCCCGATAGTGATTCAATCAACGTAGGATTTACTAGTTGCGTGTCATCCGTTCCTAATCCCAACTGTCCATAATCGTTTGAACCCCATGAAAATAATTCGCCACTATTTGTTAACGCTAACGAATGGAAATCGCCACATGCAATTTGTACAATTTGTTTTGTGACTAGACCTCGTACAATTTTTGGTGTTGGTTGAATTGGTTCACAATTTTGTATGCCAAGTTGGCCGTGTGAATTGGAACCCCAACTAAAAATTTGTCCCCATTCATTAACGCCCATCGAATGTGATGATCCACACGATACTTGTCGTATTTTATGATTTTCCAATGCTGGTATTAATTCTTGAATATGTGGAAAAATATAGAAAATATCAATGGAAAATATAACTAATCTATTTTCAAATAATTAGACAATAAAAATGAATTTTTTGAAACCAATATTAAAAATTACTTCATGTCATAAATATTTAAGTGGGGTACATAACTTAAGACATTGAATAATAGAAAATAAATTTAGGTAATGAAAAAAGAAATACAAAAAATACTACAACAAATTGGATGAAAAAGCTGTGAAAACATACTAAACATAGACATACGTGGCCTTTTTCTTGGCAGGTTGTGTCCTAATTGTCCAAAATCGTTATTACCACATGAATATACTTTGCCATCTTGGGTTAATAGAAGTGTATGTCTGGATCCACATGCTGCTTGTTTTAAATCTGCCGCACCCGTCCATGTCATTTGTCTTGGCGTGAGAATCTATTGAAGGGACAAAACATATTATGGTTTTAATATAGGGTTCAATATTTATCTATCAATCGATAGAGCGGTGGTGATTAGTCATGCAAATTAATTTATTAACAATAAAGGTTAGATTATAAATAATTAACAAGCATTAATCAAAAAATTTAGCCTACAAATAAATTAGAGATTGGTAATTCCGACAAGTAATTATTAGATAGTTTACCACATTATTTGAAGAATGCTTCCAAAATACATACATTCCCAAATACAAACTTTTGTCCGTGGTTATTGGTTCCGATAGATGTGAACTTTAAATATAATCCTTTTTCTTAAAGTGGATCCTTCTGTTGAAAATTTTTTTAGTTTGACAATCCTATATAAAATTTTGTTTCCTTTGCTTATTATGATATCATTACTTTTTCCGTTAACGAACTCGCATCAATTTAATGCAAGGTATCTAGCCCCTGTGGTCAGAGGTCACTCTCATTTTATCACAATATCTTTTGCTTGTAAGGTTCCGCATCCGTAAAAAAAACTATCTGTTAAGACTATCAAACATGCAAAATAATGGATATCGCCAAAATATAACCGGACTCGTTTATGTACGATACGATTTCGCGTGCGACAATCCAACCTGAAGATAAAAACTCGTTTTACAAAAATGGACATGGTCTGATTGGCTCCATACCGGAGCACGATGTCAGAATAGTGATTGGTGACTTTAATCGATAAAGCTATCCTTAAAAAAATGTTCACGTGAAAATATGGCCATACTCGAAGACGTTTCGACGACAAAACAGTGAATTAATATCTAAGGAACGGTCGCGGGTCATAATTCGTAGTCGGGGATTATCAATTTATCATTAAAAAGCTACGATGATCGATTCCGTACAAGTGAGAAACCACAGGAAAACGTAGCTTAGATTTCAAAAGTAAAAAAAGGTCTGATAATTTATTTGTGGTGACAACGATGTTTTCCGGTCGACTGTCAAATGCAGAATGACGTGAATGTTAGAGAAACGAATGGTGGTGAATAAACTACGGACAAATTCAACATTCTAGAAGATAAGCCCCATCGATGAATTCATCAAAATAATTGTCGTACGAATCCCAGCTTGGAGCTCCATTTCGTAACAATAGGTGCCAGAAGTGAGATTTCGCTAGAAATGAGTAACACTACGAGTACAACACAACAGATAAAAAGTGAACTGGCCAAGCGAAATCTTGTACAGACTGGTAATAAAGCTGCTTAAGAGATTACAACAGGCTATATGCGGGAAAAGTTAGATATGTTGCATACTCGCTCGCACCAGCCTCTTTGACCTAGGCGTTATCAGGTCTGAATAATGAGGATGAGACAAAATTTGGTATCTACCAAGGTACTCAAGACAAACTTGGCAAGCTTGACAAACTCAGGAGGCTCAAGACATACAAACGCTAAAGCTCAGAGGGGATATAACACCGCTCGAGGACGACGTAATAGGCCACGTTCACGACCTAAATCATTAAGAAGCAGCCAGAGCAAGTTTGTTCACGGATTCCATCAAACTGCGCAAGATGGACCATGAAGATATTGCACTGTTAGAGGCACTCATAGAGAAGAAATTGAGAAGATTGAGAAATTGGTCTTTAATAACCAGCTCTGCGGGATTATTTCCGGAAATCTCGCTCTCAGTTTAGATGTTTTCGATCTCAGAAACCTGGGCACTACGCCCGGGATTGTAATCTGGGGCTAGCAATTCAGAAATGGATGACGCAGCCGAGCAACCGTTGCCAGAGACGTGAAGAACTGCGTTAGATGGCGACACAGCAAAACGATGATGAAGGGCGATTGGCCAGCCTCTTTAACAAAAACCAGTAAAGCTAATTTTCACCAGCTTTGCGGGGCGAAAGTCACCAAAACTGGAAAGGACTGCAACAGTTTAGTTGGTGACGGCGTGTTAAAGGAAGTATAAGGCACATTTAACACCGGAGCATTCAGATAAATACGTCAATACGTCCTGACATGGTGCATGAAGATCGAATTGAGAAAATATTCCGATATAATCGACTTTATGACACAGCACCAAATGTCCCTCGATTTGAAGAACAATCTGTTAAGCTGGCAGAATGTGCAAGTCCCGTTACAAATAGCCATCACAATGAGCTTTGTGAGTCTTCACCGAAGAAAGGTTGGAAATACCACCCATGTGCGAAAAGATTATCTATACCAGGATAGACGGTAAACCCGGGGGAAGTAAGATACTAGTGACATTAATGAACGTCGCCTCATCCCAAAACATCATTATAAAAAAAACAGAGATTGGTAGGATTGAGGAGATTAACTATAAGTGCCAGTCAAAAGAGCGGAAATAAAAAACCAATGAATCCGGAGGAGCGAAGACTTATTCGCCTTCTATGTAAACATATTACGGCAGCAGAATCTGAAGCAGCGGTAAAGGCGTTAGAACAGTTATCCAATGTGTTTGCAATCAACGATAAAATCGTCATACTGAAAAGAATCAAAACTTCAACTGCAGAAAAGAGCACCAGGAATCGAAAAATTACTGCTTAACACAAAGAGAAATTACTAACAGTAACCAGCGCTCAGATGGTAGACGCCATTGAACAAACCAGAAGGACAAAGGGGCAAGTGGATCTTCAGATAATTCATTCATAGCACGAGAAGTTTAATGTTAATGCGGGCGATTATATTATATAAAGAATTTTGAAGTTTCACAATCTAACGCGAATTTCTAAATGAATTAGCGTAAATGGTGCGTTATGCTAAATCTTAAAATTACAATAACTCAGCAATGATCGCAGTTCACATAATTTCTTAAAATAAGTCTCCCGATTTCACCATACCTTTAAATCTAATGGGAGGGTGTCTCGACGCGGAACATTCCAGCACGACCGCCAACATACCAACGAACTCACTCCTATCGAGTACTTCTCCTGTAAGAGTGTCATAATATATAAAAAAAAAATTAATAAAATCTGACCGCATTGCTGATTCTAAGTGTTATTGTTATGGATTCATCGTGGCTCCCAGAAGCATGCTTATAGTAGGATAGCAATAACGTTTCTCTTTCTCTTTTTTATTAGTTAATTGTCGTCCATTTTCGGTAGAGTATGGTCGTGTTTTTTAAGAATGATTATTATTTTTGTTTGCACATTAATGGAAATTTTTATTATTGGTCGTTCAATAACATTGGTCCTTGGATGCCATTTGACCCCGTTATATGATACAGTGTATATTATTCAATTCTCAGTGATAATATAATTTGAACAACACAAAGTCTCTCAACAGAAGGGCCCGTATTACTATGGGCGGCTAGTTCAGTCGATGATTGAAACTCTGCAAAATAAAAATAACTCAACAAAAAGCTAATCGAATTGCAAAAAGAACCCGATTCCGAAAGTCATTGAGGAAGAACGAGACTTGAAATATTGTTAAGCCTGAACGTGATGCAAAGATAATAAGTTCAAGATTTATCTTGAAAAAGAAGCCGGGTATTACTGGAAATTCAACTCGATGCAAAGTCAGATTTGTATCAAAAGGCTACATGCAACGTCAAGGTCAAAATTATGAGGACCCAAATTCATATGTAGCCAGACTTGCTACTATACTCCTACTGATGTCTGTGGCTCTTAAATTCAGGTTCAAAATACACCACCGAGATGTTGTCACTGACTTTTTTCAATAGAATCGAAGACGTGTTTATGATAATTCCTCAAGGTATTACGGGCTAAAGCAGTTGCGGAAGTGCTAGAATAACTGATTTCATTCATTCATCACCAAGCTACTGGAACGTATCAAAAACACTAATGGCAATTCATCGTCTACGCCTTGATCAAAAATTTAAAACTTTAACCTTATGTTTGTTAGCTCTTAGTTACCTAACTCGATTCCGAGATTGCGGAACCGATGAACATTACAGAAGGCTGCTCTGATATTTAAAAGCCACCTCCGATTTTAACTAAAGTTTGGCGCGAAATGATGAAGATGTTTTGACTGCGTACGCCGACACCGACTGGACAAATGATAGTGCCAATCGAATGTTAAATTTTTCGGTCAGTAACTCAAATTGAAATGTACAAAATATTCGAATTATCACCCTGATATATTTTTATTAATTTGGTTTTATTTGTAGAACACTTCACCGTATCTCTTAATAGCATTGTTCAATGTAATACAGTTAATTTTTTAATGCCAATTTGAACCGATAAAAAATTGTTATGTTATCCTTAAAAGTTGCAAGTTCTTATCTTCGCACGATGATAAGAAATAAAAATACAAAAATGCAATCAAATGGACGGTGGAAACAATATTTTACATTTGCGCCAGGAAAAGTTAAGTTACAGTAGCATAAACCTATTAATTTATCTACATAACAAATAATTTATTCTTTGTCATCGTGAGTAATATTATTATTTGTATGTCATCGATCAAGGTTATCGACTGAACCAACATTCATACCGGGAACCTCAAATCTCACTGTGGATTGCATCATTATAATATATTAAGCCACAAATTCCAACTACTATGCTACTAAAAAAGCGCAATTAAATATATTATTGGTGATTAATTAAAATAGTTAGTAAAGAAAAACATACAATAAGACAAACCTCATATATTACCTGTTCATTTTCAATCCCACCTAATCCCAATTCACCATATACGGTACTGCCCCAACAATAAATTGCCATTTTATCATTTAAGTTATGCTTTCACTATTTTATTTATCACACTAATTTGCAATTATGTTCTGTATTAATACATTTATTTACTGGTTAAATTTTTCTACAATATTTAATCGCAATGAATCGACTAGAAACGTACATATCACGAAACAAGATTTTTACTGAGGATTATAAACAAACAACAATTCATCGAATTAATAAGTTAATTAAATTTTTCTTTCTAGAAACAATAACGTAAGGTACTAGTTACTTATTGATAGCTAACCACAATTGTATAGGTGGTTTAAATAATAATTTACTAACACGAAAAAAGTATCTAGAATTTTCAGAAACACCAAAATATCCGAAAAGAATTTTTTCTTTAACGAGTATTGATAGTAAAAAAAAACTTGTGCTGTAATTTAATTATACAAATTTATATATCACACGTAATTATATAAAAGGTAATTATTTATCTAAATAATTAAATTTCTTAAAAGAGTTTTTTGATTGTGCCTAATTTTATTTTATAAACTTTTTGAATTTTTATATGATTACGATAATTTATTTTATGATTTTGACACTTAAAAATTATAAAAATAAAGGTCTGCGGATACTATGCGATTTACTATTACCCGTTTAAACCGGTTATATGTTTTCTGTTTTATTATCTTCCATCCACATGACGTGAACTATCGACAAGTTACATGAATTATATATGTATATGAATTGTATATGAATTAGTAGATAGAAACGGGGGAAGTCCCACCAATTGCATATATGAATATTTATATTAAATACGAATAATTTTGTATTATTATAGCTGCCTAACACCTCATGACATCGATCATCAGTAAATTGTATGCAATTCAATTTCAAATCGCCATTCTGCCAAAGTCTGCCTAGAACAGCTACATCCTCTGTAAATAATGAAGTTCTAACCACGTTGTTAAATAAAAATTAAAAATCCTTTCTCCAATGACTCCAATCGATCAGCAAGACAAGAAAGACCAATTCTGCACTGATGAAAGTGAACTAGAAAGATGCCTTGTAAATTTTCAAGCGCGACTTATTATTTTTTAAACACGACAAGAATATTTTTTCTCTTTAAAATCAAACAGAAACAATCGACTAATCAAAAAACGTGAAAGAGCAGGATGGTGAGATCTTCTTGTTTACCCTTAATAAGCAATATTGCCGTATTACGCTCTTAAAAAAGTGGTTTTACTGTCACGAACTTTAAAAATTGTAGCCGCTACAGTTCTCCCCCCTCAGTGAGATTTAAAGGATCTCACGATATCGTAAAATGCGTATCTGGTACAAAGTCTGGTAGTTCGTTAAGTCTTAAGTGACTTGGCGATCTTGATAAGTTAATGGGGTTGGTAATTTTGACGACTGTGTCTGTTGCATTCGTATTTCGTGTAGATCGGTCTGGTTATCGTTTAAGCCGAAACACGGCTTAACACGGTCAATCAACACGTTAACGACTTTGTCGTTGATGTTTAAATTTTTTTTTATTTCGTCTAATCACTGTATAAGGTCTACAGTTCGGTGGCAGTAACGACTTGCGTACTGCATCCAACCTTAGAAGCTCATTGAAGCATAATATTATTGGATTGCAGAAATTTTAACAAAACCTATTAGTTGAGCGAGTTCCGTGAACAATTACGATCGAATGCAACTGTGAGCGAATGCAACTGTGTATGCGCCGATGTCAGGCACTGGAGTTACTTTGGGCCATTTGGTAAACCGGCCAGTGATAGTTACGCAGTAACGCTGTGCACATATATGATATTGGCAACGGGCCTACAATATATAAATGGATGTCTTCAAACCTGCATGCTGTGACATTGGACTCTACCCAAGCAAACTTCGTATGTCTTGCCACTTTTGACCTTTGACATTCCAAACAATTATGCGCCATGGTATTGGAATCTTTCTTTATATTTGGCCACCAGACTTCGTTTGTAATCAATTTAACTGAATCGCGTATACCAAAGAGTGAGCTATTCCAATAAAATTGTCGAAAATATGGTTGTTTTTACCCCCGTTAATTTCGCAGTAAATTTGTATGTTGGAGTCGGATGTTAGTTGGTGCTCTTCTAGCCTCCAAGAATGACTAATATCGCTACTGCCACTTTTTGATTGTTTTGTCAGCAATTCACTCAATTCGTCATCCATGTCTTGTTTTTGCTGCGGGCCTTGAAGGCGTAAATCAATGGCTTGTGGTCACTATAAAGAACAAAACCTAGCCTACGTATTATTTACTCTTTATTGTATTATTCCTCCTAACAAGAATCACAAAAATCGAATCTGAGTACAACCAATTAGATGTGCCGCTTAAATGTCTGCCCTGCGTTGTACAAACCGAGTCATGTGACAAAACAGAAAAACCAGAATGACCTTACATTACCTGTAAATGTGGTATTGGATAGTTGTCGGGAATAGTTACGCTGTTTAATGCCACATAATCTCCATTCACCTTTGTTTTTCTGCACTCGACCATGGACTCTTATTAGGTACGCAAATTCCTTGATTCATCATGAATTTGAATTCCTCCTTCGCAACTTTTAGTTTGTCTGGCGCTAGTCGCCGTACTTTGCTTGCAACCGGTGGTCTACGAGTTTATGTTGATTATTTTCGTATTTTTATTCATAACCATTTGGAAACGATTTATCAATTCGGTTAATTCGTGCGCTCCGTGTGATTTATCAATCACAGATAAAGAGGGTGCTTCCTGGAATGAAAGGTGTGCGACCGTGAATATGTTAGTAAATGGATCAATTAGTCATTAAATACGTAAATCTACGTAAAAACACATCCGCAAGAATAAATTACCACCAAAAACACAACGTTTGGTGATGAGCCGATCCTAAGCGGATGGTGGTCTGCACCTAGGCGCTTAGGATCGGCTCATCACAAAGAGTTCGATTAACACATTTTTCAACTTCAGCTTATTGGTAATGCAAGATATTTAAAGTTTAGTCAAGGACGTAGGGCATGTACAGCACGGTTGCAAGTGACACCAACGTAAGCCGAAAATTGCAATACGTTCTGTTACACCGTTGCCATTCGGTTCAATTACCCAGATATTATCTGCACATACCAGAATCTAATTGGACTGACGATAAAAGATTGGTCCAGTCACTCCTGGTCCTTGTCGAACACCAAAGCTAACTGCAAACAATTTCGATAGCTTGTACTCATTTTTGACAAAATATTATGACTGAATTATTGTATTCATATACATATTTTTATTTATATTGTATTTATATTGTATACATATTTTTTAGGTATTTCCAAGCATCGCAAAGCAAACTATAAGCTAACCTGATAGATTGAGTCTTTACCTGACCAATTTCAACGTAAGTGCATAACGCGGCCATAAGTCGTTCACAAAATAAGCGAGGGTGGTCCAAATTTGGAGACAGAAAATATTCCGAGGGAACTAAATCTGGCGAATAGGATGCATGAGAAAACAATTCGAACTTTAAAATTGATTTCAAATGAGGCCGTTTTTCTTGA
The DNA here is from genome assembly GCA_963556175.1 of Tipula confusa. Classification (NCBI taxonomy): domain Eukaryota; kingdom Metazoa; phylum Arthropoda; class Insecta; order Diptera; family Tipulidae; genus Tipula; species Tipula confusa. Next base: position 74,909,121 of record OY744477.1, read on the forward strand.
ATAATCACTCAAAAAGTTGGCATATACTCGCTATTGATTGTTTTCCCTTTCTAATGATAATCTAAGAAAATTAACCGACGCCTTGACTTTGCCTGCAGATGGAACTGTCTTTGCCTTCTATCTTCGTCTTCGACGTGTTTTGACTATTCCTTCGTCTCACGTTGGAAGTTATAGACCCATTTCATGGTTTCGTGAAACTTCGCCAAACACTCGATTGAAACATCCACACGACGCTGTTTTTGTTCCATTGTGATAATTGTGACATCCATTTTGCTCATAATTATTCCACACTTCCAGTTTACGGTCATCAAATACCATTTTGGAGATTTTCTTCATCATTTCTAGCGTGGTCACATCATTTGGTCAACCACTGCGATGTTCGTCTGGGTAGCACGTATAGCTTCGTTAAAATTTGTCAGCTAATATTTTGCTGTTGTAACCGAAGAAGCAGAATCCCAAGAATAGAATGTAGCTCTTATTTGTTATTGGTTAGAGGGAGTAAGACCTTCCAAATGAAATTATTGTGTCACATAACGATGACCAATTTTTTCCATATTTACAAATTCAATGGGAGTACATACATAGCGTCTTCAAATTTCGAACTTAAGCTTTCTTTATAAGCGTGTAAGCTTTATAAGCGTCTTTACGTGACTTGCGGGTGCCCCTCGGCCGAGATATAATTAAAAAGTAAAACGAAAAAATATTTAGCTCAACCAAATATATAACATGTAACCACAATTTCCTACCGTAAAATATTAATAACCGCATATAAATTTTCGATATCGAAAATAAATGTAAATTTTCGAAATACGTCATGAAATGTCAAAAATAAATGAAAAATTCAGTCAAGACAATTTGTGTTAAAATATGGTGTAAAATTTTAAGAAAAAAGTGTTTTTATACGAAAGTTTTATAAACATATATATTTTAAAGTTATAAGCAAATTTATAATTAACAAAATAGAAAAACAACGATATAATATGTATAAAATTCATTTAATAAATGTGCTCGTAGTGATATTTTTATTTGAATATTCGGATTCATATAGAACATGTAAGTGGTGTAAACAAAACTCATCGAAATAATTATTAATGGAAATTATAAAATGATTGTATTTTAATTTTATGTTTGCTTTAATCAAATGCGTTTATAGTCGTGCAATAAATTACATACCTTTATATGTTAGTAAAACGTGATTAAAATTTGACCAAAAAAATGTTTGCTAAAAAAAAAAAAATAAAAAAATAAAAGTGATAATATTAGTAGAAAGTGATAAGATTTCATTGTTTTTATAGTTTGGGGGACTTTTACGTCATCGTAACAAAATAATAATCGCATAAATCAGTGGTATCGTATAGTCTTTATTGATGATTTCCTCGTTTCGAAACGAAATTAATTCGACAAACATGCAGCATCCCTTTAATCAGTTATTTTACTTTGTTTTCGTCGAATTTGTTGTTGTTTATGGGGTTTTAATGTGTTTATGATTCATCTGCACAGTTTGTAGAATTTCCAGTATTTACGATGAACCATGATTTGGCCAATTAAAGCGTACTATATTTTTAATTTATGATGAAATTGTTAAGCTATTTAACTCAATATTAATTGTAGCAAATCATTTTATGACAATCGTTACGTCAATAAGGGTCATTTTTATTGACAAATTTCATTGGAACTGTTTAGTTTTCACATTAGATAGCTGCGCAGAGTAGAAATATTATTACCATTTAAATATTTAGGTCATTTATCCTTGTAAAAGTTAGTTGCAAATACGAAAATTTGCCATTAAACAAATTTATGTTATATCGATAATCTTATAACAGAGAGATAATCGTTACTACGATCATTTTTCTTTTAAGATTTGATGAAACTACAGTCGTATTTGGTAGTTTTTGGTTTCTACCTTCCTAGTGCTAGTAAGATTTTGGTAATGGGTTTTCGTTTTTTTGTTTATTTCCTGTAATTTCTAATTTATACGAAAACTCATCATAGACTTTCCAGTCATTGTTATTAATTATAAACGGATTTTACAGGCCATGGCTGGCCCGTACCGAATCAACATTTTGCCTACATCGATCCCGAGCTTGTCTTTCGTATTGTTCTTGAAAACCCGAAGAAGACAATTCGTTCTCTATCACGAGGAGCCAGCGTCACCGACAGTGACCTCTGCATCTGCCAAATGGCGGCTTTCCTCTCGGAGATCGCTGCATCTTCCGTTTACGATCGGCTCGACATGTTTGTTTTCGGCACCCAATATGGCTCGTTCGCTCAGCCAACTATGGTTTTAGAAGTGTCAATCGAAGGGTCTTCACATACCGCCGCAACACATGAGCGTTTACTTCGCCCGCTGCAGTTGAACGTGGATTAACAGGAAAAGTCTGTCAAAAATCATCGGACAACAGAATCATGGTTTTACCAAAAATGTTTTGATTATCTCGTTGATCTTTTAAAGTTCTGGTCAGCGGCTCCAGTAACCTTTTGTGGGCCATCGTGCATTCGTCCAAAACGATCAACTAGCATCTCTGTAAAATCTTCGCCATTGCCCTCTTTTTGCCGATGTTTCCAGTTGGTGTCTCGTTGATTTGCATGTTCATTAGAATTTCAGTACAGTTCGTCCTCTAAAGTCAATGCCAGTGCAACTTCATGTTGCGACCGAATCGCCGCCAAAAGCAAAGAAATTCAGAACGTTTTTTCAGTTCCTCTGGGAGCATCCAGGAAGTAAATGCTTGTCACCAGTTCCATTGTTAACAGCTTCCGTCAAAAAGTCGTACGCAGCATTTTGTTGTTGATTCAATTGTGGAACATTTGTACGAACTACTTCGGCTGATGCTTCGGTTGTTCTTTTTGTAATTGGTGGTTGAATGCAGCGTGCATTGGACAATTAGGTTGATATCATGCCCAAATGCGATAACAATTTATTCGCTGTCAATTAACACATGTTTCATATCATGATCAATGCTTCATTGTGCATTTTTACTGTTATTTGCAATGTCTGTTTTGAAGTTTGGCGACGTACATAATGCAAAACATGCCGTCGTTATATTTGACCCACAAATCGTTTGGATTCGAAGGAGGATGTGGATATGATAATCGCAAATTGATGCGGTAGTGAAGATATGACGGAATCTTTGAGCGTATTGTCCCAATGTGAATCGTTCTTCAGCAACTGTTAGAGTTGACATGCCTCACGGGGGGTCTTACACAGATTTCCATTAACGGTTTTCAGTTGTTGAAATGACGTCGCATCACGAACATTCATCAACAACAATCAAAAATAGTAACATGCGTCGTTATTTGAATGTACAGTGAAGATGCGACTCAATTCATTTACGTCTGAAGCAAATACATTTCGATGAACTTCAACTGGTGTTCCTTGTTTTCGACGTTAAAACGATTTTGATGGTCCGGTCCATGTGTAGTAGCGTGGTCTTTCAGCATACAACAAAGTGCGAGCGATAGCTCTACTTCACAAACCGAGAAGATGCTTTTTAATTTTGTCCGCTGTGTTCTCTGAATAAAAATATACTCGTTGCTCGGTTTCCAGATGCATTGTCAAATGTACAACTGTAAGGTGTCTTTCTTGGATCGCAAAGCTAAATATCTGCCAAATCGCCTCGTTGCTGATCACTGCTGAGATACTGTCGTTTAAATTTGTCAGACCAAAAACAGCCATATCGCTGCCTTTGTTCACATATTTTCTTATGTACTTGATCGACTTGACGGAGTTACAGTATTCCACATTGATGTGTCTCAAAAACCTTGGAAATATCGGCGAATATGGCACAATCCAACGACTTTTTATGTATTTACAGTTCTAAATATCTTCCAATAAGCCAATACATTTTTCGATATTTGATGCTAAGTTCATTTTTTTTCTTTTTGACATGCCCTTTCCATTTTAACTTAGCATCAAGAGTTATGCCAAGATATTTAGCTGTGCTCGTATTTGTTAGAAAATTTGGTATCCAGTAAAATTTTTTATTATTGAAAATGTGAGTTGATTTATCTTCATTTAGCTTAATCCGCCACTTTTTAGTCCTGTTACGTATAAGGTTCGTAGTCCTTCCAGTTTTCTGGTTACCTCTCCTACACTGGTTTGCTAGAATTGCAGTGTCATTTGAGAAAGTAGTTATGGTTGTCTTGCTTGTATAAAATAAATACAATTCTAGTCTCAGGACACTACACTAACTTGGGAAACCCTTGCTGAAATTTGTTTTAGGCCAAACACTTCTTTATTTTTATAGAATTTTAAAGTCTCGGTGCTATTTATATTCCAACCGAGGTTGCCATTATTTGTCAAAGGCTTGGGCTACATTCAAAAAGATTGAGGAAAACATATTTTCGAGCTCTTCTATGATGTTCGTAATTCTGTGAAGTTGTTCAATAGTAGAGTGGCTTTTTCGAACTCCAAATGATAAGGCAGTGTTAGTTATCTTTAAAATATTATAGGCTTTATCCGTTAAAGCAGCAATTTCTCATAGTTTTTGGAGAGTACTGGAAGCATGGAAACTGGCCTATATTTTTTTTTATCAGAAGGAGGTTTGGTTTTGGTATCATAATTATTTCAGTTACTTTTCATTACTGAGGTACTAAATCACAGCCTGGGGCGAATTTACACGTTAGAAATTTGTTTCGTGATCGTTAAATAATAAATCGATTCGATTGTTTAGGACTGTGATTTAATTGCCGAAAATCTAATTTATATACACTTTATGTGACACAAAATTTTAAAATTAATACAAATTAGATTTAAAAAAAATTAATTAAACATTACAATTGAAATTTAAATCAATTGAATTATTTGAATCAATTGAATTAACCGTTGTATGACCAAACGTCATAATTGCCGAAAATTTAATTTATATACACTTTATTTGCTACAAAACTTTAAAATTAATACCAATGGCTGACTTTATCGAGTGCTTGTGTAAATATTTAACTCCTTTGGTCGATTCGCTTTGAAACTCGTTTTAAAACTTTCAGGACACAGCTTTAGGACCCAGTGCTTTCAGATAATTTTCAGTACAAGTTTCTTTAAGTTCTTCAATTTATCGGTTAACCATAGATATTTTTCTATGTCTTTCTTTTACCATAGTTCTAGGATTTCTACACTGTAATTGATCTCGTGTTCAAGTTTTTCTCCTATTAGTAATAGGATTTTTAAGTTGTCCAGTTTCTCCTAAATAATACCCAATCAGTAAATTTGTTGGTGAGGTTAAGGTACTTTTTCTGTTTAATGACTAATGCGCTGTGTCATTAAAATCGGTGTATGGTCGGAAGTAATTTCAATTTAAATGTAATTTGAGGCTATTCCTTTGGAGATGTTAGAAGTCAATCATATCAGGAATTTTGATTTTGTCTGAGTGATATTCACAACCTGATATTTTTCTGTTGCACTTAGGAGTTCTTCTCATTTTCCGGGAGTTACACGTCGAGATCTCCAAGCCCTATGAGTCACGTTTAAGTCAGATCCAAATTTACTAAAAATGTTGACATATTGCTTTCTTACAATATTTTGTCTTGGTATAGGTAGTTTATCGTTATTATGGTAGCTTGCATGAATGGTTCGTTAATTTCCTCTGGTTAAAAATGTAGTTTATTTGGTTTGATTAAGATTGCCGTTCCAAATATATCTATAGTTCTTGAGTTTTTGGGTTGAACCCGTTAGCTGAAAATACTTTTTTGGATTTCGAAACATTTGATTTATGTATGTGTCGATCATTTATGTACATGCGCCCACTGATGTAAGCCTAACCAAAGATAAAGACTCATTTTACAACAAGTTGGATGATCTGATGGGATCCATACCGGAGCACGACGTCAGAATAGTGATTGGTGACTTTAATGCTAGAGCTGGCAAAAATCAGACTGAGTTATGTGAAAACATTGGCCGGTATTCCCGACACGATCTAGTGACCGATAATGGGAAAAGAATGTTGTATTTTGGAAATATGGACACACCCTCGTAAGACGTCCCAAAGTCAAATTGATCATGTGTTAATTTGTAAGAAAAGGTATCGGGTCATTCAAGATGTGAGATCTTATCAGTTGACTGCCAAATTTGTTGTCAGTGAATAAATTGGTCACTGTAAAGTTAAGATGGCAGTTTTCGTAGAAGACAAGGATCACAGGAAAATGAAAATTACGTTTCAACTGTGAAGATTTGATAAACGAAGATGAGAGCACAATACCAGAATCTTGTTAGTAGTGGCATTATGGAAACCAACCCCCATTCTGATCATGTGAACGTTCTATGGGAGGTATTGAAAACACAATTATCCATTTGTGGAACTATCTTTTTGATCTTATGCGATGATTTCGGGTAGAGGGATAGACTGATATCTACTAGACAGTAATGCTTTAGCAATGACGAACCCTCTATATTTAGCAGGATGATTTTTTTTGCTTTACAGTTTACAAATGTTGGAGGTGAATTTTTATTTAAAGGACGCATCTTGGCAGAGTGTCTTCCACGGCATTTCACACACCTTAGCGCTCTGTTGCATTATTTCTGCGGCTAGCTATATCCTTGGCTCTTATAGTATTGCACTATTAGTTCAGAAGTTTTTCTTCATGTTTCTTAAGTCTAAGCGATGACCTCTTTTAATAACTTAAAATATAGTCTCTTGTTCGACTTTTTTTTCAAAATATTTGTTGCATTCTATATGCGATTGGGATCTTCCATTATAATATCCTCTTTTGTACAGGTTGAATTTTATCTGAAGTAAGATTCGTTGCTAAGGCTCTACATATATCAGTCAGGGTCAAGTGTATTGATTTTCCATACACGTTGTTCAATGATATTCCAGTTATGTCAATAACGTTAATTAGTGGTTTTTCTACTTTTCCTTTTGAGATGTTCCTTTGTTTTCTTCCTGCTGAGAGATTTGGACAGGGAACTAATAGCTACTTCTCGAGAGTATTTTGCTATTCTTTTCTTGCTTAAATATTTTGTTGGTGTTACTATATATTCTGTCACTTTTGTTACTCCTCCTCCTGATCAAATTTTTGTTGTTAAGCTGATTTGGCATTTTTTCAATTTCATTAATTTTATAACCAGTTGAGGATGATAAAGGAACCTTTTCACTTTCAAGCTTGGTTTTAATGGTGTATCGTGTATGCATATGTTTCTTTTATTGTTTTTTGAGTTCATTTTTATTACCACGAGTTGCACGAGATATATCAGTCACTTATGCTAGAGCTCTGCGTTATCATACGAAGTCTACATTTTTAAACCAAGCGGCGCCTAATTTAGAGTTTGCTGAATAGCAACTAAGCTTCACTTTTAAGAATCAGATGCAGTTTTCGGCGTTGTAGTGTCACTAGCTAAGGTAAGAAAGATTTTCACTCCGAGTATTTGATATGTGTCTGTTTTCGTTTGTTAGTTTATATTAAGATGTTATACGAGATTAGATATTGTTTGCTTTATAAACATTGTTTAGTATAATATTTTGCCAAATACATAATTCATCAACATATTTTTTATTTTTTTCTAGATTCAATTTCAGATGAAAATCTATGCATTGTCAATATTCTATCCGATCAGTTACTAAAATTATTTAATACAAATAAAAATAAACCAATTGGCCTGGGCGATTCGGGTTTTTCATCAGCCATACAAGTTAAAGATATATGGACTTCGTCGGATCATAAAAATGCGAAAAAAACGTGCACATTTAAAGTTGAGGCGAACAATAAAGATAAAAATACCGGCATCTATGCTGTAATCCAAAAATTAAATTTACGCCAAGACGAGCGTACAAATAAGTGTATTGATTTTATAAAATTTAAATTAAGTAATAAATACTATAGTGATGAAATATGTGGTACAATATGGCCGCGAATAAATCAAGTGCTAACGGTTGAAGATCGTGGTGGTGCATTAAAAGTTGAAATTTTTATCGATGACAAACCGTTGCAATACGATGAAAAGTTAGAAATTGACGTAGTGTTTACTCGATACCAAAGTAAGTACATTATTTATTTGTTGTTGTATTATGAACTATTGATCTTTTAAATTTAAAATCGGTATGATCATCGTTGATCATTTATTTTTGCCAATTAATTTACACTACATTAGGCTACAGTTAACTAGGTAGATAAACAAATTTACATAGCGCATAAATTTGTGTTGTTCTTGCTCAAAATTTATTTAATCAAAACACATAACTATATATCGCGTTTGTGATATAAATAAATATATATTTTTTTTTATATTTTTATCAAAAATACTCTCTCTCTCGCAACGATCGTATTCTCAAAAAATTTAAATTTGTTTTTGATATTAATTATTTTTGTTTGGTATACAGTGATGGAAAATTGTATACTAATTATAATTTTGAATCGTCTAGCAATATCGAATTTAATAGAAAATATTTAACTATTATTTTATATTTACAACATTCTTGTGCTTTGCAATATCAAAACGAATAATAAAATATAATTATTATTAATTATGAATTAATAATGTTGTAAAACTTGTTGTAATTTATTGCTTGTTTCTTTTCCGTATTTTAGTCTAACTAAAATTTAACCCTTTCAGTATTATGTGATATTATTTTGTAAATGCGGGTTTACACTATACATTTATTCAGTTTTACCGAAATTATGGACATCGATTGATTGTACAGCATTATTAAAGATACTTGCTTACTATACCGTGCTCTCGATTTTTCTAATTTTAATTTTTGGGAAAATACCAATTTTTACAAAATCTCAATTTTTAAAATAAAATATATTTTATTTTTAATTTACTTATTGTTTACTTCAAAAATGAGTTTACATTTTAAACAATCAGCAAATATTACAATGACTTATAATTAATATTAGTATTCAACAGTGGTTTAAAAATACGAAGTTATATCAAACAAAAGAAAAAAAAAACTTTACAAAAATTAACTAAGGTTAGGTTAGGCTAAGCCTTACCACAACAATTTTATCCTCCACTCAATACCTACTGGAAATAATTCAAACTTCTAACGAAACAGTTGATATCCCTTACACTCATCCTGCTGAGGTCCGACAGGTCACACAGGAGACGAAAATTTTAGCCTGTACCGAGCCAAGTTGGGAAAGGTGCACAGCAGATGTAGTATAGACTCCTATTCCTCCTTATCCCTACATCTTCTACATTAATCATGTGAGAGAATACACAGTCTACTCGCATATGCTTACCAATGAGACAGTGCCCAGTAATAACATCCGTAATTATGCTAATATTGCGCCGTTGCATGAATATAAGTACTTCTGTATCAGCGTTGCATGGTGAGATATGACAGGAGGAACCCTGTCGAGCGATTCAATCGGCTTTAATATTCCCCGTTATAATGAAATGCCCTGGCATCCATGTAAGCTGAATGTTGAACTGTTCTACCATTTCGTTATGAGATGAGAGACAGTTCTGGGCTACTTTCGACGTGACAAAGCTTGATTGTAGAACTTTAATGACAGTCAGACTGTCCGTAAAAATGCCTATACCGCTTACATATATAACATTATACTTCATCCTGTCTATGGCTTCTTTGATTGCGATGAGCTCCGCCTGAAAGACACTACAGTGATTAGAGAGGCGAAAAGAGAGGTTCAAATTTAGTTCCTTGCAGAACACCCCACAACCGACCTTGCCATCAATTCTCGATACATCCGTAAAGAAGTTAATTGTACCGGGATTCAGAACTGCTTCACTCGCCCAGTGCTACCTGGAAGGAATAACAGTCACAAATTTAGCTTCGAGGTATGATGTCGGGATGGCATAGTGAAAAGCTTTGGAGATTTACTTATTCATTAGAATAGATCAGTGTCTCTTATACAGGTTCACAGAGAAATTGATTTAAGCCTAATAGCTGTACACGCAGTCATTTGTTTAGCTAAGATATCAAGAGGGATTAGATGAAGTAGATAATACACAGGCAGGCAGTTCTTTGTATTTAGAGCTGGCCACCAACCAACTGTAACTCCGTACAGTAAAACAGGTCTAACTACAGAGGTGTACAGCTAATGTACGATTCGAGAATTTAGTTCCCATCCTTCCCGAATAGCATTTTTACAAGAGTATAGCGCTATCTTAAATTTCTTTACCCTTTCCAAAATATTAGGTTTCTAGTTTAGTTTGCTATTCCCATAATAAGACCCAATAATTTTACTTTATCTGTGATATTCAACCAACCCCGTTAAGAATGGGAGGGTTAAAAAAAGGAAGTTTGTACTTCCTAGAAAAAAGAATCAAATTCAGTTTTAAGTGGATTAACACTTAAGCCGCACCTATTGATTCATTTGGTGAAGATACCAAGAGCATTTTGCATAACATCTCTGAGGGTGCAAGGATATTTGCCGAGGGCACCGATGGCAATATCATCTGCATAAGCGACCACCATAAGGCCCGTCCTCTAGGTTTAATTACAGGTAATTTATGACCAAATTCCAAAGAAGTGGGGATAATGCACAAAGATTAGCCAAAATGACCCTGCCCCTGCGAGCATTTGATCAATTCAGCATCCGAGTAACACATCCAGACCCAAATCTGAAAGTGACTGCGTGATCGCCTCTGGTTTGACATTGTTAAAGGCTCCTATATAAGCTAAAAGGGAATGTAGTGCAGTTTCCACCGATTTCTCCTTGCAGTAAACATGCTGAGATACTGCTAACTTTACCGGCTCGATTGATCCTCTAATATAAGCTTCTGTCTGTCCCAATAAATAGTTTTAAAAGGTTTAAAACTATTTACTGACAACAATATGATCCTCCTGTTGACACTTTTTCCAGCGAGACCCGTAGCCTTATTTGTTTTAGGCAGAACAGTTGGAGATTCGGAACATCCTGGAAAATAAGTTTCCAGTAGGAGCTCCAGAAATTCCGCCTCCATTGTAGTCCAGATACCACCCGGTTGTTGTAGATAAGTTGGAATGTAAGGACAAGTAGATAAAATCTTACGTAGCCTAGCTGCCTCAGAGGACTTCTGTATGTTATCACAGAATAGTCTCCAAGCTTTGCTGTTGGTAGTTTTTAATTCGTAATTAATTATCATTTGAGGACTTCTTTAAAGGAGTCCCAGTCCACGCCAGCCATTGTTCTCTTTGCGATTTTGAAGAGCTTCTTGCATTTCAACTGTGTTGCTTGTAGCTCCCTCGACCCCGATGGTGAATGAGATTTGCCCTTAGATCTACTAATAGGACACGAGTCTAAGATAGCTTCAATGAAAACAATGGACACCTTGTCAACCAAGGCATCCAATTCCTGTGGAGATTTAGGGACCAATTTTGTGAAGGACTTACCTAAAACTAATCTGAAGGTTTCTCAGTTGGTCCTTCTTCTATTCACAAAAGGAGTGTTCTTCGGACACTTTCCAATTTACTAATTTATTTGACATGAAGTTTGAAACAAGGGTAATGTCCAAAACTTCCCGTCTATTACTAGTTATAAAAGTAGGCTTACAGCCTATATTACAGATATAATGGTAAGTATTTAGAATGTAATCAAGGAGTGACCCACCTCGTTCGTTCGTATTGGGGCTTCCTAAGATGCTGTGGTGTACATCGTCCATGTCAGTGCAGGCTGGCTGGAGCAATGCAACGTGCAGATGGATTTAAAATCGAACCTGTATTCGTGCGTCCTCAATTTGGCTGGTGACGGCGTAAAGTATGACGTTAAAAATTAACTGCGAAAGAGTTGGGAGAGCTTCGGCTCCAGAACAGATTGCAGAGTTCAGAAACCAAAAAAAAATGCTATGGTGTAAATTTGCATCGCAACCATCGACGATTCCGAATTTACGTCCCTGAGCATCCGTTATTAAGTTGCGCACATTAGCCGGAGGCTGCTACCACATCTGCATCGCTATGAGTGGCAAGTCGAAAATTTTTTAGTTTGCTATTTTGACAAATTCATTCTGCTCCTTCAGCTTCAATTTCTGAACAGCTTCCTCGGTAATGTTGCTTGTGATCCTGGGTCTATCAAGACTCTTAACGTGGCACAGCTTCCATTTGAGTTAGTAGTTTTGACCATTGACGTGGTCTTTATCGCGATATACGTTTGTAATCAGTTTCACATTTTTTACTTAAAATGTGCTCATTGTTTGGGCTTTGTTATTTGCTATATGCATAATGGTGTGATGTATCCCATTACAAATCGCGCATCGTTTGTTTTGGATGCAGTGGTACGTTTGGTGTGAGAAACAAATTCTGCAAAGCTGGTGCAGTAGCGCTATTTGATTTTTATCTGTTGTCGACAACTGCTTAAACCTTGCACATGGTCTGATATTACACAATATACACATAAATGCTGTATCAACATGTTATGTGTGTGCAATTAAAATAAAATATAATTGTGCCATATTGGCAACTTTATGTTTTAATTTTGGAATTTTCTATTACCAGCTGGAGTGGTAACAAGCATAGACTTGACTTTTGATAGACTTGACCTTAAAAGAGCGTAATGGAAGTTGTTTATAGTGCTCTGCTAGATTATTATAAAGTTGTAACCCTTTGTAAAAGAAACTATTTTGCGATGTTTTATGTACAAAATTAGATGGAGGTCAGAAATGGAAAGCATATCTACCATCTCTTTCAGAAATTTGAGTATTTAATGTAACTGGTAATCATAATATTTTTTATTTTATATGCTAATAGAATAAACTCATAGTTAACTAATTTAGAAGTAGGCAAAATGTTTAGCCGGAAAATCCGAATCTGCAATAAAAAATATGGGTTCCTACTTTAATTTCAAAGTTACCCCCTACCCTTCCTACAAGGAGGAGAGGGAGTACTAATTTTAGCACTAATGTATTTCCCCCGCGGAATGATTAAATTTTGTTCTTGGACATTTTGTTCGTAGAGTGCTTACTCTCCAAGATATTTGAAAGTTTAGTAAGTGATCTAAATATTCTAGGAAAATATATGACCGTATTGGAGTCATTCACAGGAAGTCTATAAACACCTATTAGATTAATATGATATAAAAAGCAATATGATATAAAAAACTTAAATTCAAAATCGAGTGTGATATTTCGGCTTTCATTTCCTTGCTGAAGCCGTCAAATACTATGCAAATCTTAGTGGTATCACTGTTTACCTCTGTCGCGGAATGATGTGACAAGTAATAGAACTCGATATTTGGCTGCAATTTATAACTTCATTACTCCCACTCTTTTGGGTTGCATTTGCGTAGAATTTAAGCATTCCAATGCATCACTTCTCTTGGTTAAAAATTTGAAAAATGTTTCAAGTGAAAGGAAATTTTGATTAGTTGGATCGTTTGCTCACGCTTCCCTGGAGTCAACATCTAATTTGTCTACCACAATATATATAAACCAGATATCTCGTTTATCTGACTGTTCTTCCAGAACATTCAAGCCCCGAATGACTTTATCCTATATATCTGAGATAGCGAAGACCATTTTTAGAACCTTGCTGCAATACCGGTTGGTCCATAAATTATTTTATTGACGTGTATAATACGTGCATTGGCCTGAATATAATTAGCATCAGTGACATTCAGATGCTTAATTAATGAATAAGCTATTGAAGCTAGTGAAACCTAGACATGTTCTCTATTTCATTTATAGATGACTCAAAAAGATCTTTAAACGAGGGAAACTCTAAATAGTCACCTGAAAACTGCGATATATTAATCCGTGGCAATCGTATCGCATTTATTCAACAAACTCAATTTAGTGGAATTTTCCATTTCATAAGCTTTCTCTTATTGATTGATTGATTGATTGATTGATTTAGAATGTACGGCCAAGCATTAAGCAGGTTATCGCGAAAAGAGCCGGGCCCATTACGCTCATTTTCACATATACTTGGAACGATAAGGCAAGATATTAGGTAAATTATTGAGATCGACCCGATTATAGACACTGTGGCGGCCAAAAGTTAATAAAAGGTATGTCAGTAATGACAGAATTGGTCCGGTTATATTCACACTACTGTTAGCATTAGACAATCACAGTGATAATAAACTGCTCCGCATTCTGTCATCTTTTGTCAGCATCTCCATTGTGCCACCATTCAATTGTAATCTGCAATGTTTCTCTGAAAATAAAATCTATTAATGGGCTAATTTCTGCAATCCGTAGGCTGTAATAAATTGGATTAGTTTTTGCCTAAAATTTACAATTAATTAATTTATTACATCATTAAAAATGTAAAATTATAAAAATTATAATATAAATTAGATTTTATAAAATTTGATTAAACAGTTAACAATTAACCGTTGTATGACAAATTCGTCATATAATCGATGAAAATCTAATTTAAATACCCTTTATTTGGCACAAAACTTTAAAATTAATACAAATTAGATTTTAAAATAATTGATTAAACATTACAAATCAATTGAATTAACCGTTTTAGGGCCAATACCCGTTTCATAAGATTTCTCGTATTGATATAAAACATGTTTAATCGTAAAATACAAAATTTCAACCTTGTATACCATTTCTAACTGAGTCTTGTTAAATTTACCGGTTAGCGATGCCTTGAAACTCTTTCCACTCATCGTTCATCAGTGGCGGCACTCGCTGTTATGAAACCATTGAAATATGGTTCTAAATATACCGGGTCAGTCTAAATCAATTTTTTCATTGTTGCCACGTAAACTGATTTCCCAACTACCACAAATTTTCAATACATCTTAAATTTTACCTAAAACGTATCGATTTTGGTCAAAATTTTTATTATGTTTAATAAGTTTCTGTTTATAGGCCAACACCACTTGTTGGGCAATGTTAACATTTTCAAAACGTTTTAAGGCAATTCTATAATTGTCAAAATATTCTGCTAGTAATCCATGAAGCGATAAAACTGTTGTTACATGTTTCATATCTGAATATACTTGCCACGTCCATACAATTTTACCACCAAATAACAGACATGGAAAACAATATATACTTTTCCGTATTAAATTAGCGGTTAACCAAACTTTTTTTGTAAATTATTTACTTATTATTTACTTAAATTTTTATTTGAACCTTTGGTACGTACTACTGTATTTTGGTACCTTATATTTTGATTTTGACCACTAAATTTAAATTTTAACCCAACAACAATGTCTTACTCAAACTATGTAGGCGCTTTTATGGTTGTGTTCATTCGTTCATTCACGATTTTGTCACCACCTATCGATTAAAAATCTAAGCATTTGTCATTTTCTTGATAGATATATCAAACTTATTTTGTCTGTAAAGAAACTATACCATATTTTAATTTTATTTTATGTAAAATTGATTTTAAGCAACGATTTACTATTTAATTTATATACGTTTACCACGGAACTTCAACAATACTAATCAAATTATTGCTACTGTCAAAATTTGTTTGTATATAGTATTGCTATCCTTTTTAAATTGTATAATTTTCTCTTTTACTCCATAATCGTTCGAACGAAAAGTTAAAAGTTGGTCATCTTACCCACTGTCTACACCGTGCAAATCTACTGATATTTTCTATCAGCAATTTTATGGTAGTATATGTTTTTTTCCAATGTATTGATAAATATTTGTCGGAAAAATTGCATGGCTGGGCATTTCACTATCATAATAATATCTTCAAATGTCAAACAAAATTGTTTTATTACTATCGAAAAATTAGTTGATTTTTAACAATTGTCGCTTGGGGTCTAAAACAGATTTCAAAAATACTTGTGCGGGACAGAAAATAATCATTTTATACGAAACCATTCCAAATAAAATAAATAAAACAGACCAGTTTCATCTATAATTTAATACAATCATTCTTAATATATAGTTTGCTAATTAATATAAGGATAAATATCTCAGTAATGGCATCTGCAGTCTTTAAATATTTTTGATACTCTTTGCTAGTCAGTTTGAAACTTTCCCTGGCCATTAGCTCTGCTACTAAATTCGTGAGCAAAGAAAGTTTCGTTCTTGGATACCACTAAAGTAAACGATTTTATGTTCCCTTTATTTGATGCAGCCGTCAGATTAGCAAGTAAAATATTCTTTGAATGTGGTGATCAAGAGATTGATTACTGCAGCTGTTTTTGTTTGTACCTAATAATACTTTAAAGCCGTAAAGAAACCAAGAAACATTCCACTAAAATCTGTTCCTGCACAACCAGTTGAAATATAACACAGTGCATGCATCACAGAATGGTAGCAAAATGTTGTTTCTGAGGCAATGATTTTTCCTCAAAATTTTAAACTTTTTAGAAAAAAAAAATTTGAAGATCCTTCAAAGATCCGGTTGGTGGATTAATATGTTTTTGAGATTTCATGAGTCAAACCACATCATTTTCTCATTGCAAGTGTCTTGCAGCCGTTCATATTTATGTGGTCACCAACTCGGGTTAAATTTAACGTTTTATGAAGTATTTCCATGTTATTGGATAGGTATATTATAGTTCATGGAATTGACAAAATATTGTTTTAAACAAAATTGTTGGCATTACAAGGCATGAAATGATTTATGAGATCCAACATTTTTACTTTGATTAGACTCCGATATTGATAAGTGGGACGCGGGATTTTCAATATTGAAAAAGGGCTATCCCGCGCTGGGCGGATTTAAAGTTATAAAATAGTATATTTAACAAAATCATACAATATGGAGAGAAATCTTCAAATAATTAAAAAAAATATGATGTTAAGAAAAGCTTAAAGACCTGGAAAAAGGGAGAAATTAGATGTATTGGTTTAATCCATTCATGACCGAGCGTACATCGAATCTTTTGGAAGCTAAATTATTTGAAAGCGAGGACAAAACAGTCCGTTCAAAAATTTCACGCGGCTAACTTTTGTACAATATAACGAAATACTATTGATAAGAATTCGTGTTTTACACTTTAAAATGCATAATACTAAAAAAATATATTTCACGTACAAAATAAAATATGCACTATACTTTCGTTACGAAATGAAATTTTTAATATTGCTAATGTTATTAATTTGAATAATTCAAAAAATAATTCTGTTAAGGTTAAGATTTGTTGTTATCTTAAGAGATCAAATACAAATAGAAAATCATAACCTCAAACGTTAATTTCTTATGACATTTCATGATAATTTCTTAATAAAATTATGTGAAACAGCCTCCTGATAATTTGCTAATAGTGCAAAACCAACACAAATGTATATACAAGCCATGAAGTTGCGATACTCATGCCAAAAAGTGACTACTATACCTAAGTATTAGTGTTGTGACGTAGTATAATTTGTATATACTTTTATTATATACTTTGATGTAAATAAAAAATGAATACGAATGATGGAACAACAGTATTTTGCGCTCTTTAAGACAAAGCAAAAAACAAATTTATTATTTAACGAGAGAGAGAAGTATTGTTATTATTATTTACTTCATAATATACTATACTATATACTAATAATTTAGAGCAGAGTGGACAGTCGCAAAATATAATTTTTGTTTCGTTTTTTTTGTAGAAATGTTATGTACTTTGAATTTAGAGGAGTATGGACAGTGCGAAATATAATTTTTGTTTCGATTTTTACTGTAGTCAAATTCACTAACACATACACCCAATAGTAGTCATAATATGTTTTACTTAGCCAAGCTTCATGGCTTGTATAATATACAATAGTGTTGGTTTTGCCAAGCTTCATGGCTTGTATCAATCCAAAACCAACACTATTGTATATTATACAAGCCATGAAGCTTGGCTAAGTAAAACATATTATGACTACTATTTGGTGTATGTGTTAGTGAATTTGACTACAGTAAAAATCGAAACAAAAAATTATATTTCGCACTGTCCATACTCCTCTAAATTCAAAGTACATAACATTTCTACAAAAAAAACGAAACAAAAATTATATTTTGCGACTGTCCACTCTTCTCTAAATTATTAGTAAATAGTATAGTATATAATGAAGTAAATAATAATAACAATACTTCTCTCTCTCGTTAAATAATAAATTTGTTTTTTGCTTTGTCTTAAAGAGTGCAACATACTGTTGTTCCATCATTCGTATTCATTTTTTATTTACATCAAAGCATATAATAAAAGTATATACAAATTATACTACGTCACAACACTAATACTTAGGTATAGTAGTCACTTTTTGGCATGAGTATCGCAACTTCATGGCTTGTATATACATTTGTGTTGGTTTTGAATAGTGTCAAAATGTGTATAATATACACACACATACATTGTTAAAATTTATATCATGATAGAAAATTACAGTGGATTTGCATAGTGTAGACAGTAGGTTAATGAAAAAAATACGGAACGAAAATAAGGGGAAAATAAGGGAATGTGATTGGTTAAAAAAAAGTACGAAACGAATTACCGAACGAATGAACACAACCATAAAAGCGCCTTGTTATTCTTATTTATGAATATTAATATTAGTCAAATGGCATTTTCGGTAAATTTTTTTACTGTACTAAAAAAATGGGTTAGTTATTAGAAAAAAGATAATAGGTTGTTGTTATTTTTTCAAATTTTATTTATTTATTGCAACAAAAATCAAACCTAAGAATAAAATTATGATAAAATACGTGAACATAGAAGACATTTTGGAGAATATTTTTGAACTAAATATAAAAAAACCTAAAAAATTTTAAACAAGAAAAGTTTTGACGTTTCATTTGTTACCTACAAACCAGTGATTTTAACCCTCCAAACCTAAATATTTACCTAAAGATGGCACGACATGAAAGGTAAATTTCTACTAAAATTATAATTTACCGAATTTTACAATTTACCTTGAGTATAGCACGCAGCCTTACTCTTGGTTTCGACCAAAAAATCGGTTGTTTAATAAAAAGTAAATCGCTTTTAGTGTTTTAAAAAAATAAATAACTTTTATTTAAATTTGAAATTCAACAAAAATACATGATAGTGACATTTTTCAAATAAATGACGGGATGGCCATTAAATTTCCTAGAGGAAATTTTATATTTTAGTACCATTGTAAAAAAAACAACAGCAAAAGTTCTCTTCATTAGTACAAATCGGTTGTTTTTTGTTTGCATGTGTAGGTAATAAATTTTGTGTTGAGATGCATTTTTTTTGAGAATATATACTATTCGTGTGAAGTGCGATGTAAAAAAAAAACCATCTTTTTGGTGGAAATGTACACTTAGACAAAAAATCAAACTCAAAATCAGAAAATAAAAAAATACTAGTGCGTGTCCTCTTTCATATTAAATGAATCACATAAATGGAATAAAACATAAAAAAAAAATATGTAAACATGTTTCAAAATTATCTGAAATGAGGCATATCATGATTTGCCGACTGAGAATTTAGCAACCAACTCATATCTTTGTTCTTATCTAGTGTTAATCGTTTTTTTCGTTGCTTTTTGGTAGACGATTGGCGATACTTTCACTGATTTGTTTTGTTACGTTTATACTAAAAATACGTCACTATCTTTCCGTATTTCCATATAAAATTATAAATACTGAGGAAAATATTATGTTTTGTAAGGGTTTTTGCTATTGAAAGAACTACTTTTCGGTTACAAATTCAAATGTATTATTAAAACGTACAAAACACAATTATATTTTCGTTATTTTTATACCAATTCGCCCACAATGGCGATAACTTAAAATTATCGTGCGTCCTCTATGACGACTCACAACACAATCCCATTTCTTTTTCTTCGTGTACCCTACATACAATATCATTTTAATTTTCATTCTCCCTACATACACTATGTCAATTTTTAATTTATTTATATCTCCCTACTTACATTTGTGTCATTTCAACTTATTTCGTGCTACAATGCCTTACAGTTTATTGATTTAAATCCACATATTTAATTAGGTCATGGGTTATTTATTTACTAATGATATTTATTAATAAATAAATATTATTAATCTTAATATGTATAATACAAATTAGTTGAATGGCAGCTAATATTAAGGTGCTCAAAATGACGAGCCACCACTGCCGTTCATTTTAGTTATACTAGTCTTGATCTCTTCGATTAGAGTACTGTCACTATAATTCTCAATCTTTACCTAAGATACTCTTCTATCAATAATTTTTAATCAATTTTATTATAATTGAGGTTAGAATTTACTCGCGTTTATATAATAAACGGGGTAAGTGAATTAAGTCAAATCACTGTAGCCTGATCCGAAATAATGAGTAACCAATTAATTGAGGTTAGAATATATTCACGGTTTAACTGTGTAGAGAACAATAATCTCTACTATCCGGCTCGAAGGGCCATGTTTAACCTTGGGACTTGATAGCTTTAATACTGGATGCTCGCCATGTTCAGTTTATCCCGGTGTAATACACAATATCTCAGTCAAAATTTAATCCAGTTCCTATCAACTGTAATAAATACACTCGCCGCATTCGCAGCTCTCAATATCATAGAATGAAAGTCACCGTTTTGCCTATAATGGGAGTATTTTCTTCTCCCTTTTTTTATTGCTTTGGTGTTTCGACTACCAATTTTCAAGTGAAGTTTTACAAAATTATTTTAAACTACATAAGAAAGGCGACATCTATCATTGGACATTGTATCCAAATCATCTTCGGTTTTTTTAGTACAGCTATTACAGTGTATAAAAATAAATAAATTTTTGTAGTGTAAACACTAGATTCTGGAACAGTTTCCAATATGTTTTATTACTGTTTTTTTTTGGGGGAAACGACTCTTTCTTTACAATCATTGCCCTGAGAGTCATTATTATAGGAAAGCGATCTGACGATAATCCTTCACTGTCTTCTATGAACATATAGTTTTTCGATATCCCTTTTGTTACATAAAAATCCATGTGATCTGGAATTTTATTTGGATCTATAGGCCAGCATGTTGTTTTACCTCTAGAGTAAAATACTCATTTTTGTTGCTTTACCTGCAGTTATAAGCTCCTTTTCTTAAAAAGACATTAAAAATATTCGAGGAAAGCGGGCGTATGTAAAACCTTTAAAGATGCAATTTATAAAAAACTGCTTAGATATTCGAGGAAAAACAAACTACAATTTTTTCGACTGACAAAATTTCACCTCTAGATACGAAGTTTTAGGAACCGAACTCTGACGTTAAACGAGGTGAACCTGTATAGTAAACAATTCAATTACTATGTAGCGCCATTTATCTTATTTTTAAATACGTCACTGTCTTCTTTATAATTAACTATAAATAATATATATATTTATGTATATTGTATTAGTGTAATTTGAATATGCATAATTTCCAACAGCGGAATTCCATAAATAATTTTATTGTACATATTCTAAAAAGAATAATAAAACTATTTCCGTGTATAAACGTCATCGTTCAAGTTCAATATAACATAAAGTGAAAGCATAATCAAGATGTAAATTATGGTTTGCCATTTATTACTGTCTTAATTGTATCGGCAAAAACTATAACAACAAAAAATGGTATCACTATACAGTAAAATTCTTATAGTGAGTCGGCGCGATATATATTTTAGTAAATAATATCTAAGTAAACCTTCAAAGTTTACATACCAAGGTCATCATAATTTAGTTCAGCTACTAAATGTCATTTTGTAAAATATAATCGTGCGATGTAACAGTTGGTTAAAGTTATTTTTAGGTTGGAATTTCTTAAAAAATGTTTATAGGAATGTTCACTATTTTAAAATAGTAATGTATTTGGGCCATATTGTTATTATGCTTATTTTTTTTTTAGCTGATTGATTTATTAATCGAAGGTTACTTAAGAACCGATTTATAAACTGGCACACTAAAATGGTTAATAATTTTCCGGGTTCAGTGTTAATATGTAACACTAACAAAAGTAGGAGAATATAGATAATTAAGTAAGATTAAGGTTGCTTTAATTTAAAATAAATTCAACAACTTAACATTAACCTTAAACAACTTTTGTTGGTTAAGTTTAATGTTAAATTGTTGAACTTAATTTAAATTAAAGCATAATAAGACTTAATAATTAATATAATAAGACTTAAGCCACTTAACCTATAAATGCAATATTTTAATGAATAAGCAGGATTAATTTATTATTAAAATATGACCTAAATAAGTTTAAGATTTAAATATCTTAAGTCGATCTTATACCAGTTGAGTATTATAGTGTTCAAACGTAACAAGAATTTCATAAAAAGTTTAGTTAGATTATTAAAATGTTACTTAAGCTATATGAAAAATTTTGTGTATACTAAAAAATTAACTAATAAATAATTATGTTAGATTATAGCTAAAATGAATCGAGTTAAGTTAAATAATAAAATTACTATTAATTATTAATCCAATTATTCAAATAATTTTTTTTAAGCTAGATTATTTAGTTAATAAAATGTGGCTTAAGAGAAATGATCTGCACTATCATTAACTAAACTATCATTAACTCGTTCAGAATTAATCGGGTTTAAGTATTAAGGTTCACAAGCATTTCATCAAATTTTTTTATCTGTGTTTCCACAGCACATCAAACAACTTTTTGGTTTTGTGAGCTATTTTCTAACTTAACTTAATCGAAATATCTAAAGCTAGTTTTTGAACTTTGGATAATAATAATAATTATAATAGACGGGTTTTACTGTCCATTGCTGGCCCTTACCTGTCAACAATCTGGCTCCATCGGTTTTGATCCTGAGCTTGCTCTTCATATTGTTCTAGACAACCGTATAAGAAGACAAGTCGTTATCTACTCCAAAAAGCCATGGTTTGCGACAGCGATCTTTACGTCTGCCAAATGGCATTCTCTTCTAAGAGATCGGTCCACCATGGTGCACCCGTTTAGGATTAATTGGCTTGCAGAACGTGACCAAGCCAGCGCACTCGCTGTCCTTTTAATTCATGAACGACATCAGGAATTTTCACAAAATTTTTGTCATTGTCCGTTCGGCGAAGAGCGGTAATTAATGTTTGTATGCCGTCATGTTAAGGCAGATTTCGGTATGCAAGGCCTTCGTCGCAAAATAAACAAAGATACAAATATTTCCCCTTGGTAAGGGAAACACAACCACTTCCAGTTCGTGGTTTAAGATATAGTGAACCTGCATATTCTACCTCAATATGCAGGATCGAACGACTTGGTGTTATTCTAGATGTAGGTAAACTGTCCATCAATTGCTGTGACGTAGCTGCGCTTTGTTTTTGACACTCAATACACTTGTTGATGTGACTTCATTCCTTATTTCGACATTTGACTGTTTTTTGAATATTTTTTCACTTGAAATGTGATTTCCGAGTCTTATAAAGTATGGGGTACCTAGTGTCGAAGGCCGCGTCTAATGTATTTAATCTCCCTTCAACTCTTAAAACAGCTTTGTTGTCGATGAATTTTCTGTTTAAGGAATCGATGTCCTGAAATTCGCAAGCTTGAAATCATTTCAAAACTTGTAGAACCCTTAGTAAGTGGCTTGACGTGTATCTTTAAGATACGACATCAAAAAAACTTGCTTTTTTTCTAAAGGCGTGTGTGTGTGTTTTGGATATTCCTTGCGTTTGGTCAGTCTTCTTTTGATCTGATGATTGGGTCCATTCCACTACTGACTTCATCCAAGAGTTGCTTGTTGGTACCGTCTCGTGAAGCGATTTCTGCTAGATTCTGTTTAAAGGCAACATGATTCCATTGTACTTGAAACCATTTCTAATATTTCTGAAGTGTTTTTTCCAATGAAGCATTTTTATCGCGTTGTGCTAACCAAGATAACGCGATCTTTGAATCGGTCCAGGCATAACATTCCATATTTTTAAAGTTTATACTTTAGTATATTTGGTGAGTTGACTTAACATTTCTGCCCCTCAGAGCTCCAATCTTGTCTGCCGCTTAACCATACTCTGACGAATCACAGAACTCGTGGATATGAACTTTAGTTGTTGAATTGGACATCATCAAAACATTATTGCTTAAACTTTCTCCAGTTTAAGCAATAATGGTTTGTTCATCTTCCTTTGGTGTTCGATGTCTGCAGGTAGTGAATCGTCCCAACTTAATTTTTTTAACCATAGTTTCTGTAGGTTGATTTTAAAGGCAATGATAAGATCTGATATTTACGTCCCGGGTTTGGAATTTATTGCTCCCTCTCTCTTCGATTTGTATTTTATATGAAAATGTATCCTTCGTAGGATTCGATTGGAGACCCAACTACTTGACTGTAACGCACCCCTTATCAATATGAAGATGGGCGTCTTCTCTGAGATCAGGTGGAACAGCGCATAATAGCTCTGGAGAGTTGAATTTCAATTTTCGGAGGACCAGACCTCCTTTTCCTGACAGTCTTAAAATCTCATGCATTTCTAATTTTGTTTTGCTTTATTCCTTGCTATTCTGGATCCTATTTGCGATATCCTAATTGGCTCAGAGAAGCAGGACGTCTCCATAAGATGCGTTGATAATTTTCGTCTATCTGGTTGACTTCGATCTCACGATACATTTTCTCGACTTCTGCTGAAAATGCATTGGCATGTCTCCTGAACATCATTAGAACGGACACAAAATCTTTCTGTATCGTGCGACCATTCTAGTAATTTAGCATTTAATAGAGTTCCGTGGAACTGTCATGTTCAATCACAGCATGGTGAGGTAGGTAGAAAGTTTTGTTCATTGGGCATGCTAAATTTCTTTCAATGCCCTAATCTCAAATATTCAGTCAGGAATTTGGTATATTGAGTATCGAGGTCTGCGTTTCCTGAACGTACGCTCCATATAGCCATTAATCTGTTGGTAGCAGCCGATTTCGAATGTCTCAGTTCACCATAATCCACCATAAATGGTAGTGGATCAACGTAGCTGACTTCACGATCCGTTCATGTGGATGAGTTTGAGTTGGCTGTTCTTGAATGGTTTGCTCTAGAAATGACCGATTAAAATTTGGTTAACTGCGCGATAAGCCTATATTTTTGATAATAAGTTTGGCAGTTTGTCAGGCATGAGTACTTCGAAAAACATGTCCGCTACAAGCAAAATATCGAATATTTTTGGTGTGTTTCCGCTTGATGTTTCAGCTTTTGTATCCGAGATATTCCCGCATATTTGTGAAAGATCGTGGTAGTTTTAGCTTTTAAACGAGTGCTTCGTTTGTGTTTCAAAATTGACAGGTTGTGGATAAACTGGGTCATTTTTATAGACAATTGTAGCATTCACCTGAGTAATTAACTACGCGTCGATGGTTCTCGATTACTGAACAGCAAAGGAATTACAGCAAAGGAATGAGGTTCTGTATTTTGTGTCGCAGTTGGTCGATAACTGTGTCGCTTGATTTTCGATGAAAAACTCAACTGGAAGCTTAACGGTTCGTCCATAAACCATTTCAGCTGGTGAGCACTTCGGATCTTCTTTCACTGTAGCTCGGATGCCAAGTAAACCGATTGGGATTTCCGAGCTGTCTGTGAAAGCGTCTGGTTTCTGTGATGAATCTTGTGTAAAGTTTGGACACGGAAAGTAAATCCTGAAGTTCTAAGTCTGCTTTTTGAACTCTAGTCGGGAGAGTGTGTCTGCGACCACGCTTTCGACACCTTATACATACTGAATGACATTGGTAAATTGGATTTCGTTCAGTTTTCGACTGGGGATTGCTCGAGTCAGTGGTTTATTGTCGGTGTATATGGTGAAATCCCGATCTTCGACAAAATACCTAAAATGTTTGTTTGATTGGTATATTGCGAGTAATTATCGATTGAATGCAGAATATTGCTTTTCCGCATCCCAGAGTTTTTTCTGGAAAAGAATCCCAGAGGCCCTTAACATTAGTTACTTGTACTGTTGCAATACTGCTCCGAAAGCAGTACTTAAGTAATGCTAAGCTTTGAGCGGCTTAGTGAATGGCGGAGAAGTGTTGTGGTTGCTAATTCCTTTTTAACGGATGTAAATAAGTTGTGGCAATCCTCAGGCCAAAAGTTTTTTGCCGGCTTGGGCATTCTTAGTAGTTCGGCCAAGTATGAATGAATTGGAGCTAGTGATTCAGTGAGCTTTGGAATAAATCGGTGGTAGTAATTTACCTAAACGAATATACCGTCAGAATAAACTCTAGGCCGCCAAAAACTTTGCCTATAGACCGTTGAAATGTTTAAGCAACGTTGCGAAGACTAAACGGCATTCGAGTGAATTCAAAGAAGCTAAATGATTGTAATTTGGTTCTGCTGTAAGTGATGAATATTTCTTAAGCAATGTACCGAAACCACTTTTGAAGCTTATTTGTAAGGGTGTGGCTTGTAGCCGACTCTACCCGGTTTTCAATGTTTTTCTTTAGATTGGCGAGAACCTTATTTAAGTTTGAATAGCTGTTGGTTGCAGGCATTAAGAAATTGTTCGGCTTAAGCCGCGTACACATTGAGCAAACTAACAGCGAATCAACATCAAACTGAGAATGTTTGTTGTTTTTTCATTGACGATTTGGAGTGTCGTACACTTTATACGAACAAAAAGCGAATTTG
This sequence comes from Tipula confusa, assembly GCA_963556175.1. Taxonomy (NCBI): domain Eukaryota; kingdom Metazoa; phylum Arthropoda; class Insecta; order Diptera; family Tipulidae; genus Tipula; species Tipula confusa. Next base: position 74,935,440 of record OY744477.1, read on the forward strand.
CCGTATGAAACATCAATTTCCTTTGATGGACCGCTCTTGGAGCAAACGCAAGCGAATGTGAATCGAACATTCGATTCGCGGTTACGTCATAGTATATATAAGTGAATTTGCGTTCGGTGTTCGCTTGAAATTTGGTGTTCGCTTAATGTGTACGCGGCTTTATGGCAACGTTTGGCGCGTCTACGTATATTTGTATTAGTTTTAGCATATACTTAACGTTTTCGGTCAGGGTTTCGACTGCAAGAAGCGTTACAAAACCCCGAGTGTTAAGAAAAACGACTCTTTGATCGACTACGCTGGTTCAAGAATTCTGTAAGCTTCCGCTCAGTCGATGGCATCAGACGATCGAAGTTTGAAATGCATGGATGCCATCTCCACTCATGTTTTTACTGTCGTTACCTGAGTGAATGGCGGTTGGAGGTTTATTTTCTTCGGTACCCATTTTGGTATGACGGCCTGACAAAGTACTGTGTTAATTTTTTTTAAACAAGAAAAATTTTTAGCCAGGAACCTTTCGCAATTAAAATTTTTTTTATAGGTGATTTGTTTCCCGAATGCTCTTGGTAACATTATTTTGATATTGTGTTTTCTTATTTTTATATATTAGGCCTTCACAGTTTCAATATAATGTTAATTTTTCTGTGATCTCTGACTTGCACGAAAACTACCTTCTTAGCTTGGTTGGGTTGGTTTTCAGCATAGTTACTTTTTCTGTCCTCCTCCCGGTCTTTTGTCATTCTCTTGAATTCTTCATGTCTCGAGACTGCTGCGTTCAACTGTAGTTGGCTCGTGTATGACGTTCTAGGTCTACCCGCTCCTCTTTTTCCTTCAATTATGCCCTTGAAGATTACGGTGTGTAGCTCCTCTCCGTGTCTCAAAACATAGCCCACCATCCCCATCTTCTTTTCTTAATAGTTCTAGGGATAGAGCGGCCTTCTTCCGCAAGCCTTAGCACGTACTCGTTTGTCCTTCTCTCGATATAGCTTATTCTTTCCATTATTCACCAACGCCACATCTCAAAGGCCTTCAGACGTGTTCTTTCTATCAAGTTTACTGTCCATGCCTCCCACCCATATGGAGCCGCACTCCAGACAAATGTTTTAATGAGTTTCTTTTTTATTTTTATGCTAAATCCTTTGGAGCAAGCTAGTTATTTCTTTCCCATGAATGCCGCCTTCTGCTCTTTATATCCCTTACACTACTTCCTTCAATCGTAATTGTGCTTTCCAGGTATTTGTATTCCAATACTTTTTGTAGGTTATAGCTAGCCCTCTATCTGTGCCTCTATTGATATTTCTCCTCGTTTACTGAAGGACATAACCTTTGTTTTGTTTCTATTAATTTTTAGATGATAATTTTCAAATATGCAGTTCATATCTTCCAGTGCTCTATTCAGATCTCTCTCACTAGTTGCTTACAGCACGATATCACCTGCGAATCTTATCACGGAAATCAGCCCTCCTCCTATCTTTATCCCTTTATCTTTTCTTTCCAACTTAGCTTTCAGTTCCTTAATTGGTTCTTTCATGTAGAAATTAAACAACGGTTAGGACAATGTGCAACACTATCTGATACCTCTGTTTATGTTGGCTGAGGTTTTTGTATCTAGATTTCAGCGTCCTGTAGTCTGAATATATTAAATATCAGCTGTTTGTATTTTTGGTCAATACCTATCAGATCTCCCAGTTTCTCCTGTATATTTCTTAGTGCTATTATGACCTCTCGTGTCCCCCTGCCTTTACGGAAACCATACTGGTCTTCACTTTGGTGATCCCCTATTTTTCGTTCCATTCTTTTTATTTGACTTTAAAGAGCCTCTCGCGTTTAAGTTAATGATCATAAGTGCATATTTTAATGTCGCAAGCATGTGCTAGCCACAATAAGATAAGAGTGTATTTAGTGTGGTCTTCGTAAGCGTAGCTCACACTTATAATTATTGACTACATTGAAATTCAAAACTGCCTATTTTATCAGTGACACAAAACCCAAATTGCTGTGTTCTCCTGCACTTCTAATGATAACATGCTCGGTTCTATGAGCTTTTCGAAACATACAAGAGCCTCCCGCTACATTGCCCAAATTATTGATTAAAACTCAAATTGCCGTAAATACAATATTTTTCTATTTTACTTTCAGAATGTGATGTCACCAATCCAGATTTCGATTTCACAACGTGCAAATCAAAATACAATGTTTCAACTTGTATATCGAAAGAGTTTTACAAAGACAATACGTACAATTGTCCTGAACCATATTGTGGCGATGAAGGTGGATGTCTACCTGAATCGAGTAAGCCTACAAAAAAATCATCAACATCTAATATAGCACTAAGTGCAGTCGCTTCCTTAATTTTTACAATGGCTATTGTAATTGCGTGCATTTGGATGTGTTGGAAATATCGTGAATGTATGAATGTATGTTCATCGAATACACCGCCACCCAATCGAACGACACGTACGGCCGAACCGGCCACACGTAATATACGAAATGCAGCAAATGCAACATGGGAAACGGCACAAATAATGGATGAACCGGTTACAAGACCACGTGCACCACCGCCTAATATCCCAACGGATACGGCACCAGCTACAGCACCAATGTATGAATTAAATTCAACGGTACCGATTCAAGATAAAGATCTGCCACCAAGTTATGAATCGTTGTTCGCCGATGGTGATCCACGTAATAATAGATAATTTATTAAGATTTTAAAATATTTTAATTTTTTTTTTTAAATTAATTTAAATTTTTTATTATTATTATATTACCACCTACTCCTACTCCTACTACTACTCCTACTACTACTACTACTATAACAACTGCAAAATACTTTCTAAATGCTACTAATGCTAGATTTATGTTTTAAGTTTAAAAGAAAAAAAAAACGTCGTGTTTGTTGATTGTAAAACGAAACTATATACATATTGGATTACTATTGGCATTTTTAATAATTACTAAAAGGATTTAATTAATCAATTAATTAATTTGAACAATACTATGCAAAATAATTAACATATTCATTGTGTATAAAATTCATTTAAGTACGAAAATTTAATTAATTTTTTAAGATTTTCATTATTATTTTATGTAATTTAAGTTTTTCTTCTTCTTCTTATGTACAAATTATTTATAATTATTATATTATATTTAGTTAGTTAGGCAGCTAGAAAAAGGAACGATAAACTCATTAGTTTTAAAATTTCAAATCTTTAAGTCTATTATTAAATATAGATATATAGATATATAGATATATATATATATATATATATATATATATATATATATATATATATATATATATATATATATATATATATATATATATATATATATATATATATATATATATATAAACTCCGTCAAATAAAAAACACAACAGGTACATTTTTCTCTAGATTTAAACGCATATACGAAATAACGCCTTCCACTCTTTGGTAAAATTTGGTCGTCTTTGAAATTAATGCTGTAATCCTTTTTGTTTTGACTCTTTAAAGGTCAACTTTTTCCGGTTTCTTTTACTAAAATTCCAGTTGTCAGGAATTAAAAAAAAATATTATTATAGACTGACTGGCAACGACCTTTTTCGATTATTTTATTTTCTTATTTTTTATTCTCAGAACTTTTTTCATTCTTATAACCTTCATAAATACGCTATGACATATTTAATAAAAAAATGGCAAAAAATTGACTTTTAATGAGAAGCATTACCGAACTCTATAAAATGATGCTCTATGACTGTCATCACACGAATATGGTGTAATCCATGCTGCACGTCAATCATTGGTCAGTCATCTGACGCACACAAATTAAATCGTGATTCGTCTAAAAAAATTGTTTTGACACGAATATTCCATCTTTTAATAAAATAAATGCATAATGGTGATTCAACCAAATAAATGAACCGTTAAATATGTCTACTGAAATTCCAAATGCATCAAATCATCTACAACACAGTCAGCATTCGTTCCAAGAAGATTGTCTAAATTTTTTAGATAGCAAAAGTAAACATGCTTTCGGTGAAATAATTATAACAATCGGTTTGTTGTTCCAATTTAAATTTTTGGTCAAAAATTTACTGATCAAATTTCTTGACACCAAAAATGATTGCATAAGCCTCATGATCGATTTGACTGTACCGTTTTTGAACATCGGATAAGGTTTGTGATGCATATTGAATTCGTCTCTCTGTGCCATCTTTAAATGTGCCATCTGCCACAAATCTGCTTTAGTAATTTATTAACCCGACAGATGATCGCACTTCTTCCTTTGATGTAGGACATTTCATCTATTGTATGGCATCTATTTTACTTGGCATTTTATGAATACCATGACGATCAATTAAATATCCGTAGTATTCGATTCGGTCCTTCGTAAATTCCTATTTGTCCAAATTCACACGCATAGTCCTTTCATGTAATCTTTTTTTGATTTTTTTTTCAATTTTTGCCATTCCGCTGAAACATTAGCCACACCAAACATTACACGTTTTAGACGATACAATCTTTTATGTGTAAAGATGTCCCAGTAAGAAGTTCAAATTTAAAAATTTAATAAAACAAAAACGGCTTAATATATTTCGAAATTTATGGAAAATGATTTCATTTAAATGGAAACCGCGGCTGGCCCTGGTGTACTCGATTCGGTCGGTCCAATTTCTTATCACATTTTGGATTGTGTGCGGATTTATTTCAGCAATAGTAGCTTCAATATTTGCTTTCTAATTCTCAATTTTTTGTGGATTGTCCGTATAATAACACTTGTCCTTCACGGCACCCCACAAATCACAGCTCCTTGCCGGCCAATTCACATCACCATTTCGACTGATAATGTGGCCATCGAATTTTTGACACAGTTTCACTATTGTAACGCCCGATGTGAGGCATGGCGCACCATCGTGCTGGAACCAAAGGTTGTCCAAGCCAATCCTTCAAGGTATGGCCACAAAAAACATGTCAATATGTGGCGGGAGTTGATTCCGTTGTCCGTAAAGGTCGCGCCAGCCTCATCTTCAAAGAAATACGGCCCAATAATGGCACTACGCAAAAAGCCGCACCAAACAGTAACATGCAATGGATGCCTTGGCTTTTCCACATATTCTTGTGGATTTCCGATCCCCAAATGCGACAATTTTGTTTGTTTACGAACCCACCGAGATGGAAATGTGCCTCGTCCGACAAGATGATTTTTTGAGGAAAACCCTCATCATTTTCGAGTTTGTTGCAGGCCCACACAGCAAATCGATATCGAATCGAATGGTCACGGGGCTTCAGTTGCTGGACCAATTGAACTTTATAGGGCCACAAGCCAAGATCTTTATGCAGAATTCGTTGCATGGAAGACCGGCTGATGATCATTTCCGATGCACGCTATTTTCGGCTAAACGAACACGATGAGCACGGGTACGTGTTGAGTTGTCGGCTAGGTAACGCACTTTATAGACAAACTTCTTAATACCGTTGGGATGAGTCCCGTGTTTTGACCAAATTTTGTACGACATTTTCTTGCGGTTTCGAACCAATGGGCTCTGTCGAGAAGTAAATTTCCAACATTTCCCACTTTTGTTGAAGACTCATTTCATTGCTAGAGCCAAAATAATCGATATGTAAAATCTGAACCGGTTATTGGGGCATTCTATATTTAACGTAAGCAAATGTCGGTCGTCTGGATGTATTTTCAACTGTAAATATGCCTTAGACAAATCGAACTTCTCGCTGCCGGCCTTAGACAAACACTCCTCAATAGATAGTAATGAATCACTTTGTAATCGTTGCAAATACGTACTCAATTATTCTCTTCGCACACAAACACAACCGGTGTATCTGAAACTCTTGTGTTAACATTTTCCATAATATCGTGCTCAACTAATTGATCCAATTCATTTTCAATTATTGTTTTAAACTTCATCGAATTGATGTGCCTGACCTTTGCTTTTTCCAAATGTCCTTTTTATTTGCAGAAATTAAAACTCACTTTTATTTTTTGTTCTAAATGGAAGATCTTTTTATATCTTAATCTATGGTTAATCTATGGTAGGGTGATATTTTATATTATTTTATAATACTTAAATATTGATATTTATTGTTTTAATTCTCATGACGTACTGAATATATGAATATAGTTCTGAGTAAATGTATCTGTCAATTATCATGATGAGTACATGAAGGTGTACTTTGCTGGTTAAGATATAACACAAAACCTGTTTCATCGGTGTAAACCCATGTTTTATATATATATATATATATATATATATATATATATATATATATATATATATATATATATATATATATATATATATATATATATATATATATATATATATATATATATATATATATATATATATATATATATATATATATATATATATATATATATATATATATATATATATATATATATATATATACCCTTTTGATTGGTTTCATTGGCATAAACTGCCGCAAACTGTTTCTGCCTTTTTCACAGAATCGATGACTGATACTTTGCTAATTGATAGTATAATCCATAACTTCTAACATCGGCCTCAGTTTATACAATTTTTCATATGTTGGTTATTTTTTTGGCTGACGCCGGTTATCACTTTTATGTAAATGATGACGAAGCAATCTCATGACAATAGTAGATATGAAACTATCACGTAATTTTATTTTGGAGCAACCTAAATCGACATCCCATCAGCATATTTATGGCTAAAAAACATTTAATTTCTTCTAAGGTTGTCGGTAGTTTTTTTTCTCCGTGTTGAAGTAGTTTTTTTTCTCCGTGTAGATTCGTTTTGAAAACTATCTTTTCCAATAAAGTTTGTCAGAAAAGCAATAAAAACCTATCCACCGGATATTATCAGGCAAGTTAAAGCCAACATAGTGCAAGATAAAGCCAACCGTGACGTCTGATCCATCCGAAAGGATTTATTCTAAAATATCCTAAAGCCTGTCCACTGGTAATTATCATTATTAATTTTGAAATAGTCACCTGGTGCTCCCAAATGAAATTACAAAATAAAACAGAAAAATAATCAAGTAATTTAAAAGAAAAAATCACTTATGTTTTTATTACATTTAAAAAAAAAAGGAAAACTTTTGGTTCCAAAATTATTGATTTGTACATAGATTCGAACCGAAAAAAAACACCTTATCTACAGGGTTGACTGTGCCCATACCATAGTTAAACCGTTGCAGTCTCACATTCGAAGATGAATTTAGCACGTCCTTGTCTCTATTTAGCTCGCGTAGCTAGTAGAGAACTAGTTGCTATATCATACGGGACATAATAACATTAAGATAGTAAGCCTCCTATGGTAAGGTGGCATTTTCGTAAACATAAATAATAATGTTTGTTGCGCATAGTCTAAACGGTATAATTGATCATAATTTATAAGATATTCAAGAAAAACGATTTTAATCGATTTTTCCTTTTAGTTTTGTTACAAAAAAATGTCTTATCTCACATAAGTGATATTTTCAAATTTGTGTCTTAACTACACAGTACAATTAAAGAAGTTAAGCGATTTTTCAAAAATGTATAATATATAACGAAACCAAAATAATAAAATGACTTAAGTGAGTTTAAGCTGTTCTCGCTTTTGGACCCAGAACTAATTCAAATTATCCACACACATTCTAAAGTTTTCTAAATTCTTTATTAAATGACTAATTTGGATTTAAAAATTATAAATCAAAACTTTTCGTTGACGGTTAAAATTACCTATTTTTTCCTAATGCATTTCGTATTTTTCTCAAAAGTGATATAAGTGATATATAATTAGACAATATTTTTAAAATCTTACCACATTGCAAGCGTTTAAATCTGGACTAGTTTAAGAAATAAAATCTTCGGTTACGTTTTTTATTTAGCGCAGTTTATGTATAATTTTACTTATAAGGCATAATATGTTTTGTGTACTTGTACCAGCACAAATATTTGATAAAACGAACTTAAGATACTTTTCTTAGAGGCACTTAATTTATTTTCTTAAGTCGATATAACTTTAAATTCGCTATTAAGACTGTGTCCGAAACCACGATAAATCTTTGTTAATACAAATTTTTGACATTTCTTTGATAATAGAATAGATTCAAATTATCACAGTCAATTGCTACGATAATTTTTGACAAATACCAAAATTTTCTATAATAAAATCCAAACTCATCGTGTAGGTGTAGCTTACTCGGAAATGTACAATAAAACATATAAAATTCACTACTTGGTTTTGTGATCGTACCATTTAAAAAAAAAAACATATAAAAACATCAAGTTGCATTTGCGACAAAATGTGATTATGTAAAGCATTTCGAGATCGAAAAATCGATGTTGTTCGATAGTGACATTTTCTGCATTAATTTTGTTGCTATTTTTAATTTTCAATTTTTTTAAGTTTTAGCGTCTTATATCGTTACAAGTTGTAGCGTCTAATGATTTATGTCAATGTCAAAATTTTATTTCGAAATCGCTTACATAAAGCGATTATGTAAGCGTTAAAAAAAAACTCGGCCATCTTGTCGGTAGTCGAAATGCTTATATAATCGCACCCAAGAAAAATATGAACTTTTTCGTTACTATGAAAATTTCAATAAATAATGCACACAAATATAAATGTAATTTTTTTCGTAAAGTTTTAGTTCCTCACAAAAAGTGAATTTAAAAATATATAAGGCGGGGAAATAATTCAAACAATTATTATACTTTTCGGACAGCGTAATTAAAAATTGGAAAAGTAGTCAAATAAACGTCAAAAATTTATATTCACAAATATTTATGGGTTTCGGAACCAGTCTTAGTATACTAAAAAGCTAACGATGAGTTAAAATGTTGTTCTAAATATAGTAAGAGGTTTTAAATAGCCCCGCTACAAACCAATTGCAATTAAGTTCATAACAAAAAATTCATAAGTTCATAAATTACATTTTCTCTTTGATATTTGACTCTAGTGAGTTCAATTATAACATTTTTATGCCATAAAAGCGTTTGCTTAGAAATTAAACATTTTGAACCTCAAAAAAAATGTTTTATTTAGTTTTTTTGCTTTATGCTCTGTTATAATGCCAAGATGTGATTCGCTTACGTATTTTGCTACTAAGCTTTGTTTTATACCAAATGTTGACAAAAACAGCTTTTTGCAAACTTAAATGTGGATTTTATTTGAAATTTACTTATATATAAGAAAAAAGCTGCTTCTGAAATTTTCCATATTGCTTGTTGCTCCTCTTTTTACAAAAGTTTCTCGCACTAAACCATAAGCTTTTGTTTTTGTTAATTTTTTTAACAATGATGGGATTGCTTGACATTTTTCCAAACTACTGACTTACGTTTCAGGATTATAATCAGACTCATCTTCTGATACAGAACCATATTCTGATACTTCCAATAATTTAATTTCGTTTATTTCGGTTTAGTACTTTAGCGATCTATGATTTTGGCAGTGAAACTAAAAAGCCCATTGCACACTCAACAGCTCCGAGTTATTTGCTGGTAAATTATTGACCAATGAAGGATTGTATCGAATTCAGTCAATTTATCACCAGTTGAATGAGAAGATTGTAATTTTTTATTAGTGCCATAATGCTTTTAGTTTCGTCTATCTGCACAGAAAACCTATAAATTAACATTTGACTTTCGTTTACCTACAACATTTATTTTAAATTGAAAATTTTAATTAAAATATTATTTCAAACGCAATATTACATTTATCAAATCAATAATACTAATAACTATTATTACAAGAGCAACTTACCGCATGTCTGAGGGTCTACTATTGTTTTCGAATATTTACGTTAACTTTCGTCTATCGCTAAACTCTGAACGAACGTACATCCTTATTTTTAATACTACTGCTTTCGATTATCAATATAGGCTTTAGTACAAACATTATGAAGTGTTTCCACTGTAGATATTTTGCTTTTAGTACTTTCTTCCTGTCAAAAATATCATATCGTTCATAATTCTAGTATTTCAAACTAAATGAAAAATGTTTCTATTTGTGAGAATGGTACTTCCGATTTTTTTGTTTTTATTGAATTTTTCGTTAAAAACTAAAACAACACAATAAAAACAAAAAAATCGGAAGTATCATTCTCACAAATAGAGATTATTTTATTGTCTCCTTTTTATTTTGTATGGAATACTGCTTTAAATGATATAGCAAAGAATAAACCGATAGATCGATCTCAAGCGATAAAAAGCAATCTCGTTTCCAAAAGTACAATTTTTTCTACTCAAACGTCAAATTTTCGTTAACGTTTTTAATAGGCGAAAGCAATATGTAGTACTGCAATATGTAATTGGTTGCGTTTAATTAACGAAAACGTTTGAAAGCAATAGTAGGCCGTCTGGCTTCTATAACAGAATACTACAGACACACGGCAATGCATATAAACAAAAGTTTCTGAAGTTAATCAGTAGACGGATTATAATTGGAATCTAATAGTCTACCCAGCGAGTCCGTAAGAAACATTACGTAATTTGACGAATGTTACTTCTAATGGCAAATTCAACAAGTTGCCTTGGTTTGAGATGCGTATAAAATGATTTGACATTACCTTCAGTTGGTTCCGTAGTTTTCGTTCTGTTAACTTTGTTAAGTAGCAATTCATTTAAACGAAACTGTTTCGTTCAGTTTTTGAAAATGCACTGGTCAGTAACATGCGGACTCGATCTATCGTATTCTTACTTAAAGTTGTTACTGAGTCACTGATTTGTCCATATGTCGTTAACACAATGTGCAATAGTCGTCATTTAAAATAAATTATACAACCACATTGTTGGTTAGACAATTTTGTACGGTCGACTTAAGAAATTATGCCTTGTGAGTGAAGATATATATATTTATATATATATATATATATATATATATATATATATATATATATATATATATATATATATATATATATTTTATTTTATTTTATTATATTTTATTTTATATTTTATATTTATATAACATAAAAAAGTTGCCTTTTTAATTTTTTAAATAAACATTTAAATCGTACGTAATGTAAACGGTTAAAAGATATTCTTAAGATTTTATATTTTATTATATAATTTGCTATGCAAACAATGTTTTTTACATATTGAATCGCTAGTCAAACACGAAATATTTAGTTGGCCATAAACTTTTTTAATTTTTTTTTTTTTTTTTAATAATATTTTTTTTGCAATTTAATACTAATAAGTATATGTTCAATAAAATAAAAAGACAAATCAGATTACTAAATAAAATACATTGTCTTCCCCAGCTCCCGTTTAAACCAAAAGTAAAATTGAGTTACATAGATTAAATCAGTTTGCGATACATTAAACATTTTTTTTATATGATATTAATAAAAGTTAAAACTATATTGTTACAGTTAACATTAATTTACAATTAAGTGACCTTTAATTTTCACTAAAATAATACAATTTTATGTAACATGTACTTAGATATGTCTCTCAAATTAATAATAATCGATAAACGAAAACTATAATTATAAAATAATTACAAAAGTGCTTTCAAATTTTACAAAATAATAATTTTAAAAAAAATATACAATTTAATTTTTTTTATTGTATTACATATATATTTAAATTATATAATACAATTTACACAATTATTATATAATAATATAATTAAATGTTAAATAACATTTATATAAGTAAATAAATTATTATAAAGTAAATTAATTTATATTATATGAATATATTTTTTATTTAAAATGAAAATAAAAAATAATAATAATAACATAAATTTAATTGAAAATAACTTAACTTTATATAAAATAAATAAAAACAAATTATTTAATTTTTAAATGATAGATTTATGGTTTTCTATCTTATAGAATTGTTTAAAAAGAAAAATTAGTAATTTCATTTTAAACAGATCAATAGATATTTTAAAATGAATATGTGGTATTATCAGCTACGATCGATGTTAATTTAAAGGTCTGATTTTCCAGAAAAGAAACAAATCAAAACGCTACATATCCCGAAGAAGTGAGGGAAATGATTAAAAATAAAAAGAAAACACTTAGAATTGTCATCTGGAATGCAAATGGGCTAATCCAACATATTCCAGAACTAGAAATATTTTTAAATAATATTTTTAAATTTTGGCGCCAAAAATACATTTTGGAGATCAATACTAACAACCCTCAAAGGAAAGGAGCTACTTAGCGCAGGTCAAGCAACGAAATGCATATTTTACTCTGGAGGTAAACCAATATACTGGCCTATGGATCTAAATAAAATTCCATATCTCATAGATTTTTATGTAACAAAAAGGATATCAGAAAACTACATATTCATAGAAGACAGTGAAAGACTATCGTCAGATCATTCTCCTGTAATCATGACTCTCAGTGCAACGATCGTTAACAAAGAGTCGCTGCCTAAATTAACAAACAATAGAACCAATTGGAAACTGTTCCAGAAACTAGTTAGCGATAATATTAATCTTCAAGTGCCAGTTATTTTAGTAAAAAATAACTCGAACACAAACAACTTCTCTTTGCAAGTTCGAGAAATGGTTAGAGAAAAACGTAAAGCACGAAAAACATGGCAGAGAAATCGGGCCCCACAAAGTAAAACGATACTTAATTATCTAAGTAATAAACTAAAATTTTTAATCAAAGAAAATAAGAATGAATCGATTCAAAATTACCTTACTGGTCGAAAAGATACCGATTATTCTCTCTCGAAAGCACCAAAAAGCCTAAAAAGACCTAAAACGCAAGTACCTGCAATCAAATGTGATGATGGAACTCGGGCCAGAAACGTAAAGGAAAAAGCTGATTTGTTTGCATTATATCTTGGAGATATATTCAAACCTCTCCCAAGACAAACTTCAGATGAAAACATTACACTGTTAACAAAATGGACAGCCAAATCATAAAACCTGTCTCTTTACAAGGGTTAAAAGTTGAAATAATTAATGTAGCATTCAGACTTAACTATGTTCCGAATCAATGGAAAGTGGGAGAAGTGATAATGATACTAAAACCAAGCAAACCACCTAACGACAAAAAATCGTACAGGCCGATTTCTTTGCTCCCAACTATTTCTAAATTATTCGAAAAATTGCTGCTTAAGAGACTTAAATGAATCATAGAACAAAGAGATCTCATTCTCCCACCAATTTGGTTTCAGAGAAAACATTCGACTATAGAACAGGTCCATAGAATCACAGACATAATTGAAGATGCGCTGGAAAGCAAAAAAATACGTCCAAGTATTTTCTTTGATGTAGCACAAGCCTTCGATAAAGTATGGCACAGAGGACTAGAATTTAAACTGCATCGAGATCTACCAAAGCAGTTTTATCAGATTCTAAAATTTTACTTAGCTGATCGACATTTTAGGCGAATCCAGTTAAATGAAACCAAATCAATTCATGTTAACTTCAACAACAAAAAAGTTTCTGGATACCAGTCAACTCACAGCCAGTTCCACATGCCAATACAGCAAAATATCAACGCTAAGCTGAAGTGGAAAGAGCATATCAAAAAGAAAAGAGCTTAACAGCAAATACAGAAAAATGTACTGGCTTTTCGAGCTATCACTACATAATAAACTGCTGCTTTATAGGCAAATTCTAAAACCAATATGGACCTACAATATTCAGCTTTGGGGATGCACCAAAAAGACCAATGTGAAAATAATACAATCATTCCAAAACAAACGTGGTATTGTAAATGCACCATGGTACATCAAAATGATAATATCTATAGGGACTTAACGATGAAATACGTCAACGAAGAAATCAGGAACCTAAGGATGAGACCTCTAGAAGTAGGGCAGCAAGAATAAAATAAACTAATTCGGGACTAACCGATGGGTTATATCCCCACAAAAATTGAACACCGGATATTAAAGACAAATTACTAAATGAATTGTAGTTCAGTTGTAATAAAACTATAAATAAATAAAAAAAAACAAAATTCACCTTGAGGAGACATTTTAACCATACTAAGACAAACAGCAGAGGAAGACAGTAATCTAGCTGATAAAATTGATAAGCAACGAATAATAGCAGTAACCCTGCATGAACTAAATTAGGAAATTAAAAATAACCTGAACGTTTAAAAGGTTTTGAAGAAAGTCTTAATAGGTCAGGTAATTGAAACATTGTCAGAAAAAGGGATGAAGGTATTATTGCACATAATGAATGCAGCTATCCGATTAAGATACGTACGAAGGCAATAGCATGTTGCAGAAGTAATAATGATACTAAAACCAAATAAACCACCCAGTGAAAAAGCTTCATACAGGGCAATATCTCTGTTTCCAAAACTATCAAAATTTTTGGAAAAGTTACATCTATTAGAAGAAAGAAACATTATTCCTCCACATTAATTTGGTTTTAGGGAATAACACTCGAATATAGAGCAAATTCATTGAAATACGGCCCAAGCGTTTGATACAGCGTTTTTTTACATTGTTATCTGCCGAGACATTTTTACGAGCTATTGAAATCGTATGTTTCAGAGAGACACCAGCGAGTAACCAAAGTTGAAATTAATACGAAAATAGTCGATTGGATGCCGGTACATACCTTAAGTTTTTTTACCGATTTTCTCATGAATTAAATATATAACGTCACGATATTTGCCTAAAAAATAATTAGGATGTCCCTAAGTATTGGAGCACCATTTACGCAAAGATAATTAGGCATCTAGCAAAATTGATATAATAATTTTCCTCATTATTACTGCATCTTCTACAGAAATGCAACCAGTCAACAAATCGTCGACATAAAAGTCATTACGAATTAATGTACTAGCTGGTTGACTGGATTGAAAATTGGTTCATTCAAAACAACATATGGACCCATTCATCAATAGGTTATCCACTTGACGATTTTACCAAGCCGTCAAAGACGACTCTCAGCATATTTTTCGATGAATCGGGTTTCATTTCCATATGGTTACGAGTTTCATATTCCCTCATAATAAAGAGTTGTATTGGATTTGAATTTACGTATTAATATTAAGCCGCTTTTCGAGAATTAGAAATCTTTTCTTTGCTAGGAATAATAAATCACCCAGCAATGCTGGACTGTTAGCGAAAGGAAATTTAACTATGAATTTTCCATCGATGTCTCTAGAGAACTTCTCTTCGAAATGTTTCTCACAATTAGATTTAGGTAATGATTCATCGTTAGCATGGCATTCCTCTGTATTCCAAAACCTTTTCAATCATTGATCTAAGTGAGGTTCAGGTGGAACTAAGCTTCAATTGCTGTAAGTTAATGATGGAATTGAAGTTCGTCCAGTTTTACCAATGGATTGCAGATTGAAATTGTTGAATTTTGAATGCTGGTAGAATTAATCATGCAACTTAAGGTAGATAAAGATGGGCCAGAATTGATCTGCAATGAATTGAAAAGCTTGTGTACTAATTGGAGATGCTTTTTTAATCAAATGCAAGATTGTATGATGTTAAATTTGGTACACATCAGTAATGTTACCCAATTTGACCCGACTCTTTTTGCATTTAAGAGAAGGTACAATGTCGTCACGAATTATTATAATTTCGCCAACCACCTATTCCAAAAATGGCGCTTTAATTGAACAAACACTTTCCATCGTTGTTTTAGAGCCATCTTCTGCTCCATTATGTCAGTTTCTGGATTGCTTACAAGTGAACGACCAATCAAAATCATCAGCTGGTGTGATTATGAATATTTCAACAGCGTTGGAAGTTTGTTTAACACACAGAGATCGCGAATTGAGCACTGCCTTGACCTAGCTGCTTTACGAGAGTCTTTAATTCCTCTTTTGTTAAACTAGCTTTTGCCATCACTCTGCGTATATGAAATTTATCACCTGAATGATAAAAGTTCCGGTTGATATGGTTATCTCTGCACATTGTTTTAAATTTTAATCTCCTGATCGATTTCATTGGGGCGTAGCATCTCGTACATTAAGTTGGCTCCATCAATGTTTGTTGGCTCCATTAAAGTTTGTTTTTGTTGTCGATTTACCTCCAATCTTATGATGAACAAAAGCAGCACCACAAAAGTCCATTGAAGTATCATATAATTCAGATGCAATTGTTACACGCTCAGCAAGCAAATCTCCCATCAACTGCGAAATAAAGCGTGGTCAAACTATAGCACAACGTACGCATTGAACTTAAGTGACAGATTTTCTTCACAACCTGACAGTAAAGCCTAAAGTCCTACATACAGTTGCTTTCTAGGTAGATATGTGAGTAGTGATTCTGTTAATAAACGCCTAGGGGGAAAAGAATGAGATGCTTCGCTGAATAGTGCCATCCTTATTTAAAAAGAGCGATATAGATTTCAGGTTTACATCTTTTATTCAGTCAAGCTTGCTAAGCTCTTTAAGCCCATCTTCGTGGCACTTATGTTGAACCAAATATACAATGAGTTGAGCACCATCTTCAACTTTAGATTTTTTTAAGCGGCTGACATGCAACATCGTTGCGATCATCTTTTGAAATTACTCGTGCTCGGGTGAGTGTATAGGAATGATGGACCCAAAAACCACAGTTCGCAGTCTAGTAACAGCACGAGTGCAATTTTCCATGGTAAGGAAGTACTCGCTTTAATTCGTATATTTCCAGCCTCTCAGTTGGGACATCATAAATTTATTTTAGTGAGAACGAAAACGACAAAGAATCAAAAATAAATCGGTTTGTACTACAGGTTTCCGGAACATCCTTCATATGGTTCAGAGCTCGATATTCGTCCATAAATTGACACTACATTTCACGTAAATCTGAAGGTCTCATTAGACGTTTAAAGAGGCTGTAAAAACGTAATTTTTGAAGGAATTAATGCTAAGCAGAGCTGGTAACTTGAACAAGAAATACGGATGTGTCTCGATTAAATTTTAACTATGAAAAATCTTTTATTTGGCTTTATGATTTTAACGTGTCACTTGATTGATGGTTTAATCAGAACTGAAGTTAGCTACAAAAGTTAAATACAGTGGAACATATGCAATGATTCGAATGCGTTCAATGACAATTTTGTCATGTTTGATGAGTTACTAAGGGGAGCTATAAATGGCAAGCGAAGAACAAATCGGCCGTCAATGTCTCTTGTGTGTGGCTGCGATGTGTTTATCGACCGGTTGATCAAATCGGACGCCCAGAAAATATCTCTAGTTCCCAGAAAATATCTCTAGTACAATTTTAGGAAGCCTAGATGCGTTAATGAGAAGAGCAGGATTTACTGTTGCCTGAGGGTCTGGTTTTATCTTCGGCACCTTTAAATCTTCGATTCAAAGTTCTGTGTCCGGATCAACATTCTTGTATATTGCCTTTATCTCTAGCACGAAAATCACCAATTATTTTTATGACGTCGAGCCATGGTATGGATTATCTAAATTTATCTTTGGATCATCTAAATTTATCATCTAAATTTTTCACCTCCACTGTACAGCACATGCAACTCTCAGAAGACATATGTTTTTAATGTAGAAGCTGAGAATCTTACATTCAAATAATACAATCATATATTGTGTCCACAAATTCGCATATATGATAGGCGATCACTGATCGCCTAAATATAATCAAATAATGCAAAATCCTTATAAAGTCGTAAAAGTAAATTTGAATTAAAATCTTTACAAATGCATGATTTGTCATGTATCGTAATAACAATTGACTTGTTCTTTTGTGTAGACTTTTTTGTATATATTTTTATAAAAAAGTACTAGAAAATATAATCTCTCCAAATATGAAAATGTCAAAAACCTACTTACGTTCTGTCAGATTAAAAAATATCACGGCGGCGGTCGCACACCGGACGATTTCTTAATAATTTTAATTCAGCTTTCTAACTAAAATAAATTAAAATGATTGAACAACAAAGACAACGGGTCGAACAAGAAATCACCAAAATGATAAACGAAATGGATAAATCATTTCTACGTAAAATGCAGGTATTATAAAATACAATTTATTAGGTTATGTTATGTCATCGGGGCCGATTAAAATATTTACAGGTTGAAATGCATTTGTGTGCGGCCAAATGTTGTGAAGATAAAACCGGTAGTATAGAATCAGTACAACAATGTGTCGAACGATGTTCAACTCCGTTGACACGGGCTCAAAGCTACGTACATCGAGAATTGGATGGTTATCAAAATCGTTTACAACGATGTGTTATGGATTGTAATGATGAAGTTAAGGATCGTATGCCACCAAATCCATCCGAAAGTGATATTTCAAAGTATACAGGGCAATTTGAACGATGTGCGGTCAAATGTGTCGATAAACATGTCGATTTAATTCCGTCTATGCTAAAATCGATTAGAGCTGTACTAAGTAGAGGGCCGAATGCGATTCCAGACGCATAATATTTTCCATGTAGAGATCCAAAGTTCCTCTTCCAATTTAAGGCAAACGTTTTATTTAGATGTAGCAAATCATCTCAAATTGTATTAAAGCGAGATTGTAATGTATATAATATTATGTTGTACTGTACATTTTTATTATTTCACAGAAATTTAGAACAAATTTGTTATACGTTCATTGCATTTTATCGAATAATGCATTTATATAAAACAAAAATAAGGTTATGATTTTAAAATTAATTCATAATTTAATAGTTTAATATAATAATTAAAAATACATAAAATTTAAGTTTTTTTTTTCTTATTTCCTAGGCCTCATTCATTATTTGTCCGTTTACCATATTTGCTCCAGAACGTCACAGGGCATTTTGTTCGTTGTCCCGTTTTCTTATTGAAAATACTACAAAATTCAAAAGGTGGACAGTACAAGTGTAACGAAACGGCACAATCTGTATTACTTGGATTTTCGACTCGATGCAATCCTAAATTATCGTTTATGTAGCACACACCG
Organism: Tipula confusa; assembly: GCA_963556175.1. Classification (NCBI taxonomy): domain Eukaryota; kingdom Metazoa; phylum Arthropoda; class Insecta; order Diptera; family Tipulidae; genus Tipula; species Tipula confusa. The sequence continues at coordinate 74,954,250 of OY744477.1, forward strand.
TTTAGTTCTAAATTTGTTCGGGAAATTTCTTGTAACTCTTCACCATTATATTCTTTATCGGTATCGGAGCCATCGTTATTATCCGAAGCTTGGTATAAATTACATGCAGAAACATTTTCATCGGTATCGGTTTTTGTTGGCCATGCGTAACGAACCTCGGCTAATTCACCTTGTAGCATTTTCATAAAACAATGTGAATCGGCATGATCGTGAATTGTAGAACTATGGCCTTCACCCCAGCATAGAATTATTAAATTAAATTTTCCATTTCCTTCATCCACTAAATTTCGTGTGTATCTAAAAATAAAATAAAATTTCAATTTTAGTACATCATGGTTTGAGTCTAGGATAAAATTAACCGATTGTTATAAAGACGTTACAAATCGACGCCATTTTGTTTTAATTATTTACAATATTATAATAGAAATTAGTTAATGTTCCTTGACCTTACTAATTATTTTATTGAAAAGAATTTATTGATAAATATTAGGAAGTATAAATATTTGCACTGTGCAATGCATATCGAATATTTATCGTGTTCTAATTGTTTTGTATCAAAATCATTGAAATCGATAACATATAATATTAATCTTTCAAGTGTCTGTTATCCGTATGATGTGCCATTAAATTGATAAGTACACATTTCTAATTAATATAGATACGTTTTGATCTGTATCTAGACGTTAGAGAAAATAAACGAATCGCACGTTTTTTTTTTTTTTTTTTTTTTTTTTTATATTTTTTGATACAAAATACTTGTTTATATACTTTTTTGCGAATAACGCGTTTCGTGTAAATTATATATAGTATGATGCTTTCGTGTCATTTATGAAAATCCAATGAAAATATTGTGATAAGTTGTAATTTCAAAACAGACCAGCAGCGTAAATAACAAACAACAGCGTGACAAAATAAAAATAAAAAAGTTCAAAACTTTTTATTTTCATTTTGATAAACTTTTAACCTTTGTTTTGTCGTAATATAATTTCGTGTAAAATATTTTACATATATTTAATTAGCTCATGGTTTTTTTGTTTTGGTCGAAACACGATAAACTTACCTATAACGATCGAATTTTGCAAATTTTTTCCATTCCGCTGGTTTCGATTTGTACGACAGTAGCAAATGATTCACATATTCGATATTTACGTAGTCAGTATCAAATGCTTTATGTAGTTCAGCGATTAATTCGTTTAGGGATTTAATTGATTTGGCATTTTTTAATGGTTTTTCAAGGCCCACAAATGTTTTGGTCAATTCGCGTAATCGTAGCTCTTTTAATTTTTCATGATCTTCGATACGATTTTCAACCGTTGCTGACATACTGATGACGTAAACCTAAAAAAAAAATTTTATTGGTTAAACATCATTTTTCAAATGTTTTTTTTTATTTGTTGTGGGGGAATTTGACTTTTTAAATGAAATTGTGTAAATTTTAGCGGTTTTTTCATTGGATAGTGAATATGGTGAATAAAGTTCACTGATTTACGTCAGTTGATAATACAAATATAACATTTTAAATCGTGAAGTTGTTTTGTACTAAAAATACAATGATCGTATTAGTAACTTTTGTTAGGGCGTAATACTCCTTTGTTAGCATTGGTCACATCACTAACTAAGTACATAGACATGATGTACTTAGCCTCTATAATCACAAACTATATAACCTCTTAAGTACATTTAATTAGGCCAGGTACTAAAATTATCATTTACCTTAACAATAACTTTTGTAAATTATAATAATTAAGTCTTTTAAAATCACAATTACGTTTAATTACGTAAGTACTAAAAAACTAATTAGTTTTGTGCACAAATCACTTTTTTTAACTTAAATTAATAATCACAAACTATGTTAAATTACGAAAACAAATTGTTAATTAAGTTAAAATTATTAACGGTAATAATTAATTTATAGTTTATTATTTTTCTTCACTTTGGTTTTAACGTCTTAAATTCTTTTGAAATAATAAAGTAAATTTTCTTCTCCTACTTCAATTTATAAGTTTAAAATGTTATTAAAAAATTTACAAAAATAAAAAAAAAAAAAAAAATTATCAATCAAACGAATAATAATAATATTATATAAAAATATAAATAAATAATAATAATAGCTACAGATAAATTTATTTTGACACTCTAGAAATAATAAGAATAAGAACAACAATAAGATAAGATGAGAAGCTCTTGTCGCGCTGTTTGGAAGATAAGAAAGTTCGTCGTTATTTTTTTTTGTTTATATAAATTTGTTGGTGCTAAGGCTTGGTCTTACGTAAATACAGTGGACTTTTCAGTTTGTATAGTATTGGTGGAGAGGTTAAATATCTTATCGTTAAAAAAATTTAATTTATAATTTGACTTAAACGCAAACTTTCCATACTTTTCGGCAATCAAATTTGTGTAGTGATTTTGTTTGTTTATTATTATGAACTTTTGCGTTTATCTTGTTCCAATCTAGAATAGCTTAACTTGCGTACTTGAATTAAAGTCAATCGAACATTATAAAGTTTTTAAGCAAACATTGAATTGAGGTAGAAATGGTGGTTTGAGGTCGAAGAGTAGAATCCTCGATTGACCCAGTCTTTTTTATACCCATTAGAAAGACACAAACGATATCTAATCCAAGCTTCAAAACGGCAAGATTGTGGAAATGGTGATCTCGACCACAACAAAATCATGAATCCAAAAAATAAAAAAAAATTCGAGTTTTATGCCACAAATCGTACATTGCGAAAATCCAAAAAATGATGGGTCCAATGAAACTGCATGATGCATAGTTTAGTGACACTTGTTTGCGGGAACATGACACTATCTATCTATTGCTAGAACAGTGTCGCATACCAAGCAATTGGCACAGTGGTTAAAGCTGCGGTGTTTGGGACGGGAGGTACCAGGTTCAAATCCTAACGGGGGAAGGTTGCAAAAAGGATTTTTCATCACCTGATTACGATTGTTGATGACAAAGAACACAACTATGACCCCCTTAACAGGGGGATTATTATTCGAACCTGTGTTCGTACGTCCTCGATGGTGACGGCGTAAGGTAGGACTTTAAAAATGAACCGCGAATGAGTTGGAAGAGCTTCGGCCCCAGAAAAGATTGCAGGGTCAAAAAACAAAAAAAAAATGTCCAACCTTTTAAAGGCCTTGATGTTTCTGGACATCATTAGTCTACTGGCTGACAACTTTGCACTCTGCTTCACCATTATAATTGGTTTTTTTCCTTTTGGGTAAGATTTCAGCAGTAACGCAAGTGGTCTATGGTTTCCTTATCATGACCACACTCTTACCTGCTTGTTTTGCTTAAATGGAACCATTTAAGATAGAATGATATTTTGCCATACTCCGTCAACATCTCAGTTAATGGTGCACTAAACTCAAGCCTTTTATCCAATCTTTCATCGATGTTTGGAAGGAATTTGAAAGTTGTCCTTCCATCCATCGAATTGTTCCATCATTTTTGCCATATTGCAATATATGCTTTCCGTATCTGCCTCTTGAGCGAACCAATAAGGTTAACTTTTATTTGTCCAGCGTGCAATACCATGTTCCCGTAGGTCATACTTATCCTTTTTCTTAATTTATACCTTGCAACTTTTTCTTGTAGCAATGGGTCAATTGGTATTATATCTGCTGGTATTAGTTGTCAAAACAGAGACTGTTTGTCAGGCTGTGCTTAAAACTTCTGAAATTTTAAGTCTTCCTGCACTGAACTTATATACGAATCCCCATGGTTCTGCATCACCATGCTCTATAATGAATCGCTCCATACTAAAAGCTGGCTGATTTTATTCACATCGCTAATGTATTCATTATGGCGGGGATCGATGATCGTTGAAGAGATCGGACGTGTTTTTTCCGATCTCCTCAATTTTAAAATTAGTTTTTTTTTATTTATATTTCTTTTGTTTTTGTTGTGTTGTTTTTGTGTTTTTTTTTGTGTTTTAGTTTGAGTAGCTTTGTGTGTGTGTGGTTTTGAAGTGCTAAATTGGAACTTGTACTCTGTCGTTTTCCCAGAGATCAGGTATCAGTGCATCATTTTTAATGTGCATTTTTTATTTTTATTTCTAAGTAAATTGGTGTAGGTACATAAATACCGTTGGTGATTTTTTTTTATATTAAATAAATAGTTATAATAGAAATTTCTCTGAAAAAACGGAAAACGATAGAGAACGAAGGAGAAAACATAAATAGAAATCAAAAATATATATATACATATATATATATACAGATCTGCCGTTTTTGTTTTAATGTATAAATTGTATTAGTATATGATAATATTATTTGTATTGTTAAAAATTGTACATACATCTCATCAGAAGAAAAAATTGTTATTTAATTCTCTGACATTGCATGTAATTTATATTTCGTTATTATATTTGTTGAGGTTTTTGTTTTTGTTATTTTGATTTTATTTTGTTGATGCGCTTCATTTAACGGGTGATTACCAAGTTGCGTCGTCGATGCATTGATAAAATTGTAAAATAAAATGTTTAATAATATTTTATTAATTTTTTTTTAATATGTAGAAAAACGTTAATTTTATTGTTAAAAAAAAAAAAAAAAAAAAAACAAAAAAAAAAATCATGTATGGTAACACAAATACAGTCGTGGTTGGGATTATTATTTGTATCGAGCAGAGATGGTGTGGTTTGTTCTGTGGAAGTTGTCATTAGGAATATGAGCTTAATGGAACAACTACAGGGACAATTTTTTTTTTTTTTTTTTTTTGTATAGTCATTGTTAGTTGTTGATTTTTCATTTGGTGAGACGGAGGATTGGGAGTCTTTGTAGTTCGTGATTCTTTGTACCTCATGATAAAGTTGACTAAAAATTACAAAACTAATCCAAATTTATTCACTTTTCCCCGTAAACTCAGTAGGAGGTACTGCCACCGTTGTTATTAACAACTTCAAGGTAATACTGCATGGATTGGATCAGGTTTTCTACAATTTGGTTAAGGATTTCATCACAAATGAGTTTTATTTCGTTAAACATTTGCATTGTGCGTTTTTTTTAATAGTTGTTGTTATTTTTGTTTAATGTAATGCCATAGATTCTCTATAGGATTAAGTTCAGCGATTTGTGGTGGCCAGTCTAAAGTTTTTTGTTCCACATCTTTAGGAAATTTAGTTATAAATTTACTTTTGTGGATTGGAGTTCTTATCATTTTACATCCGAAAACTACTGCATATTCATTAAGGGCTTCCAAATATGTGCTTGAAGTAACTTTTTCGTTCAGCATTGTGAGATCTACTATGTCATTTTAGCTAAAACACTCTCAAGCCGTTATTTTGCCTCTTCTACTGTGCCGAATTAGCATTGTTATATTACAAAACTTTCTTTATTGAGGTGTCGAATAAAAATAATATTTTCCGTTGCTTCCTTCTAAAGAAATGCACGATTTCTAAGTCACAAAATATAAAAATTGGAATATAGGTGACAGGGTAGTCAATAAGATTGAATGATTTTGTTGCGTAGCATCTTTGCAATATTGTTGAAGTTGTTGTTAGTTTTTATGCAATGCCATAGATTCTCTACAGGATAAAGATCGGATATTTATAGTGACTTGACCCAAATGTTCAATAAATTTAGTTATAAATTTACTTTTGTAGAATGGAGGATTATTTTGCTGTAATAAGTGTGTTCTTATCAATTTGCGATTTAATGTTAGCACATTGAACGTGTTGTTCCGGCCAATGGTTTATGGACAGTATATTTTGGTTACGAATCATAATCAAGGTTTTGTTTTGTAATTCTATCGATGTTTCGGGCTAGCTGCCCATCTTCAGGATTTTTTGCTGGTTATAGGGAGGAGGGAGAGTAGGGGTTGCACAGACTAAAATGGAAGACTTAGCTTGATGTATGGAACATTGGATGGATAAAACTTACATGGGGGGTTGTATGTGAGTGTGGATGGCACAATGTGTGGTTATGCAGACGACGTATTAGGAAATAGTTGATTTGTTTTATGCATCACAAGGGTAGATAATGGTAGTTGGCATCGGTTGCATTGAGTTGTCTGCATATGAATGGAAAGATTGTTTACTTCGGGAAAACAAGTTAAGAATTCGCGCCGTAATTTTGAGTACATAGCGGGGTGAAGGATTGATGCAGGATCATATGAGCGTAGATATGTGGTGTACATTGGCATTGCTAGCGGGTGGATCGTGAAGGATGGATGACGGTATCTTGTCTTCATAAATACGCCGGTGCGGGGCCATAGTGACGTTATCATAAGTTTTGTGACCTATATAGTATTGTTTTAGTTATCTAAAATATTGTACATGTGTGGTTTAGGCGGGAACACGTGGGCAGTGCTGTTGTGCTGGGAGGGTTCTGACTATTATTGATAAGCTATTAGTGGTATATATCAATAACGGTCGGAACTTTTTTAGTGCAGCTGCATTGTTCATGTGTTTTCGTTTGTATAGGGTATGTGCAGTGTTTTGGATGATTGAGGTATAGTGTTGTATGGGTCATGAAGTGTATGATCGTGTCATTGTGGTTTTGCATTGGTGTGTGTGTGTGTGTGTGTGTGTGTTTGTGTATGTGTGTGTTTGTGTATGTATGTGTGTGTGTGTGTGTGTGTGTGTGTGTGTGTGTGTGTGTGTGTGTGTGTGTGTGTGTGTGTGTGTGTGTGTGTGTGTGTGTGTGTGTGTGTGTGTTGTGTGTGTGTGAGTACGGGGCATTGTTGTTTATTTTTTGTGATCCATTTGTTGGCAGTGTTGGTGTGCAGTGTCTATTTGTGTTCGTGTGATTTTGTATGGGTTTTTTGTTTCATTGTATACTTGGGATTGTGGCGTGGTTTTTGGCTTGTTTTTTGGGAGAGTGGTCTTTTATTCATGTGCGGACGTCTCGGTACAACTTATGTTAATTATATTTGTTTGTTTTTGTAATGTATGGGAAAAATTTGCAGTTGGCCCGAGGTATCGATATAGTAGTAGGACAATATTTTGATTGTGATTGGTGGCTCAATTTTTTGGTTTATAAATTGTTGGCTGGAGTATCATGTTTGATGAATTGATATTAAATTGCAAATAGCCACCAGCCGTTACATGAAAAAAAAATGTATTAACTTATCAATTTACACCTGGAAACCATTGCATATTCATTAAGGGCCACCAAATATGTGCTTGAAGTAACTTTTCCCGGCAGCACTGTGAGATCTTCTATGTCATTATAGCTAAAACACCCCAAACTATTACTTCGCCTCCTCCGCTGTGCCGAGTTGGCATTGTTATGTTACGAAAGTCTCTTTATTGAGGTGTCGAATAAAAAATATTTCTTTCCGTAGCTTCCATCTAAAGAAAAGAATGATTCGTTGTTTCATAATATTATCCGCCAGACCTCAGCAGGTTTCGCTAAATAGGTACGAGCAAAGTTTTTAGCCGGTTTTTTTATTCTTTTTTTTTATTTTTTATTATTATTCTGGCTTATAAATGGCTTCTTTTTACATTCGCTTCACAAAGTCGTCTGTGTACAGTTTTGACACTAATTTTTATTTCTCTTACTGTTTATCTCACTTAGAACAGATTTTCCTGTACTCAGAGGGTCTCTTTGCACAAGCGTAGCCTTCCTTAGGAATTTTATTTCTTTTACGCCCCCTCCCTTTAGGCATTTTAGGATTTTAAATTTCTAAATTTGGTTCATCACCAAATTGTTGAGGCAGTTTATACTTTACCTGTATTATTATAACTATATTATTATATTATTTTCTTATTATATTATAAGGTATATTTATATTTATAAGATGTATAAATTAGATTTTCAGTGATTATATGACGTATTGGTCGTAAAGCGGTTAATCCAATTGATTTGTAATATTTAATCAAATTTATAAAATCTAATTTATATTATTTTATAATTTTTATAATTTCATATTTTTATAAATGTAAAAAAATTAATTAATTGTAAATTTCAGGCAAAAACTAACCCAATTTATTACAGCATATTAGAAATTATATTATTATATAATTATGTTATTATATTAAGAATTAATGAATTTGTAATTTCAGATTAAAAATTAATTCAATTTATTACAGCCTACGGCTAAGACCAATTAGTTAATTAATAGATTCTGTTTTCAGGGTACCATTACAGATTACAGTAATACAGAGTACCATTACAGAGTACAGTTGCTGATAAGAGATGGCAGAATGCAGAGCAGTACAACAAAAATGTGATTGTCTTACACTAACAGTAGTTTGAATATTGGCTACCGGGAAATCGGACCAATTATGTCATAACTAACATACTTTTCCTTTCCCTAACCCACAAAAATTTACTAACTATTGGCCGCCAAGGTGTCTGTAACCGGGTCGATCTCAATAATTTAACTAGTATCCTTCCATATCCTTCCAAGTAAATGTAAAAACGGGTGTACTGTGGGCCCGGCGCTTTCCGGGATATCCTGCTTAATGCTTGGCAGTACATTCAAAATCAATCAATCAATCAATCAATCGCTAATGTATTCATTATGGCATGCTACATAATTGCATTTTTTTAGTAGTCTTGCTGCGGGATCCTCCTATTTTTGATACACCTTTTCCATTTACGAAACAAGTTATCGAATTTTTTCAAATTTGCACATTTAAGTGCATATCAGGAAACCTTGCGTGACATCAATACTTGATTCACCATTGTAGCAATAGGTGCTTGGCTGACCTTCATTGTTTATAACAAAGAGGACTTTTCTTGGAACAAACTCTGTAACGAAGATTTCTTTTTGTTTGTGTCTCTATTATGCCATAGTTTGAATTTAGCAAGGAAGTCGTCATTGTGATAAAAGTAAGGGTTTTGAGACTCTCCATGCTCTTGACAGGCTTATCAAGCCTATTGATGTAATCCACATGTTCATCAGAGAATTGAAAGTACTGATTACATAAAAATGTGACTCTCAGGACCTCTATAGATCATTATTAAAGGCGCCTATGGCAGCCTTTTGTTGTTACCACCACCAGTGCCAACTTTTGTTGATATCGCCAAACCACCTACTCTTTCTTAAGGCATTTAGGGTTCCTGCATACTGACTATGTCAATTTTCTTATCTTGTGCGGATTGTCTAATTTAATATTCTGCTCTTTGAGGAATGGCCGTAGGCTTTGTTAGATTTTTTACAGCTAACACATTTAGCCCCTTCCGCTTTCTTTGGACATGATTTGTGGTCATGTCCGACATCAACGCAGTGTCCGCAAGTTAGGTCTTATACTTTGCAGGATTTTGCAATGTTCCTAAATACATGGCACTTCAAGGACCTTGAGACTCTGACATAGTCGAAAACATAGTCGAAGATCACCCCAAATATAGTATTACATTCGAGTAGTACTTTCTTGCTTCTAGCTGTTGTTAGTATTTCTATTCCTTGATCGTGAGCGTTGTGCCTAGCAGGGCACATCAGGTAATTATCTGTACTCGTAGCCATTGTTTTCCATCTTACTTTGGCCTGCATTTCCATATTTTTAAAAAAACCTCGCACTAATAATTTAACTCTCTCTGACACGTCAAAAATTTAATGACGACCAATTCATCGATTAGATTCTAGTAAATCTGAGAAGGATGAAAATAACATGCTTTAAATAACCATCAGTCACTTTGTGGTGTCTCATGAAGATGTCCACACAACCACTTTATCTTTATCTACGGTGACTAAAGTAATTTGAAAGACATCCACTATTATGCAGTATCAGCATGGTAAAGACTTTGTCCATTGTTTTTCAGCACATGGTTACGCCTTAGAGATCATGCTATATTATATCATTGCAAAGTGGGTTGTAAGCTGTGGTGCATTTGCGATGAAATCCAAATTATTTAGAAACCCCAACGAAAAGTGTTGCCTCGAGTTATGCATCTCTAATCTTTATCGGTCATGATGCTCGATGGTAATCTCCGGACAACGTCGATTTGCGAAAAATTGTTCATGCTTCGAATAGATTTGTGAAATTGGTCATAAATAAAACCGCATAACGATCAGGCTTTTTTTCGAGTTTAATGCCCGGTATATAGTTACCGCATGACCTCCAGTTACCTTCTTTTTCCACTATATATATGAAGCGAGCACGTCCAATTGCTTTTCGATTTATTGGTGGTATTACCGAAACCTCTGTGCTTGTGCCTAGTATAGAGCCTTCAACTTTAATTATAGGTCCAATTTTCTTGCGTATATGTTGACAGACGTAGCAACGATAAGTTTCTTAAAACTGTCTCGGTCACTTGATCAATTTAGACAAAGCTTTCATTCCTCTCAAAATCTGTAATAGTTTTTGGCATATATCGTTGCAGTTTTGATATGCATTGTAAACGCTAGTTGGTCCTCTTGTTTTGGACTTCATCTCACCTTCACTTTAATCGCCACTAATTTTAGTGAACATATAAAAAATTAAAACGCGGTTAATTGCACGCACAATTGCAGTGTTTACAAATTTTAATAATATTTTACTTGCGGAATCTCTAATATCAATGTGTGACCACGTACACCGCAAAAATGCCAAACTATACAAATTTTAACAAAGTACTAGCATCTACGGTATAAACCTTCGGGAGTGAGTTTTTACTTTTCTTTTTCTGGTTGCGTTCAATTTTGATTTTTCTAGTGGTGGGAATGTGTACTAAACCGAAAAAAGCGCCATGAAGCTGGTACGGCAGCCGGCGTGGAGATGGCAGTCGCATCAAACAAAATATAAAAAAAAAACAAACCAAAAATAACAAAAAGTAGAGGGGATGGATCGGAATGGATCGATGAAGCAGAAAGATTGAATACCGAAGGTAGTGAAAGAAGGAGAATGAGTTATAACAATAGCGACATTGAACAAAGTGGATGACGTGTTTTTTTTCTTGGTGTGCATAATCTATGTTCGTGACGTAGTGGTAGTTTCTAATAGCATGTGACCCCTTCCGAGTCAACCTGCTCCTCGGGCTAGTAATCAGGAAAACTCACGTGCCGGTAGATTGGCACCCAATTAGTGTATCTATTCATCGTCTACCAAACTACCGCTATAGTGTGTGTCGCACGTTACATTTGGCGCCCAATGTGGGGCTCGAACCCACGACCCTGGGATTAAGAGTCTCATGATCTGGAAAAACAACTTAATTTTCAATTGCATTTGGAGGCACAGGGACCGACCGTCAAAAAATAATTGGACTTTAGAAGGTTTGAGACATCGAGAGAGACTAGTTTCAATCGAAGATGCAAAAAGGTTTAACAAGGCAACTGAAAAGATGTGAGGCAATCGATCCCTCAACCTCTCAACAAGCAAAACATAATGTCACACAAAGCGATGATGTGGCATCAATCGGAGTTGATTTAAATCGTAGCTCCACCCAAAGATGGTTAGATGCAGGTATGCTGCGGATTGAACGCCAAAAGATTGCAATAGCAAAATGGCCTGTTCAATTTTCAGGGGATGGTTTACTGCCGTTACTGGATTTTCTGAGAAAATTAGAACTGTACGCAGAGGCGGACATAACAGGGCATATTCAAATTGTTGGAGATTACATAATGAAGATGACAAAATTATTTTTGAAAGTGTACCCAAAAGTGTACGTTCTTCAAAGAAATATTTTGTCCAATTACTGACTACAACTGACAGTAGCAGATGTCTCAACTGTCGCTCACCTTCAAAAATTATGCAAAAATATCCCAGATATTTAGGCAGGATTGATAGATTCAAGACAACATCATTATCTTCGATCGCAATTTCAACCGACATCAGCTGTTCCAGTGCGAAGACCTTTTTTGAAACGAGGGGAAGAGAAAATTGTTGAAATAGTCCAAGCGGTTGGTACCCGAGCTAGTAGATTCGCCTGAAAACAACAACCAAACAGAAACGATAATTCTACAATAAAATGCTGGAATTGCTTGCAAACTGCCACACCGACATTTCGATTGGGCGCAACCACGTGAAAAGATTTATTGTTGGAGTTGTGGTATGAATGGTTTTCGTGCTGATCAATGCCCTAGAAATCACAGAGGAGGGGCATCATTTACACGTGATGAAAGAGAGGGGTAAATCAAAACAATTGTGTCGGAAAACTCCAATATGCGATAGAATGGGATTGTATCATCCCAGGATGTTATGGAGTATCTGATTTATGGGACTCAGGAGCCAGTTGCACGATATTGTGTGGAATGGACATATATAGGTCACTGAAGTGTTTACCACTTGAATTGAGTGCCATTGATTCCAAAATTAAAACAGCGGATGTAACAGTTCATGCTGTCGAACATACAGTGAACATACCATGTGCTGCCAAAGGGAAGTGCAGAGTGATTAGAGCATTAGTGATCCCATCCATTCAAAGGGCATTGATCTGTGGTATCGATTTTTGGAAAGCCTTTGGAATCCACTGGTTAAACAACCAGAAGAATCTTACAACATTGGTTGCTTCAAAGTTGAGCATGAGATGAATGGCGCTCAAAAACAACAACTTCACGACGTCAAGAGATACTCAACCTGATCACCTTGGTTGTACACCGATGATTTAGCATAACATTGAAACAGCTGATGCAAAAGGAATTAAAACAAGAGGTCGTTCCATCTCTCCATACGTCCAGAAGAGTTTAAATCTTGAGTTGGATCGCATAATCAAGTTAGAGGTAATGGAAGAATGGCAGGTCCAACGGAATGGGCACACCCTGTAGTTTGTGTTGCAAAACCTTCAGGAAAATCCTAAAGATATCTTTATCTAGGTATCTATTCATCGTTTACCAAACTACCGCTATAGTGTGTGTGGCACGTTACAACGTTTAACGGCCAGGAAATACTTTATAAAGTGGTTAAAAACCAATTTATAGAGAGTAAACCTCCAGTAAACAATAGTTAACTTACAAGTTTACAACCACTTTTGAATTACGGAATTTATACGCTATAAGTTTATAAAGGATTCTCCACAGATGACGCTCTTAATTAATTACAATTTTAATTTATTTTTTCTTAATTAATAAATTTATACGTACAAAGTTTGTTGTTTGTTGACAATAGCAAAAGTTCGAAACACTTAAAATCGCTCTACGTCATACGATTCTAAAAACTTTAGTCACAACACGAAATTGTTTTGTCGGTCAATCGAAAATTATGTTGTAATAGGTTTTTCGTTATTTTCGTATTGAGTAAATGTTTATTGCCATATTATATGGTGATGCAATTTCTTAAATAAATTACATAAATTTTATGTTTTATGTCGAGTTTACGATTGTAATTAGTTTAAGAAAAGCATGCCCGTATCGTAGGATGAACAACTGCGCTTAGCAGAAAAAAACTTTAACACTTTCTCGTGCAATAAAACACGAAAGAGTAGGCCGATTCAGATGACCGATGTTTTTTTTTTACTTTATCGTCAATTTAGAACGATCGTGCAATTATAAGGCTGGACCATCTTACTTAATTGCGGCTAGTGTTTTAATTTCCACCCATGATTTGTCAAGGCCTTTCGCTTTTACAGGCCTTCTCCATCTTATTGCTGGTCTGTCGACTTTTTTTTCCCTTGCGGGCTAACAAGTTGTAGATGATTTATTGCCTTTGAGTATTTCTTTGTCTGTTCCTGCAGCTTTATTTTTCTTTAGCTTCCCTACGACACCTTTAACTTCCCGCTCCACTAGTAGATGATTGGATGGGTTTCGCGAGTTTTGTTATTGATGACTTAAGTTTGTTGGTAATTTTTTGCTAGTAGTGATCTTTCTCAAACACTGATGTAGTGCTCGCATTTTTTTATGATGGAGCTTTGATGTACTCTGCATGTTTTCTTTGATCATTCGCTCTATATCTTCTTTCACATGTGCCGTGTTCGATTAGCGCATTTGTAACTTAAATTTTGACGTTCGTTAAATAGTATATGTCACTAAAAGAAAAACAATTTGCAACTTTACAATCAGGAAGTTAATCTCCAGAGATTATACCCTTATAAGGGACAGTGTCAAGATTAGCGTATGCCATTGTCATATGTCGGGGACAATCAGTATCTATGACATAATATTTGTGCGTGCGACATTTAAGTTTTTTCTTGTTAAAACTGAATTTGCCGCGAAATTGTTTACAAAACATTTAAACTTTCTAGAAGATATCTTGATATTTTATAATCTTTAGAAATATAACCAAAACAATTTAATAACCTCTAATTAGCCTAGTTTGAGATGTTGATAAGTTGTATACATCGTTTTTTTATAATTAAAATGATATAATTATCTATCCAAAGATCGAAATTAATTGGAAAACTATATCCGGTCCCAATTTAATATCCGTTTCATCACTTTTTGAAGTTTCTTTCGAAAAGATGTAATATTTTTGAAGCTTGCATGGTCCTCCACCAAGAATCTTTAAACAGCTGCAAACTTCTAATATACGTCCTATAACATTAATTTTTTGAGGCCTTATGCTGAAACGCAAGAAAATAATTCATAAAAAGCAAAAAACTTTTGGTAAACTACTTACGCATACTGATCAGATTATTGCAAAGTTCTCCTCTACTTACAAGTGTATCATCTGTGCTCAGGCACACCATACAATGCCCTATAACCAGAAGCACACCTATACCTCGGTAGATACTGCAATCAACAATTTATTAAGCAACGAGTAAGCTACCGAAACTAAGAAGCCCAAATCAAAACAACCACATATTTTGCTATTATTCTGATGAATTTATGCAAAATTAAGACCGACAGACGAATTATGCGAACAATTTTTGAATTGGGACAGTGCTCATAATATAAATACACATAGTAGTACCATGGTATGTTAGCCAATGGATGTGCTAGATGTCGCTACTGGTATCGTCTTAAAATAATCAAAATATTTTTATATGTATAATCGCCTAAATGTCATATATTTAACCTAAATTTTGACGATATTCTATCGAAAAGACATCTGGAACATCGATGGGTAAACTGTTTTTTTCTTATGATGGTAGTAATACTATGTATTTATATTATGTAGTGCTGGAATATATTATGTACTTGCCATTCAAGACTAAACCAGATTTAGGTAATTCATGCAGAGTTTATGGACGAATATCTGAGATTAGGATACATGGAGAAGGTACTAGAAGCTGTGATTAACTATAATAATCATTTGACTTAGATTTTTTAAAAACTTGTTCGATATTTCTGAGGATGGACAAGTACAAGGTCGCAACTAAATGCATACTATTTTATCAGACACTGCAAAATTATTTGAACCTCTGAGATGGCTATTTCCTACAGAAATCCAAAGATATATAAAGATTTGGCTACACCCCTTCACTGGAATGACCACCTTCCATCGAAAATTGAGGAAAATTAGTAAAATTTAAGGCAGAAACTATCCGAACTTAAAAAATTCGCATTCCCAGGATCTTAGAAATTTTGAAGGAAGTTAAAATTATAGAGCTGTATGCATTTTGTAATGCTTTAGTAAAGGCATTAGAAAATAGGTACCTCTACCAAGGCATATATCTTGTGCCACATCTCTTCTGCAAATGAGTAAAACCGACCTTTTATGGCTCGCAGATTACTCCAGTAGATGGCAGATATTCGTAGTGAATATGTCAGATATGGCCTTTACAGGCTGTAATTTCAACTGGGCTTTTGACCGTCAATAGTGAGCTATATTTTCAGATACCGTTCTAAATTAAAAGGGTCATTTAAGCCTGAAATATTAAATATCGGATCGAATAACCAAATAAAAAACGTGCAGTCCATACTTCAGGTCGGAAGACGTTTGGAGGATGTCAGCATGTTAATTCGATACTAAATATTCCACGATATTGCCAAAAACTCAAGTGCTAAATGTTTAATAAGAAATAGCTCTCCCCAGGGGCAAACTTATCATCGAGTCTATTCCGCCAAAGATTTGGGATATTGGGTTCCCCCATATGGTTAGAAAGTAATCGGAAAATGTATGGTTTGTTTCCGTCAAAAATTAATTACTATCAAGTAACTCATGGGCAATCTGCCAAAAACTAAAGTATCTTTCGGAACTATTTCTATCAACATTCTCTTTTTTAATATCTTTTTGTCTCATGCAGAACAAAATATGGTTTAAATTCAACCCTGATAGTGCTCCAAATGTTAGTGGCCTCTGTAAAATCTAAGAAGAGTCACCAGTTTTAAACACTCACATTTAAGAAGATGAGTACACTGCTCTTGCAAATCGAGGTTGCCCTAAACTTAAGACCCACTATCTACTATCATATAGATAGCGAGTCCTGATCGAGTTGGTAGCAAAATATTCAACAATAATGGCAAGGCTTTTAGGAGTCTTAGTTTATGGAACATCTTACGCTGTTCTATCTGGCCGGCTTTTTCTAGACGGTAAAGTCGGAGCCGAAGCGTTTTGTGATATATTGAGTCACGCGTGAATATTTTGGTCTACTGAAGTGATTGCAACTGAGAAACTCCTGACTTAGTTAAGGAATAATATGACATCCACGAAGGATATTGCAATATGTATATGTGTGGACTGTCTATCAAAAATGGCGTGATGTTGCCGATTTTCTATTAACGAGTGGAGTGAGCATATCAACTTCCAGATCATGTGGGTACTGGTGACTAGTAAGTCATGTAGGCCTACAGGGCAGATGGAGTTGCTCGGCATGGTACGATTTTTCAACTGAAACCTGATAGGACAGTTGTGGGAAAGCCTATTACAATGCTTAGACTGGCGGTCAGGAAAAGAATATAGAAATTCTGTCATTTTAGAGGTAGACTAATACCCTCACATGAGATAGAGCAAGACAAATATGGTGAATGCTGGACTTGGAGAGTTACAGGAAAAAAATCTCTTTGCACAGAAGTGAGTTAAGAATTGCCGTAGGGGTACTCAAAGGATACATCATTTTCAGTGATCATGCGCGAGAAGGCTGAGTCTGGAAAGTATTAAATTCTGCAGAAGCTGTATGTACGAAGAGGACGAAAAGTCATCGGTTCACTTCCTATGCTTATGTTCGGTTTTGTAAAAAGGAAGACATAAGCATTCAAGTTTATGCGTATATCATGAACATCAAAGCGCCATTTTGCGGACATCAAGGCGCGAGACATTTTTCGATACATCAGTAGATAACAAGCGTGTTAAATATTTTGTGGACTTGTCCCTTCTTCAACTGTTATGCCCGAAAACTATTTCTGATAGTACTATACTTCGAAAACTGTTTCTGATAATGTGTGAATATTTTTCATAGTTGTGTCGCTTGGGAAGACACGTTTAAAACATTTCATAGGTAACCTATAATTCTGACTGAATCGGCTGAGTTTTTCTGGTGAAAACCTAACATATGCCAACTCACCAAAATTTCATATACTGTCCGCAAAATCCCAAGAAAAACTCACATCTATATAATAAATGTCTTTCCTTCTAGTTTCAAAATAGGACTGGGTAAGACTACTTTGTTATCGCATACTATCGCATAGATGTTGAAAAAGCTTAGCCCGTAAAACAGATTACCCTGTGACCTGTGAAATAAAAACTATTATACGATGAATTGGACGTTGAATCTTGATGTAATCAAGGAAAGTAATCAGTCCTGCTCGTCCTTAAGTTTAACGTCAAAGTTCGGATGGCCATGAATAAGGAAACCACGATTACTCATTACCTCTAATCAATGGATTGTTGGGTCGGGTACCTCAAAATCGTTTTATATCGAGCTCAAAGACGCCTTTTGGCAGATTCCAATTGACCTACAATCCAGAGATAAGATGGCGTTTACTATTACTGGACGGCCCTTGCACCATTTTAAGGTCATTCATCTGTTGGTGACATTGGCTACTCTTGAGGATAATTTCACACTTTTAGCTGAAATTGCTCGATTGTTAAAGCTGGGTTAATAATGAATGTCGCTAAGAGTCAGTTTATATTAAAAAAATGAACTATCTCGAGTATTTGGTTGAAGTTGGATGCCTCCGCACTAATGCCGGAAAGTGTAATGCAATATGTTAAATTCCCTTCACCGAAAACTATCCAACTTTTTGGTTATGTGCGTATGGTATTGACGAATTATAAACAATTTTGCCGCATTACCCGCTCAAGTTGTCTCCGGCACCAGTATTAGCCAACTCAGATTACAGTCGTCCCTTTCATATAAAATGTGACGCTAGTACTGTCGGCATAGGAAGCGTAATCTTTTTAAACGGATATGGACGGTAGAGAACATCTAATCGAATACATTTCTAAAAAGCTCAATGCAGTTTAAAAAAAAAATATTTGGTGGTGGAACTCGGGTGCTACGCTCAAAACCGTCTTTACTACAAGCTGTATTCTTCGCATGTTAAGGCTATCTAGTTATATGAACATTAGAATGTATTGTGAGTAAAAAACGTGTCGATATATGGTTTTAAATATAGTGTAAAATAACATAAACATTCGCATACTACAAAACAAAAGAGAGTAAAAATTGTCAAAAAACTAAATTTAAAAGGCAAAATTGAGGTTATCTTTATTCATATACAAAATACAAATACAAAATACATTCTTATTCACTTTTTTTTGTTTTGTTGAACTCTGCAACCTTTCTGGGGCTGAAGCTCTTCTAACTGTTTCGCGGTTAATTTTTAACGTCCTACCTTACGCCGTCACCAGCCAAATCGAGGACGCACGAATACAGGTTCGATTTTAAATCCATCTGCAAATTGCATTGCTCCAGTCAGCCTGTACTGATATGGACGATGGTTCCACCCATGGATTCTGCACTTCAACAGAGGGTCATAGTTGTGTTCTTCGTCATCGCCGATCGTAATCAGGTGATGAAAAATCTCTTTTGCTCGGTTTTATTCACTTTTACATTCCTCGATGTCATTTAACTTTTTGTCAGCAGTATCAATGGTTTATGTCACCGTTAAATTAATTCTATTGTATTAATTCTTAAGCGAGTTAAATAATTTAGCAATTGGTCCTCACAAATCGTTGAGACAACTTCGCCAGGTACATACATAATACTTTTCATCAAACTGGATTAGTTAATTGATGGTTAATCTGTAATGATTTATTAAGATTTAATATTAAATAATTAACTCATTTTAGTATTAATAAATCAATTTAATTCACTAAACGAAATTTATTTTAATTACATAACCTCAACTTTTTTATTATTATGTATGTCCTGTACTTACTTATTGCTTTATTGCACGGCACATATCACACAGTATATAAATTACACCTGCACATATAAATATTATTTTCCATATAAATAATACTATTTAATAAAATTAATTAATTTAATATTGTTATTAACGAAAAATTTCTGTTTACAATTTACTATGTACAGAATACAAAATACAATTTGACATTTGATATTTTAATACCAACAAAAAAAAAAACACGAAAAGAGAGATAAATGCTCAATTACTCATAAATCTTAAATAGTATGCGTTATTTTGAATTATGAAAATTTAATAGTGGTCGTAAAAATGAGAAAATTAAATATTTTTTTTGTATGGATTTTGATGCACCAATACACGTAATTTTTTATATCGGTTTTGTTTGTCTGTGTCACCGAAAGTTACAAGTCGGCTTGTAGTAAAGAGGGTTTAGGCTACGCTACAATACTGAGCGTTCAAAAGCTTCGCCCGGATATAGAGGGATACTCTTTTATGATATACCCGAACTATGCTAACCTTTGATGGTTACTGTCTCAAACTCTATGAGGAAGACTTGTATGTTGGAGCTTAAAGCTTCAAGCTTACGATTTGAAGATACTTTTTTTGTATTATTTTTTGGCTTTAGTGTTGCCACTCACATGTAAATAGGTTATCGAAAGGGATCGATTAATCATGTTTTATGTGTAGCCCTAGCTCCTTCAACAAATCGCGGACACTTTATATAACTCAGTCCCTAGTTGCTCTAGAAATTCGATCAGTTGGGAACATAATACCCCAAATAAATCATAAACAAACTGTCAATTTAAACAATTCCATTCTGATACTAAACATTGATCTCAACTCACAGGCTTTTTGAACAATTGACGGATTGTGATCATAATTATTTAATAAGAGATGGAAAATTTTTAATTTCACTTTCCTGCAAATTTCGTTATAAAGATACCAATTTCCCCGAATGCATTAAAAATAAAAATAATTTGAACTTTGACACTCATAGAAAGCTACGATAAATATTTATAGGGTTGGTTTCATGGGTTTAATTTTTTCTCGTTTTGACTTTATGACTTTTTAAATTTTTTATCTCAACTTATTTGTTAGAAGTAAACGCGCAATTAAGTATTTAAATATAACGTCAACAAAAGATGACATAAGTTAGTCCACTTTGATATTTATTTAAAATAATTTACAAACCATTTTTTTCGAATCAGACAAACGTCTTAAGCACAACAACACAGTATAATAAATTACAAAATATCACTATGCCTTTAGAATTTTTACACCGTTTCAAAGTCGAGTTCACACAAACAAAAGGTGACTTAGATACCACTTAAGTATTTTATGCTCAAACCAAAATTGCACTAAAAAAAATTTCACTTGCTTATGCTGTCTTATGTATTATGTTTATGATATTTATGTTACTTTTGCAACATGCACTTCTTAAATGATAAAAATAATTACAGTTTTCTGTTTATAGTTATCTTAACTGGTTTACAGTAGTTTTCATAATATTATATGATTACATTAAGTGTGTACTCGTTTACAAGAAAAACCGTAAAGAAAATTTTCTTTTACGATAGTAAACTTTGGTCGTATACCTTATACAGGTGTGATACGAGTGGACGTAAATAAAAAAAAAATGTGTTGCAAATGCGTAATTCTTTGTGACGATTTTAAATGAAACTATGCTCGTATATGACTTAAACTAACGATTTTATCTGCACTAAGTCGATACAACAAATAAAATATATATTTGTTAAAAATCCGATTGTCTTGTGTCCATTTGTTGGTTGATTGTGTTTGTTAAAAATTTATTGGTAAGACAACGAGGAATTCTTTTTTTTTTTATCGATAGGTCTTAGAATTTTTTTTTTCGTAAGTGTTATAAAATGCGGGTAGAAAATCAATTTTTGTTTTTTTAGCGTAGTCTTATGCGTAGAATGGAACGATTAACGTTAGAAATTTATGACGTGATTGTTTGTAAAAAAAAAAAAAAATTGACTCTTTTACACTTTCGATAGTTACATTTATGAATAGTAATTGGTTTAAATTTATCTTAAGATGTTGGAGATGTCTTGCAAAATGTTTTTCGGTATATTTTGGATTGTAGTGTGTGAGGCGAACGACGGTGAACCGAGAAAGTAGTAATCATATGGTTATGCATCCTTACACGGTTCTGCGATGAAATACACAGCGTATTCCATGCATTGAAAACTAAACGTGATTTCCAGTGTACTGTAAAATCGTTTGTTGCACCATTAGGTTCATGTTGAGATTGCATATGTGTCAATGGGATATTAAAATGATCGAAATACCGTGTCTTTAGTGACACAACACCAAGTTCATATGAACAAATACGGAGAACATATCCGAGAGAGATATACATTTGCTTCCAGTTAAAATTGAAGGCGTTCTCACAGTGTATAATAATGATGCTGGTTGAACGTCCTCCATATTCGAAACATCATTCGGAGGAATTGATTGAGATTCGTCAAACGGAATCATAGTGGTATTTTCCATTTGTGCATCGGTAGTTCGACTTTGCAACTCAATGTGACATCTCATGGATTGGCCTTGAGTCATGATTGTATATGAAACAGGGCCTGTTATTCCAGTAATAGAAGCAGATACCTATTTTGGACAAGTAGTTTCGTGCCCAAACTGTGGAATTTTCAGACAGCTATCGCGGCTGGTTGACCACTGGTTTGGTCTTGTGAATGTGAATATTGTCCGGGTGAAGAAGGGTGATGAAAGTTCGCATTCGACGATTAAATAGGAGTTCGGCAGGTGATTCGCGTGTTGAAGGTGCAGGAACTTCGCCAGACGATGTTGAATGTCGCTTGAACTTTCTTTGTTCAGAAAGTCTTTCGTCGCTTTGACCTTTATCTCTGCCTATCCATTTGAACCAGGATGCCATGGAGCTACGTATACCGAATGAATACCCTTGTCACTCACAATGACAGTCACAAGGAGAGGTTGTATGCCACAAGCGAGCTGATGTTGTGGCCACTGGAACTACCTCTAGACACTTGAAATAGGAATCTACTAAAATAAAATAAATCTTATCATGGTGAGGTCCGGCATAATCGATATGTATTCTCGACCATGGGTTTGCCGTCTCCTCCCATTGATGAACGGGAGCCTGTGCTACCTATGGACGGCTCGATTGACATTTTGCACAATGATGCACAACCTTCCCGATGTCTGAGTCTAGTTTTGGCCACCAAACGTAATTCCCTGCTAGCGCCTTCATTTTCACAATACCTGGACGAGAAGTGTGCAGAATGGACAAAATCTGTGCACGATGACATGGTAGAATTATTATTCTATATCCTCAAAGAAGGCAACCTTTAAGTGTGCTTAAACTACAGCATTACTTAGAACCGGGTCTTTAGTTGTCGAAACGGCTATGCCTGCGGTATGCACGGTTGGCTTGTGAACCGCATCTATAAGCATCACTTCCTTTTCCTCAATGACGATCGTAGTGCCCGAAACTGGAAGTCTACTAAGACCGTCCGAATTTCCCACATCCTTTCCGGCACGGTAGACGAGTTGGAAAGTGTAGGCGTTAAGGAAAGTACCACAATGGATCATTATCGGCGACAAAATCTGTGAAGTTGGAACATCTATAATCAAACGTCCGAAAAGCGGCTTATGGTCCGTCACAATAACGAACTCTGGACTTTAGAGGAAATTGTGGAACTTCTTGATTCTCACTATAATTGCGAGTTCCACGATCGCCGTGGCTATATCGTCGCTCAGTTTTGGTCATAGTTCTTGAGTGGTAAGCTATGGGACGCTCGTTTATTTCCAGTCGATGTAACAGTATGACGCGAATTTCATATGGGGAAGCGTCACATACCAGCAACAATGAGTATTTCTCATTAAAAGGCATTAGGACGTTGCTGGACATCAAAGCTTCTTTAAGAGCATTATAACTGCGCTGGTCGACTGGTGCTCACCTCCAAAAGACATCATTGTGAAGCTCCTGGTCCAAAGGTTCCGCAAGGGTCACCTTATTTTAATGGTAAAACTTATTTAAGCCTAGGAATGCTTGAAGTTGTTCCTTATCCTTCCGCGATGGGATGTTTCTAATTGTATCAATCTTCTGTTGCACCAGATGAAGACCTTTGGAATCGATTTTATACCCAGAAAATCGTTAGATGAACAACCATTCTGACATTCGTCTTTGGAAGATCTCGATCAACTTCTGGCGTAAATCGGTGTCTGATAATGCGTTGACGATGATATCGTCAAAATATGGTATGACTCCTGGAATCCCCCGTATTAAGTTCTCCATGAAATTTCGGAAAATTCTAGGCGCAGTACATATACCGAATTGGAGTCGGTTGACCTTGCCGATGCACACTTGTGTGTCGGTGCACCCTTGTGTGTCGTAATTGTTTGTACCAGCGCAGTCCACTTCATAACGACACGTAATATGATTGTTGTTAACGGTAGCAGAGGTATTAACAGTAGAAGGGTTGGAAACATTTGTCCCTTCTTTGTAATTGCGATTCGAATGCCATTTGTTATGACTTGATTTGTTGTGGCTGTTTGCCAACAATTCGATTCAGGCTATCCTTGTTGAAATTACAGCTCTTGACAAGATGTCTAAGATCGGCTACGTAGTCGGCGATGCAATTTCTCGGACGTTGGTCACGTTTTAAGAACATGTACGACGCCGCAATTTCTGACGGCCGAGGAGAAAAATGATTAGGTAACGTTTTCATGATTTCTTTAATAATAAAATCATAAATCCAGTTTACTAATGACGGTTTTATACCGATGCGTTACCCACCCATATTTTGGGTTGAGTCGAAAACTGGAAGTATCCATGTTTTCTGACGGTCTTATAATGGTCTAAAAAATGATTTACATTATCGACCGAAATCGACTTTTGTTGAGCGTTGCATAATCCGAAACGCGTTACCGTAAATTCATACAATGGCTGACCAGGTACTGTAATGGCGGTTTTATCTCAAGAACCTTCATCGAGAGAAATCGACAAAAACGCATCGTTTAGATCAATACTTGAAATGTATCGGGTTTGATCTAAGCGGCTTAACAGACCCTCGATAACAAGTAAAGTATTCTTAGTAACTTGAAAGAACTGAATACAAGTCAAACGACCTTTAATTTGGTGCAAAAGTGTAATACGTTATAATATTTTCTTATTACACAGGACTTCGCGAAGAGGATTTTTTCTAGCATTTTATGCACAAATATTCGTCAGGATCAATATTATCGATATTCATGGTTGCGGTAAACGAAAACTAATTAATTAAGATAATAAAGATAAAAAAAATAAGGGAAGCATTAGTTAAGGTTTAGTTAAGGTTTAGTTAAGGTTTAGTTGAAGCCAAGTCCAATGTCCTCTTGTGATCAAACATAAAAATATATGTATATCTCTTTTTACGCCAGTTATTCGGAACTCTTTGTTAATTTTTGATTTGGGTCAAATGGCGTCTACACTGTTTAGCATTCTGACATATTGAATTGAGCCAACATTTCTTTTGTATATCGCTCTTGATCAATGTATATTTCTCCTTTTTTACGATTGCGTCCAATAGTAAAACAAAAACAGGTTTCTGGTTCCTCAAGTCTTTCTTAGAGAAATAAATTTCACTAGCCAAACAGGGACCCTCTTCTAAGAGATTGCTGCACCAATCGTTTAGGGTCGACTCGCTTAACGATATTGAGCCAGCGTATTCGCTATCCTTTTATTTTATAAACGACATCAGGACTTTTCATTTAATTCCTGATCTCGTATAGTTAAATAGAATTCGGTATGTGTCGTCTCCGTCACATTTAGGTCCATACATCATGTACATGATTCTTCTCTTGAATGTCATAACCCGCATGCCTCATACCATGCATAACACCCAATAATCCTATTTGGTGACTGGTTCTGTTTCGCACGGCAATTAAAGTTCTCTGTCCCTAGCTGGCCTTACACTTTTTACGCCACTCTTCGACATTCATTTGGCAACTGACCCAATAAAACCGACCTCTTACTTTGTCTAATATTTTAGTGATAACCAAATTTGATTCAGATTTACCATTAGGCATCTCCTACAGGATTTTTTTGACTCGATTTGCGGGTAACACGATTTGCTGTTTGGTGTTGTCACCGTCTGCTGATTTCCAAAGCCTTGTTTTCCATGTGACTGGGTCCAATAGATTTTCATGGCTGCACTTTCGGTAAAAATTTCTTACTACTGTATTCCTTATTCCATCCACTTCAACACTTGAGCGATTGACTCATCTCGTGGTTAATCTTCTACTAGTTGCTCTTTTGTCCTGCGCTCCTCCACGCCGATTCTGATCTGTGTAGTTCATGCAAGGGAACTCTTCTCCTATGTTTTATGGAATGCTTTAAGCACACGGCAATGACTCTTTCCTATATTCGGTTTTAAACGAGTAGGCTTATACAACCGTTTGGTCCTCCTTGCAATTTGTCCCTCTGGTTCCTTGAACTGCATTAATTGCAACATGGTCTGCTCGAAGAAGGAACTCTGGCTCATACAAGTGCTTATGGCAGTGTTTGAAGCTATTCACCAATAATTCGTTTTAGGCTGTATAGTACGTTGATACTAGTTCTGAACATCTTTGGCTTTGCGATATGACTGCTCCGATCCCTGTTTTATTTGCGTTGTTGTCCAGGGTGAAAAAAAACCTACTTGTGGATACGCCAAAATGTCAATTCGATGTAAACTTTGCGCGACATCTGTGAAGCTGGATACAAATCGTCGATAGTACGAGCATATTCCTAAAAAACTCCTCATATGGCTGTTAGCTTCTTGAGACCAGTTCTCACTCCGTCACTTATGCAAATATTTTACCCAGGTAGTTTTGATAAGATATCGTGCAGTTTTTGGTCACCATAACGGATCTTTTCAATGTACAGTGGCCTGAATAATCGAAAAATTTGAGGTAGTTGGGTCAGTTTAAACTCAGAACAGACTTGTTTGGATTCGTGCAGTTCGGTTTAATGAAAACATTGCAGCAGTTCTGTTGACCTGAATTCTTTCACCTCGATTCGCCGTTGTTCTTTGCAAATGAGGCTATCACGAAACAGTTTACAGCAATTTTGACTAAATATTTGTAGTTGCATTTATGCTTACAAGATCCAGTTGAAATGTTGAGCTAGCACATCGAACTGCGCCGCACCGAACGATTTTTGCAGCTTTTCTAAACCAAAAATGTATGCCTATAACCCAAAAACAAACCTTGAATTGAAAGACGACGCGCCATTAATGAAATTGAGCCGGTACTATGCTCAAATTCATTAAACATTTTTTGAAAAGTACCAACGAGTGCTGTCAGTCAGAAAGCGACCTTTTATTGAAATTTATTTAAAGCAAAAATAAATTCTATTGGAACCTTAATAGGCAAAGTTAAAATATAAAACCTACTAGGCTATTCCATCGTGCCTGGCAATCTAATAGCAGGAAAGGCTCTTTCTTCAAGGTGAGTTCTTGAATTTCAAAACAATCTTGCGGATCTGGAAGTTTTGTTAGAAACGATTACTATATATCATCGACGGAAGAGGACTTAGTGCCTGGATTATCTTCATCTGCATCACTTTGTCTGCCTTTGGTACATTACCTCCTTAATCGCCAAGTGTATGCCGTGATTGTAGCGTATCTGTTCATACGCTGGTTAATAACTTGTCATGGCGGCGATGTCCGACTGGAGGCTCAAATCGAGGTCTGAAATGTTTTCTATTTAAGACCTCATATACTCTTTAGAGAGACATATCTTTCAATGCTCATGAGCTCAAGGTTGTCAAATTCTCCGCTATCATAAAAGATATGGCCTATTATATAACGTCGGTTTCGGGCGATTGTCACAATTGAAGGTCGTATAGTTCATGACCAAACGCAAAACAGCTTTGTGACCTTTTTGGAAAACGGAATATTAAAGAGCTCCTGCTATTATAAACTCTCTTTTGGCTGTCCAATTTATTTATAGGCCTAATAGTTTTTTTAAAAAATCTGTTTATCTTATAATTTATATTTATACTTATACAAGAGATGGCGGTAGTAACGTGTTTGGTTAACATTCATAATTTGTTAGTGACAACTAGTACCAAAACGGTCGTACTTCGCTTTATAGTATTGACATCTAGTGGCATATAATTTAAAAAGAGAATGGAGTTGAGAAAAATATACAAAATTAGACAAATAAAAGAGAGACAAATTTTTTCTTTTACTTTGACTTCAGTGCGTTACACTGAATAAGAACTACAAAATTATTTTCTAATACAATGACCTTGAGTATTACCATTTAACAGGTAAATTTACCGTTTGTGGGTTTCCAGTCCACCAAACGCTAGTAGAAAGGTTTTGATATGTGCTTTGAAATATTCATTGAAAATATCTAGAGAAATTGAGATGTGGATGATTTGCGGATGTTGAATGAAATAGAACTGTTATCAATAACATCCACACGACATAATCTAACATAAACATCAATAGATTTTTGAGAAGTTTTTTGATTTCTTTTTCTTTTTGGGTTGTGAAAATTTTAAGGTTATGTTAAGAAAATAAGAAAATTGAAAAAAATTTTTGTTGAAGGTTGTTTAACATTGTAAGACATCTGATGCCCTACTTCTTAGCTTCAAAATTAAAGAATTATAAGTTGTCCTTTTCCAGTCAATGCATGTTATGATATATTGTGGTTTCAGGATTCTTCTCTCGCCTCTTGTGATGTTGTCGTTGTCTTGTCATGGCAACCGCAATGTGTTCCACTTTTTTATTTTGTTGTTGAATTTATTTGCCCAGTTTTGAGCTCAATTGATCGAATTGGTGCTTAGTTTTGCAGTACTATTTGCAAGCTTTCCTGGTTCACTTTAAACATGGTGGCATAAAGGAGTGCATCTTTAGTGATTAATGAGCGGTTAACCGTTCGAAATTTTAGTTTTGGTTAGTTTTTCTCAATTAAAAGCACGTTCTTCAATATTATGAAAATAAGAGACATCTATTACAAATTAACCGAGTCATTGATGTGAATAAATAATTTTAAATGTAGATGGAGCAATTAGGATTAAAAGTGGCAATAATTACTGTTTTTCACGGTGGAGATAATTTTTAGATGTACATACTACAGATATATAAACCTTGTAGTGTACTATACTTACTGTACTATACTTGTTGGGTGTCCTTACCCAGGTTGGTTATGAAGACAAACCACTGACAAACAGTTGTATTACGTTTGACATTCATTCAACGCAATTTAAATTACTTAAAAAAAAAAAAAATAACATTAAATTTGAAATATTTTATGTGCAACTTTTAATGTTTTTTTATGATTCATGGATAACGTCATAAAATGGATTTTAGAATGGCAGTATTTACCACTTACAAATATAAGTTTAACTTTATCATTAAAAATTTAATTACTTATATCACGCATCACAAATTGTTGAAATCACTGAAAGTGAATATTTCCTTTCCGTGAGATGTCATCATATATGCTTTACATCTCCACTAACCCACACATACATACATTCACAATAAATAAAACGCTTTTGAAAATTTGTCGGTTATATATGAACACTAAAATTGTTGTTGGTTTCGAGTGAAATATAAAAAGAATTTTAATTTCAATATAAATTGAATTTTTTCAAAATTTTATTACACACTTAAAATAAATGCTAAAAGCTTTAGGAAGTTTATATAAAAGCATTTTAAGATATATGAAATTGGATAAAGCACTAATATTAAGATATTTGATCAGAGCACTTTGATGTAATGTACGTTGATTGACATTAACTGTAATTTATTGAACATATAATGGGAAAATTAAGCTTTTGTTTTGTCAGTTCCAATATATCGTTGTTTAGTTGGGTTGGTAAAAACAATTACACGTGGCATATATAAAGATGAAAGTTCCGTCAGTAATTTTTACATTTGCCATTTTAAGGACCCCAAGAAAATGCAACAAGACTAACAATATGATATGGTTATATATATTATTTAACCATGATCCTATGATATATTTTAGGAACTATTCAGACTATCTAGAGACTTAAAAAAAAGAATCAAACCACATGTATAGGATAGAACTCTTCCACTTAAACAAGAGGCTATATGGAATGACAATGAAATCCTTGCAGGAACTGATTATAATGCTTTGTTATATGTGCTACATATATAACAAAACCAAAGAATTGGATAGATATTTTAGTTATGAGAGGCTCGACTCAATTACCGACACCTAAGCGATCGATAATTAGTTTCTTTTGTGGAAGAAGGAAAGGCAAAGTATGGCAGTAATGAAAGAATTGGTTCGGTCCACTGAAGTAGATCTCCAATCTACAACCATTCATCTATAATCTGTAATGTTTCTCTGCAAATTAATCATTTATATTAATCTGTAAATTAATTCGAGCAGATGAACACTCCGCATGTGAGCTATGAAATGTTTTTATCATATTGTGGAGAGATGCTCCAAAAGTTATGATCAATGACTCGGCGTTTCTTATCATGCACCATAATATAAATACATATAGTACTACCATCATAAGAAAAAAAAGTTTACCCACTGATGTTCCAGTTGCGGGGTCGATAGAATATCGCCAAAATTTAGAATAAATATATGAAATTTAGGCGATTATACATATACAAATATTTTGATTATTTTAAAACGATACCAGTAGCGACATCTAGCACGCCAATGGGCTAACATACCTTAGTAGTATACTATGTGTATTTATATTATGCTTGCACCCAGGGCCAATCTTTATTCAGCCAGATTTCTTGAAGATATATTGCTGGGTCACATGATTGCAGATGACATCGACTGTACTTTCGTGTAGTACTATACCTAAAACTATTGATTTGGCTCGTAGATCTTACTTCAATGATTGGTTGCGTTCATCGTCTTGCTACGGCATGTGGTGTTGAAATTCTTGTTCCGTTTTAATATAACCAACTCGCATAACCATTGGTTGTAAATTGGTGAAATTTTGAATATAGGAATTGAGTTGGTTTAAATATCTGGCAAGTGGTACAATATTCTTTGATGTGCATCGTACACGTATTTAAGTAGACCCTATTTTGTATTCTGTAGATTATTTAATACCAGGCTTAGTTTGGGAAAGGTTATATAACTAATACCGGGTGGACTTTATTCTTATATATGTTTGATATTTCTGGACATGCTTCATTTATTGTCGTAGTTGGGTTTGCCTCTTAATTAAGTTGTTTATTGGTGTTGCAGTTTGGTTGATGTTGTGTTTCCCCATTTTGACCGTGTTGTCAATCAAGGGTGTTTGCAATTTTTTCAGTGACAATAGTTTGTGTTCGTTTTTATTGAGACTCTCTAACCGAGCTTCATAATTTCTGGCTTCCCATTGAGTAAGAATCCCAAACATGTCTCCTAGTATATGGTCAATCTCCAAAACCCCGTTTTACGCGTTGAAATGTTTTGATAAGTTTAGATAGTAATGAAATTTTGGTAGGCCGATTATTAGTTAATTAGCTTCAGTCTGGTTATATCGAATGCAAATACATCTTTTGCAGGATTCGATAGTATTTCCAGCATTTTAATGCATTCGTTTTATTTGAATGTGCTCGTTAGGTTGTTGCTCGCCAGAAATGTTTTGTAATATTTTGGGTGAGTTGGATGCTCATTTTCCCAAATGAAATTCACCCTGTGCTCCGAGCTCTTGTGGTGCTAGGAGAGCCTCCTCAATGTTCAGTGGTTCTATTTGTGGTAATAGTGTGCTTACCACCTTGGTGAACCCCATAGCCTTAAGTGATTGAAATCTTCTTTCTAGAAAGTTGAAAATCTATTCATTTATTTATTTTATCTCGCATTTTCTAATGTTTCGAATGGCTAGTGGATTCTGGCTCTAGTCGCTACTGATATCATTTTAAAATAATCAAAATATTGTTATATGTATAATCGCCTAAATGTCATATATTTATTTAAATTGCGATATTCTATCGACACGACATCTGGAACATCAATGGATAAACTTTTTTTTTTCTTATGATGGTAGTACTATATGTATTTATATTATGCTCAGTGACAAAACACGTCACTATAATTCAAGGAAAATCCAATTAATATACATGACAATTGACTCGGTATCAAGCATGTAACGATTATATCGGCACGTCATCCTCTTTGTGCGACTGGTAGTATTTGACAAAAATCGTCTCCAATAACTTTGGACTTACCCCTCTAAATGACATACTATTTGTATTTATTACTTCGCTTAAAAGTGCATCTTCTTATGTTTGAACCGAAGTGCTAAGCTTCCTTTGATTCTGCTATAGATTTTTTTTCCTCCTTTCATTTTTTATGCGTGCTGAAAAACAAATAAAGTCACTGAACGATTTATCGACGCCTGCACAATCATCAAGTGTAAACAAAATAAACAACAAAGACGATGACGAATTTGATTGCAAGCGCTACGGCACACGACACGGTAAGAAACAATGTCCAGCATTCAACAAAAAATGTGATCAGTGCGATATTAATGGTCATTTAAAAAAAAAGGTGTCGCTCCAAAAAGAAATCATCGGGAAAAAAATTAAAAAATTAAAATAGACAAATATAAAAAATCGGGGAAAGTGAACAAAATAGAAAGTGACTCAAATTCGAGTGCCGAGAGCGAGTATAATTACAAC
The DNA here is from genome assembly GCA_963556175.1 of Tipula confusa. Lineage (NCBI taxonomy): Eukaryota > Metazoa > Arthropoda > Insecta > Diptera > Tipulidae > Tipula > Tipula confusa. Next base: position 74,985,951 of record OY744477.1, read on the forward strand.
GTTAGCAGTATTAAATGTGAAAAGGTAGAAATAAAAGTATGTTCAATTAAAAAAGACAAATGGATTGAAACATTGAAAGTCGGTGATGGTGAACTGTCTGTTGATTTGGACACAGGAACTCACTGTAATGTAATATCGCGGAAAGAAGCGTCCAGATTAAAATTAAAAGTAAACATTTCATCGACTAAACGTCTAACAACATATAATTTTGACACTGTCAAAGTAATAGGTGAAACCAAGGTATGATGTGTATCACCGCAAAAATCAGGACAGGTGATTTTTAAAGTAATTAACGAGGATTTAATGTCAATTCTCGGTCGAAATTCATGCGTGCAGCTGGGATTAGTGAAACGCGTTCATAAAGTGGATATACAGTTGAGATGTTGCAACAACTACGAGTATGATATCGACTTTCTTGACAGTCTGAAGTTCAAAATAATTCCACAGCGTCCAGTTCCAGCTGCACTTAGAGATAAAACAAAAGATGAACTGGACAGAATGGTTACATTGAAAGTTTTAGCGCCAGTTACGGAAGCACAGCCGTAAGCCCATTGCTTGTGGTAGATGAGACATTGCAAGGCAATGACAATTGTGAGGTTGCCATGGCTGGTATTTTTCTTTATGCTGAGACAAAAGAAATGTTAGAAGGAATCACAAAAAAGGTAACGCATCGATTAAAAGATGCTGGTTTCACATTAAAACACGGTAAATGTGAATACAACAAGAATAGAGTAAAATTTCTTGGACATGTTTTTACATCCAATGGTTGTGTGATTGATCCGAATAAGGTATCGGCAGTTCATCGTTTGAACACTCCAGCTAATGTCAAATAATTGCAGAGATTGCTTGGTACAGTAACATACCTTGCAAAGTTTATTCCGAAATTTTCAGATTTGACAGAACCATTGAGAAGATTAATAGTGAAGGGTGCCGCATGGGTTTGGGATGTTGACCAAAAAACAGCTTTTCAGAAGTTAAAAGAGGTCATCACAACAACGCCAGTTCTGGGTTATTATGACGTAAATCAAAGCGTTAAAATTTCCCGCAATGCAAGTTCCGTAGCTCTTGGAGCTTGTCTGTTCCAAAATAAAAAGCCAATCGCATATGCCAGCAGGGCATTGACGAAAGCCGAGAAAAATTATCCACCAATCGGCAGAGAAGCAACTGCCATAAGTTTTGCGTGCCAGAAATTTCATTATTATGTGTATAGCAAAAACAGTACAATACAAGAAAGGTGTGGACATGAAAGTAGCTGACACACTCAGCCGCGATTGCAAAGCTGAACCAATTGACAAAAAATGGATGGAAAGCGAAGAATACAAAATCAACGCAGTATTCGCTATGACGGATATGACAAAAAATCTCTTAGCAAATTTCACAGACGAAGATTTCGAATTACAATTGCTACTCACAGTTGTCGAAAGAGGATGGCCGACTGATGACAGCAAGTTGCCAGAAGCAGTCAAGCCGTTAACACAAAGGTCATCCAGGTGTGTCAAAATCATTAGCAAGAGCGCGAAGCAGTCTCTACTGGCCTAGGCAAATAAAGGAAATCAAGGAATTTGTCGGACTGTCCATTTCAACTAGTTTCTACAGATATGTTTACATTCAAGGGCAAAGACAAAGTCAACAACATTGGGAGCAGTCATTTTGCAATTTAAAAAATGGTTTGCTATTCATGGAATACTGGAAACCTTGGAATCAGATGGTGGTCCACAGTTCGCATCGAAAGAATTCAAAATTTTCGCATTGCGTTGGCAATTCAACCATCGCATATCATCACCACACTACGCTCGTTTAAATGGATTTGCTGAATGTAATGTCCAGACAGCAAAAAATCTACTCCGCAAATGCTGGCGTGGCGATTCAGACATCTATGAAGCATTGTAATTGTTGCGAAATACACCACGCAGTGATATTTTGTGTTCTCAATGCCAACGATTGTTTAGCACAAAGAATTGGCAAAATTCCTCTCATCGCGTAGACTTGGTATATTAAATCTCCATTTCTTCAGTGCAAAACCGCCTCGTTATAACGTCAAGAAACCTATCGTCGAGGCTCACATCAAATCGTTTTTGGAACAAGCAAAGGTTACTAAGGCAACTGCGGTACAACTTACGGATTTCCATGATAATTTGGACGAAGTGGTAAGAGGTTTAAAGGCTCTAGGCAAGGATACAGAAGCACGTGATCCTTGGCTTATCTTTATGGCAATGGAGCGATTAGATAACGAAACAAGAAAGGCATGGCGATACAAAACCGCCGATGAAATTTTTTCGACATTGGCTTCCTAGATTTTTTATTGCATCGTGTCGACGCACTAACCGAGGTCAAATCAACCATAAAAAAACCAGATAGTAAATTGAATCAAGTTGCCAAGACCTTCTATGTTAAATCAATACCCGCACCTTGAGTGTTGTGCAATAGGAATCGTCATCGTCTGTTTGAATGTGTTCGTTTTAAATCCATGCAATTACCTGACCGTAGAAAGACAAAGATGCTTCAATTGTCTCAGTGAAAATCACTCAGTGTACCAATGTCGATCAAGAAGAGCATGCCAAACTTGCAGAAAGAGACATCATACTCTTGTTGATTCTGATGCTGATGACGGGGCAATGAACAACCAGTCAAATCCAGTTGAAACCGCATCAAGAAATGAATCTAAGGCATCAACCAGCAACACATATATTTTGATCACGGAAGAAACCTGCACCTCAGTTGTGACCAATTTTACGAATGGTGTTAATGAAAACGCCATATTGCCAACCGTGTTGGTCGAAGTGAAGTATAATTAAAATAACGGGCATGTCATTCGAGGATTGTTAGATTCAGGCTCAGCTAGATCATTCATCAAAGAATTGTATGTAAATAAATTGAACCTATAAGCAAGTCAAATACGAAAATTTTCGTAAGTGGTATCGGTAGAACCAATGCGGGCTCTTTCAAAGGATTGACTCGGATCGTGATACGATCGATAGTCAATCGCGAACTCACATACCACATTGCAGTATTGATTGTACCAAAGCTTACCTCGCAGTTATCAACACACTCAGCAGACGTTGAATTACCACAAACAAATGAAATTCGCCTAGTCGATCCTACGTTTAATACGTCCAATCGATTTACTAATAGGCAGTAATTATTTCTTCGAATTTTTAGCCCGTATCAAATGACTATTGCATAATGCAAAACGTTCAACTGTATCCAAAGTAATTGGAAATATTATTGTGGATGAATTTAAGAATGCTGAAACTGATGTTATGAGACATATACAACGCCAATCGTATCAAGCTGACATCAAATCCATTGAATCTGGTAAAATATTGCATAAAAGCAAATTAATAAAATTATACCCATTTTTAGATAATCGAGGAATACTAAGGGTTAGCGGAAGGTTAATAAACTTGCTACTAAACTACGATACACAGCATCCAATAATACTTCCCTCATCGCATATAGTAGTGAAAAGAATGGTCGATAATTTTCACCGTAAGTTGTGTCATGCTGGCACATCTCATATGGTTGCATATCTCAAACAGAGATTCCATGTCGTGCGAGGAAAACATCTGATAAAGGGAATCATCAATCAATGTTTGAAGTATCATTGTTACCAAAAAAAGTGCAAAGTTAATTAATGGGACAACTACCCATTAATTAACTTAACATTCCGCCTCCTTTGACTCCTACGAGTCAAAGGAGGCGGAATGTTCAACTTCATCATAACAAAATTACGTTGAACGGCGTAATTATTTGTACCAACAAACTACAATCAACAACACAGTAATATGGTTGCCATCTATGATGATTGAAATGAACTTACCTTGTATATGATCTATCGACAATTAATGTAAATCGAGCAACCGCCTTCTTTTTATTTTATTAGATTGTATGTATTGATTGAATTATTGGCGATAAACCATCAAGTTATAGAACATTATATTTACCCAATAAATTACGTGTTTAAGTGTATAAAGGTGTTTATTATTAGTGCATGTGGATGTTAATATTTTATTGAGCACATTAACCCCATCACGAGCTGCCCCATAGATCCCTGTATCATCCTATTGTATCTCTCTGAGTTTGTAAGACAGATTTTTTTTGACCATAATAATTATAACGATCTATAAATTTTCTTGGAAGTAAATAATGCTCGTCATTATGGTTTGATTTACAAAAATGACATCTATCTCGAAGTAGCGGTATTACATACCTTTGATATGAACAAAGCAATTGATATTTTAGATTTTGTGATGCCAGCTCGGATTGAAGAGTACATTACTGCTCATCAATATGATAAAGGCGGCAACACCTACATTTAGATTTCATATTGCAGTTATTGTTGACGTGTCAAACATCTGGCACTTTGAACTTAGAATATAACCGATGTTACGATAGTTTTTTAGGAGGTTGTATGTACTAGTATTCAGAAACGACATAAAATAAGTTGTTCCTTTTTGGTAATTGAGTCCCGTGATACACGCTTCAACAACGCATTGAAATTGTTAAAATTCACTTCGAAAATGAGGCTGGTGCAACTGTTACGGTGAATGGATTGCGCTACCGAGCTATGATTAATGATTTTTTATGGCCGGAATTAGAAGATTTGTTGTGAGTGACATTTATTTTCAGCAAGACGGCGCTACGTGCCACACAAGCAACGAAACAATCGCAAGATTGCAAGAAAAGTTTCCTAACCGTGTTATTTCTCGAAGAGGTCACAATTGGCCACCGAGATCTTGTGATTTAACACCTTAAGACTTTTTTCTTTGGGGCCACGTGAAAGATAAGGTCTATGGCAATGCTCCACAATCGATGAGTCCTCTATGCCCTCTTCCACGTTCATCGATGGTATATATCAATGAAGTTTTTATGAGGAAACAATTTCGCCTATATAATGTCCCATTTTAGCCATCCTGAACACATTCTGGATACATGCTTAATTTGACTTCGGAACGAAGTTAATTATGAGCCTTTTTCTATGAGCAGAGTGTGTGATAGCCACAATAAGATTATGGGTTATCGCACAGTACATCATTATATCCATGTATCGTGATTTTGATATCTTGCTCCGATTACAGACAACTACTGAGGTTTAATCAGTAGTTGACTGTAAAATAAGCCGTTATCTTTTATTTTTTCACTTTGTGTTCACTGTCAAAACATAAGTAGAAAATGATATCCTTTGAACTTGGACGGATATAATTTTGTTATGTAGCAAAATATGATTTTACAACTTTACCATTTTATCGAAACGTTTAAATAATTGTTGCCCTGCGCGTCATAATAATATCCTTTTCTGTATACGGAATATTGTTGCGTTGCGAAAAAACATAATCGTTGAACTATACATAAAAATTTTACAACATTATCAAATTACATAGCGACAACAAAGCAAATTTATGCAAAATAGAAAGCGAATAACCATATGATGAGATGACAGCGTATTTAATAATACGCCACTTCGAACTTTGATCAAATTCGCGGAATCATTTGATTTACATCTATAGTCAGTGTGAATCATATAATCGTGTGTGTTGCTATAGAATATATTGTTCATGGTAAACAGGTTACATATATGTTAACAGTGATTGATCAACAAGTCAATTAATTTTTTTTTGATACGAAATCATGTAACTATCATATACATTTCCGCAATTTATTATTAACATATTATATGTTTTGCCATTAAACATAAATTAGCGTACTAATATGGTGTTGACAGAATGAGACTGCCAACGATATAGTTTTATAGATTTATAATAGAAATCGTTTTTAAAATTTCGATTATTGCTTGAATCTTTGGAATTAAAATAATAGTAACTACCTTCTTCGGGGGCAACATACATGATTGAACATAATGAGTCACTCTCTGGCTTAAATAACATTCGCGCAGGTGTCCCACGAGGCAGCATTATTCGACCAACTTTATATAATTGTTATAAAACAAAGCTATAACTTTAAGATTTGTGGATGATATAGACATCTTGATATCACACATTCATTCTTAACAAATGCACCTGCTCACAAGTAAAATTGAATCGAGTAAATATTCTCAAAAAACTAATTGATTGATTGATTGATTAAAGTGGCCAATAACTATCCAGGCACACCCGGAATGCCGGGCACCACCGTACATCCGTGTTACATATAACAAAACCGAAGGAATGAGTAGGGGTTTTAGGTTACAGACACCTAAGCGATCAATAGTTAGTATTTTTTGTGGAAGAGGGAAGGGAAATTTATGTCAGTAATGACAGAATTGGGCCAGTTTCCCGATAGCCAATATTCAAACTACTATTAGCACAAGAAAATCATTTAAAATGAACTGCTCTGCATTCTGCAATCTCTTATCAGCAACTCCAGTGTGCAAACATTCTACTGTAATCTGCAATGTTTCCCTGAAAAAAATTTTTTAATGGACTAATTTCTTTAAGCCGTAGGCTGTAATAAATTTAATTAGTTTTCGCCTGAAAGTTTTCTATCAATTCATCCCATTGTTGCTAAAAATTATTAGTCATTAATTCTAATATAATAATATAATAATATAATAATATAATAATATAATAATATAATAATATAATAATATAATAATATAATAATATAATAATATAATAATATAATAATATAATAATATAATAATATAATAATATAATAATATAATAATATAATAATATAATAATATAATAATATAATAATATAATAATATAATAATATAATAATATAATAATATAATAATATAATAATATAATAATATAATAATATAATAATATAATAATATAATAATATAATAATATAATAATATAATAATATAATAATATAATAATATAATAATATAATAATATAATAATATAATAATATAATAATATAATAATATAATAATATAATAATATAATAATATAATAATATAATAATATAATAATATAATAATATAATAATATAATAATATAATAATATAATAATATAATAATATAATAATATAATAATATAATAATATAATAATATAATAATATAATAATATAATAATATAATAATATAATAATATAATAATATAATAATATAATAATATAATAATATAATAATATAATAATATAATAATATAATAATATAATAATATAATAATATAATAATATAATAATATAATAATATAATAATATAATAATATAATAATATAATAATATAATAATATAATAATATAATAATATAATAATATAATAATATAATAATATAGTAATATATGAAGCTATAATAAAACATAAAAAATTCTAAAATTGTTCAGGTCAACCAGCCTCCTCTCAGGTGGAGGAAAAAGCATCGAGCAAAAACTTAGGATACATACGAAGCGCAGAAATTCGGTAAGGAGTATCCAACTGGTCGTGAAAACTTCATGATTCGAGTCAACTCAATGAAAGTTTTGCTAAAGTTGGACGATTTGATTTTCTGACTAAAGTTTTTTCGATCATTGGTGGGGCAACGAATTTCCGAATCGAGTTTCATTTTCACGCATATTTGTTTGTCAAAAGTATACCAGACTTTGAAGTCAGCAACACTTCAACTTCTTTAAATCTTCTAAAGCTCTTCTCGTAAATTCTGCTTGCGGGCAAAAAGTTTTCGACCCCAAAGGCGTTTATTGACTCTATCATCTCCCACTGAAGCAATCTTTTTGTGATTGGTCTTCATTAAAATTCAAAGGCGTAAACAGCCTACAAAGTACTCAACTTTGTGAATTTTCTTTTGATCTGCATCCAACGTATAACTTTGATCAACGGTTTCCGATGGAGTTCGCTATACTGTTTGAAAACCATTTCACCATATGGTGATCGTTCACTAAAACAAAAGAAATGAAAATGCATGCAACGCACCGAATCCTCGTCAAAATTTCATCTATACTGACTTTGTTAGAAGTCTCAAAAATGAAATTTAGAAGCCATCCAGCCGTCGTTCGAGTGTCATTCCCAGAGTAGCTAACGACCCTGAAAACTGCTTAAACGCCTTTCTTGTCCAAAATTTACCGTTCCACGATGAAAATAAACAATTGGCAGACTATAGTAAGATAACTTCTTCGATCTGTACTGAATGGATCACGACTTTGCAAATTAAAGGCCGATATCATCAAGATTCTTTTGATAAAGTTGACAAAAAGCACGCTTGTTGAACGAGTATTGAACCAAACTTCATAGCAAAAAACTTTGTCACTGGTTGTCGATGCAAAGAAAGGTGATGCTTCGGTACAACATTGACACCATTAAAGGGCTTGTGAATGGTGCAATGTTTGCGCAATGGGGTTCAAGATTTATAACAAAAAAGGACATCCTACTTTCTGGGCAACGGATAAAAAGAAAATTCCTGATATCTGAGAAACTAAAGGCGTTAAACACAGAAATGTTATGGCCATAGATTGTAATATTCTGTCGTCTGACTATCCACCCAGAATAGTAACACTAAGCACCGATGTTCTGAAGGAAAATTCTCCGAAACCTCTAACTAAAATAAGCGACAAAATAGGCGACTAATCGAACAAAATTGTACCATCGATATCTCAATTCGTACGACAATAGTTATATTGATGCAGCAGGTTGGTAAGTGGACTGTAAGTAGAATACCTCTCTTCTACCAGCATTCACTAAAATATGGCAAACAAGTGCTTTAGCAGTAGCAAGCAATGAGTGCCAAACAACTATAGCTTCGTTAAACATGCAGATCGAGTATAGAAAGGGAACCGCGCATGGAAATGCCGTTGAAAGTGGACTTATCCAGTCGAATGCAAACATTGTGGAAAATTAGGGACAAAAGAAGATATTATCGATTTCCGGATCAGGTAAGGGTTACCTGTTGAAGAACGGACTGAAGATACAATCAGGAAGAAGCCACTCCCATTGAATGAAATTGCAAAAAAAGCCTTCCATTATAAAAGCCTTTTGGACACAATGGGAAAGCCCGCACATAGTAAACGGGTATGCCAAAGCACGAGCGGAAAATTTAAGCAACCGTGGAAGAGGTGCGAAAGAGTTGGATTAATTCTTAATAAGTATCATGGCGGAATAAGTGTAGATCATCTGGGTAACAACAAGACACTAGTAAAAATGAGACCAATGTGTGGTAATAAAAAGACTGTACGGAATACCCGGAGGGCCATGCGACAGTATAATTTTGGAGCACCATTTGAAAGAATATATATGGATGTGGCAGGGTCATTACCAACTATACTGCCAGAGTGGCTATAAATATATGCTGTTATTCATAGACAATTCCAGCAAGTGGCGTGTATTTATTTCCAAATCAGGAGACAACGATGAACTGATGAAGTTGTTAATAATTGGATTAGCACATTTTGTAGTAATGATAGAGATTCTAGTGGACGAAATCTACCGATCTAAATCTAGATATTTCACTCAGCTTAATATGTTAATCTATGTGGTAGCCGGCACTCCTAAAATATCCTGCAGCAAACATTATCGGTAGATACGTCAAAGATCTTGCACAATCCTAAGATTGATTTGTTTTTTAGTACAAGGTTTTAGTGAAAATGACTATCGATGATAAACTGACGGTAATCAATGCTGCAGCTCCTTTCAGATGAGGCCAAAAAAAAATTTTTGTAATCAGCCCAATTGGTATAATGGCAGTTGAAAAGTGGATCATTGATTTGAGGCAAGTGTATATCGATCGATTGCTGATTCTAAATGGGTGATAATATGACCTCGTCTTGTCATTGTACTGTTATACTGCGTACGAAATCACACAGCATTTATGGATATGAATTTACCCGACCTAAGAGCCGTAGCCTTAACCACTTTGTCAATTTACCGTTGTACTGGACTCTATTGATTAAATTTATTACAAGATACTGTTCTCCAATCCATGATACTTTAGTATCATGATACTTTAGTTTCTACCCCGTTACGTTATTGTGTTTCTTCCAGTTTACTTTAAACCGTTCCCGGTCACATCAAGTACGCGCGATACAAATTACATTTTTATGTACTAAATCTGGTTCGCACCACTTAATGAACAAAATCGCCTAAATGACTAACCATGACACATTAAAAATTATTTTAATTTTCTTTTTAGTCATTTAGGCAAAATAATAATTTTTCGCAAATTTGGTACCAACTTGACATTTGTTCGGTTTCGATATATGAAATTGTAAAGCAGTTTCGAAATTCATTAGAATTTCATTCTAATAATTTCCCATTATAATCTATTTTCATTTTCCGACATTCAAAGCATATATAAGCATCACTGACCCGCTCAATTCATGAAAAATTCATGTTTGGTACTATCTCTCGAACGATATCGTCAAAACAACTTTAATATTAACGAGCGGAAAATTTTCAACTCTCATTATTGTATTGTGTTTTGTTTTCTATATAATTTTCATTAGAATGGCGTGAACGCATGTTATCATCCTATTTAAAAACACAAAACAAGAAAATAAACAAAAACGAAATAATTTAAATTGGGCCAAAATCCAAAAATAATTTTTCCTCATTATATACGATAACTGCTTATCGCCCAATTGTTTTGTACATAAACTCATCATATTATATACATTTCGATTTGATAAAAGTGCGTGGGTGATTACTAATTTTCCGGGAAAAATAAAATTTATTCATATCAAAACAAAACGATTTAACCTCAATTTTTTTTTCTTTTTTGGAAAAATTGATGTGCGTTATTATACGTATAGACTGGGGATTATTATAATATACGTATATCATAAAACTCTGTGGAGAATGATGTGTCGGGGAAACTGAAAAAAAAAAAAAAAAAAAAAAAACGGTTAAAAAATTAAATTAAAAACAGACATAAAATTGATAAGGACGCACGCTGATAAATCGCAGATGAAAAAGCGAAATTAATTTTGTTTAGATAACATGCGATGATTTATTCTAATTTTCTTCGTTTTTTTTGTTTTGCTTGGAAAATTCTAATGAGATTGATGATTGATTTTATTTATATTTTGGTATAGCAGACTGTTATACGGTAAAATGAATGATATACATTAGCGTGTGATGGAATGTTTGCGCACTTAAATCAAGTATCATATTTTGATACTTCAAAAGGTAGGATACGTTGGATAGAAACGTCGAACTACGGTAAAAGGTGCGTAGACGAACTTCCTGGCCTACTGGTGTGTTATCACCGGTTGTTACTTCGGACCAAAATTATATTTAAAATTGTATTTTCATTTTGTATAAAAATCGGAGCTTATCTCTGTTCGTAACCCGTTCTGTCATCTACCAGGTGGTAAATTTGGTTCACAAATGATGACGACATCATCTTCTTCGAGATTTTGGTATCATTGTTGCCACTTGGAGCGAGTTTGTAGGTTTACGAGACATAAGTAAGAAAATGTGATCATTAACAGTGATCATTAACAAGAAAATGTGATCATCGAACTGGTGAGCCCTTAATCCTTCCATAGAAGTACGGGTTGAATTTGAACTGACTTCTTTCATCCATCAATTTATTTGTGATTATTTCCCATTCTCGCTTGTGATGAATTCTGATACAGAAAATAATAAGAATAAGTCATTTTTAAGAAACTGGCAAATTAAGACCGCGGGCAATAAAATTGTCTACAAAGTCGATCCAATGTTTTAGCAGCCCCCATATGTGCTGAACTATTAGTTTCCAAAAAGGCACATCTGTGAATTTGGTGCTGGTATTCGGGATCCTACAAAAAAAAAGTTTATATTTGGAGGGGCTGCCAGATCAACGGATCCTCAGTTGTATTGTAAAAAGAGCATCTTGAACCACGTTCACAGATCCCTTTTGCTAACCTATTTGGAAGTCGATTGCTTGCAACTTAAAACTCCATCGGGCAAACCGCTCTGACAAACCCTTCTGCACTATAAGCCATCGCAAACCATGAAATGATTTGTATATATGGTGAAATGATACCTTTCGATACATGCCCGGGACTTCTTAACTCTTAGTACCGTTGATTCCATAATAGAGTAATTCTTCTGAGTTGCATTCAATTTTTGAGAGATAAACGCCATTGGGCGTTCCTCTCCTGCGGAATTTAGTTGAGAAAGCTTTTTGTTGTCCATATCAAATCAAGTAATTTTTGCCCCTTTCTTGGTAAGGTCAGTCAGAGGTGCAGCTATGGTTGCAAAATTGCCAAAGAACCACCTATACCATCCGCACATATCCATGAAGCGTCTGAACTGCAAACCAACTATAAATATCCCAAATATTTCACCTCTTTTAATAGGAATCTACTCTTTTCAATGTTTATCGTCAATCCGGCTCTCGCCAGTAGACGGGTGACTTCTCTGAGCAAGGTAAAATTTTCCGCTAGGATGCCAGAAGTAACCAAAAACACATTGTGGTTGTCCACTAGCTGTATGCATATAAGTTGACAAACTATGAAATTTTGACGGTGAACCGGTCAAAAGTTTGTTGGAACCAGTGCCGAAAACGCTAATAGGAGCACCGCTATTCAGTAGGCCGATATAACCTGTGCCATCAATGTTTACGTTAGCATAAGGCCTCTTGTCGCTTAGATCGCTTAGATAATTGAGGCTACTATACTGGATTTTAGATTTTGTTTCGACCTCCAATAGGAGCGACTCCTTAAGCAATGTTTTAAGTTGTAACGTCGTTTGCGATGAGTTTGTTTATATGCCGGTTGACTGGTTTTATTCGGGAAAAATATAGTTTTTATAAAATGCATAGCTTCAGTTTCATGTTCGCTTGGAATATAATGTTTTGACTTTGGTATTTTTTGCGGGATGAAAACAACAGGATGACGAAACAGAGCTTATCTCTGATGAAGGTGGTGGATTGGTGGTTGTCTATGGCACTGTTTGGTTGCGCTGAATGATCATCGGTGTACTGTGGTTCCCAGCTTTCCACTCTCCCCTTTTTTCGTTTTCCGCACACCTGGGAAATCTGGGAATAAAAGTGACCTTCAGACCACATTTGTAGCAGGACCATCGAGTTGGTGGGAAAGGACATTTAGTGAATATATGGCTCACATCTTTACAATTATAGCAGATGACATAAGTGAGATCAAAGTTTACTAAGCTACTTCTGTTTCTCGGTGGCTTTTCCACGTATTGTTGACGGTTGTACTGTGCATTTGGTTGGTTAAAAGCTTCCAACTGATAGAGGGAGTTTGGCGAAAGAATAATCGGTCCTATAGATCGACATAATTAAATTGGGCTGCTCCTAAATTGGCAGTATAAATTGACACGCCATCATACTCGGACCAGCCTCAACAAGCTGCTTTAGAGCTAATGCTCTGATGCTTTGGAATTAATTACGAGTCTGGATGTTGTGGCCCAGCCATAGTCGTAAATAAGCATTTCCGGTTCAAGAGGAACGAAAACGTCAGGATCAATAAGGAAATCAGCTCATGTGTTCTCCCCAGCTCGTGCAACAATTGATTTTATTCAGTTGTTTGTCTGAATAGGTGGTGCTTAATTGAAGCGAAATCCTCCAAAATTAATTGTATAAATCTAAGAAGGACTCATTTGGTAGTTTTTTACAAGCTTCTATCTTTTTTTCAATATCAGAATCAGGACGCCGATTTTTGAACCTTGTTATGTTGCCTCTATTCGTGCCAATGAGTTCCGGGATTCTATAGACGGAATGTCTAGTACGTATTGACTCCCGTATCCTATAGTTGGAGAACCAACAAAAGGTAGATAGCTCCTTGATAAATCTCGCTGTACGGACCTATAGTTAACGGTAGCTGGCATACCATAATTAGCAAGTGTTGATTTGGTAATGCCAATATCAATGGGACATTAATCTGATTATCATAAGGCTCACTGAGTATTTATTTGATTGAGCGTTGGTATGGAAGCGTGATCTTGGAAACCTTTATTCATAAGATGAAATGGCGACAATTGGGCTGACCAATGGGGAATAATAGGTTTCAATGGGGAATCGTAGGTTTCTCTTACTGCTGGACGCAGTAAAACTATAGATCATCGGAATAAGCGATGATATTGGTAATTGAGTTGTAATTGATACTATGGGTTGCGGTATCTCCGAAATGGTTTGCTGTGCAGTTGAATTCGAAAGCGTTTCGGTAACAAGAGAAGCTTTCTTGCACCTTCATACTTGCCATGGAGTATGTTTTATCATTACTAGACGTTGCTTGGGCTGGGAATTACCTTGTTGCGAATGTTCATTGCATTAATCGCATGCTCCGACTCGTTCAATTTGTCCAGATCTAAGATCTTGTTTGAGTCTCACCTTTGGTGACGATTATACAACTTGTATCTTTGGCTGAGTGGACGCTGACGAGATGGTTTCAAGTTTTAATTCGACAATGGTGTGGCATTCGTCAGTATGCAGTTACTCGTGATATCTACGACGACAAATGGCACTTCTTAACTTAGCAACTTTGAGTTGGATTCACTCGGTTAAATCTATAGCTGTGGTAACCGGCGGTGGATTTAAATGTTTTTTTTTCGTGCACGTCGAAACTGTAGCACTGTTTGGTATACGTGAACTACTATCAACTTTAATATATCACGACCATCCCATTTTATTTTCAAAGGTAGGAATTCTTGGGCGCTTCAATCAAGTTTTGAAAATATTTGATTATCTTTTATACGCTACACTAAGGTAGTTACGTCTAGTAACGTAATATAAAATAAACTGTCATCAGAATGTATTATATTAGCACAGTACATATATAGTCAAATGCATTAGGATAATTTGAAAATGCACCTACGTAATGTATACTATCTCGAAATCATTTTTTTAATAATACGGTGAGTTGGTTTCGATCGATTTTTTCATCATACAGACATACGTAGTCATATTAGTATATGCGTTAATATATGCGAGTGCGGTAATTAACTGCCCCACCAAAAATCAGTTCGATAATTTTTACTGATACTGACATATTTTGTTTTATTGTAATTGTTACACAAATAACGTACTACACTAACTTATCATCGTCATCATATACATCTATGCACATACAGGTAACCCTCCTACAACACGGTATCTTAGAACACTGTTTTACTATAATAATAATAATAATAATAATAATTAGCATCGCTTACCAAATTCCTGCCAGCTTACTCGTTGTCCTTACGCTTCATCAATACAATTAAAAATATTCATCAAATTCCTGATGTCGTAGTTGAGTGTCTCGGTAAGTGACGTCGCCTTTGGGACATATCATGCGCATGACGCTTCTCTCGAATGTTATTAACCATCTTTCATCCGTCAGGGTCCAACTCTCACTCCCAACTTCAGCTTGTCTATATTTGCAAGGTATTTTGACTATAACAGAGAACGTATGGCATTTAAAACACGGTTGCCTACGATAAAAGGTACTTTAACATCCTCTTCCACTTAATTATCATGAGTGACTAGGTATAGAGGTCTCTAAAACCAGTGATCATATATTTTGTGTTAGTCTTATTGAGACCAACGGAAGCTGAGTTGCTATTCACACGTGTTTTGAAGAATTTATATATCTGTTAAATAAATACATTTGAAATGTATCCAAAAAATGTATGTTTTTTTTTATAAAAAACTACACTCTATATACATCGCCAATGTCATATTTCTATTTGCACTATAAACTTCCAATTTCACCCGCCTACGACCAGTTCTCAATGTTGACACATACTGTTTGTGGGTTGCTTTGTTTTAAAATTCATAAACATTTTCATTAAACACGCCATCTCTGGGCTAGTATCGAAACTTATTTAACAATCGTGTAAATAACGTATAAAGCTTTGCTTACTTTAGAATTTATATAAAGCTGGAATGTCAGATGGCATTGCAAAGTACTTCCTAAGTATTTGCTGTTGTTCTGTCATTAAATGGCAGAGTTGTTTAACATGCATTGTTATTACATTGTTATGCTTCGAGTAAATGTTTATCAGCCATAGTACATTCGTACCAGTTAATAGTCGAACTCTTTTGCAATACTGCAGCCATCCTGCTTTTTTATGCTACACATTGGGTTCGGTTTGTTATGAACTTCTAATGATAGTTTGAGTGCTGAATCACGTTCACTATCTATCAAAGGTGCAACAATGGCTCATGATGCCACTGCCAAAGCAATTTGCTGTTGTGAAACTTCGGGTCCTCTAGGTGAACGTAATATGTTCTGATTTACGCTTGTTAACCTTAATTCTCCATTTAATCAGCCATTTTTCTACTTCGCTATCGCATCAGCTTTTAATGATTACGTACAACTTTGGCGGGAACTGCGTCCAAATTGTTTGTATAAGTCCTTTATGTCATACTTTATCGAAAGCTAGAACGATGTTCAGAAATGCTGCAGAACAATACTTTTTTTGTGCTAGGTAGTTCCTGATTTCAGATGTGACTCTATGAAGTTACTCAAACGTTCCCTGTTCTTCTCTAAACTCAAACTGATGATGATTTGTGAAATTTTTCAGAGTACGGGAAAGTATCTCATTTACATTATAGCATTGAAAATGTACGGTATCTTATATTTATTTATCAGAAATAACAATTTTTCCTTAATCTATTTTTTAACTACATATTTTCATTAAGATCTGCTGAGTTTTGAGATGGTTTTGTGCGTCTTTTCATGGAGAGAATTGCTGAGCCAACACCTCAACAGTTATACTCCAGTTAGTGTTTTAATTTTCTAAACCCCAACTTTTTAAAGAAGCAAAATAAATATGAAAAATAAAATGGAAATGGTTTAAGACAGATCATCCAATTTCAATGGTATTTTACATTTTAAATGTCGTTGCGTATTTTAAGCAAACGAAAACAACTCAAAAAACGTATTTTCACACCACAAGTGACGTAGAGGAAAAAAATATGTGCAATATCATCTAACTAAATGGTTACTATGGTTATACCTATATGAAAAATACCCACCTTGTTTAAGTTTGACGTTTTGGTTTTAATTTTTTTATTTCAGTCGCTTTGTTTATTATAATTGTGTGTGTGCATTTTCAAATTAATTTTATTTTAAACGTTATTCTGAAATAATTGAATGGAACATGAAGCTGAAGCTTTAAACAAAAGTGATAAAGGAGTGTTAGATCAATGAATGCAATAAGATTTTTAAAAAATGTGCAAATGTATATAACTCTTGTTTGATTTAATTGTGTTGTGATGTCTGTTTTAAAATTGTTTGGATTCTTGTTGAAAAAAAACCCCATACGCAACTATGTCGTTGAGCTATTTTTTAAAATTGTATTGTCTGGGTCAAAAATTTGCTCCATGAGTCCGAGTTGTTGATATTCTCTCATAAATTGTATGTAATCTTTCTTTAAGTTCGCATTACGATTAAATTTTCTTTCCTGTTCCATATCAGCCTGTATGTTGCTGCACAACGCTTCCTATTTCTAATGGAATACTCTTGACTCTTACTATACATTTGTCTCCTTCCCATAATCGGCGTAATAAATTATAGATTCCCTCAGGACTTATTTTTAATGTATAAACATCTGGCATTTATGTTCTCATAAATAAACCTGGCAATAACCAAATATGTTGTCTACGTAGTAAAGGTTTGGTTTTATCAATATATTTTTGTATTAAAATTTCGTTAAAAAAATGTCCTTATAGTTAACCGGCATTACATCCCTTGTAGTTCGATATAAGCTATCCATATTGTTGGCAGTTGAAACACTGGGCACTCCTGTACTATCACTGGTATACTTCTTTACTGCCGGTGAAAATGGTTGCCATGTAACTACACAGATACATGGCAATCCATACTTCTCATTTAGCTTCTTAACAGAAATCCTTACATCTCATAGAGCTACGTCCGCGTTCGTTATGGCCAATTTCATCGAATTTGTATCGATATGATAGAGGCCAAGAATCACGACGGTAAAATCACGTTCATAAATAGAATTGACGCGCTAGTCTACCCAGATACTGCGTTAATCTCTGGTGACGATACATATTTTTTGCATTTAATCGCATTCGTCCATTGCGAATTAGTATTTCCTGTTTGGCATTTTTGTCCACCAAAGCCCAGCTTCATCAACATTAAATACTTGAAGTGTTGTGTATCATTGATCTTCAATGATTTTTTTAATTTTTTCTGGATATGATCGGGCAGCTTCACGATGCAATTTTTCCTTGAATTTTTACGATGTATAGTGAAAAACGCTTTTTGAATATTCCATACCAACCTTATTACTTGCTAGAAAATCTGAGTTCACAGAAGATTCTCCATTTTCTTTAAATTGGTTATAAATTTTAAGCGCTTTTTGCTTAATTATATTGCTGTCCAATGAAATCTATTTTTGACAGCTATCATCAATCCAAATGCTAAGTTCTTTTTCCATTTTTTCAATAATCAGCGCACGGGGACGAGCTGCATATTTTGCGGATATTAAACATCCTGCAACAACAGCACTTCTAGTTTCTTTTTCATTTTTTATGGTGCAAACTATTAATTTAAATTCAGTGTTTTTGCAATGTGTAATGCCTTTTCTCCCTTTAACAGACGATCTAAAATATGTATTTTCATTTCTAAAGAAATAAACATTCGCTTTAAAGTTGCTTTTTATTTTCCCCTGATATAGTTGAGGACTGAAATTAAATTTTTCAAAAATTACTCTTACTAAGGCTGTGTCCAAAACCTATGATAAATATTTGTGAATACAATTTTTGACATTTATTTGTTAAATATTCCTCTACATTCTTAATTTTTTATTACGCTGTCCAAAATAATTAATTGAAAAATATAATAAAAATAATATAAAAAAAAATATAATATATAAATATATAAATATATAAATATATAAATGTATAATATATTATATATATATTATAAATATATAATATATATATATATATATATATATATATATATATATATATATATATATATATATAAATATATAAATATAAATATATAATATAATATAAAAATATATAAAAAAAATTAATTGAAAAGAATAATAATTAATTGATCCTTTCACGGACACGTTGGCATATGCCGTAATTTTGAATGCTTTACGGTGAGATACGTCGTCATATGCCGGCATAGATAAAATGCACTATAAAAGCATGTGGGATATGGCCGTTGGTATTTTCATGGCATATATGTATATATATATATATATATATATATATATATATATATATATATATATATATATATATATATATATAATCTATATAATATATATATATATATATATATATATATATATATATATATATATATATATATATATATATATTTATATATATATAATATACTTTGTTGTGTCCCTATACAAGCTTTTTGTAATTATTGTGCCCCATCTAGTGACTTTTTTTAGGTTCAACCGTTACATATTTGTTTTTTGATGACAGACTCTCCGTATTACAGTTTTAATTTTCAAATATATATTTCATCCATTTACAATCCCAAAACTTTAATCAGATTTCATGTAAACCCGTATAAAACCGAAATTATAGCATGTCATTGTGCGAGCGTCATGTGTCCGCGTAAGAGAAATTGTCATAGCAACGAAAAAGTTTAAATTTTAAACCAAGTAGTGAATTTTATATATTTTATTGTATATATCCGAGTGGGCTACGCGATTAGTTTGGCTTTTATTATAGAAAGTTTTGGTATTTGTCAAAAATTATCATAGCAACGGACCGTGTTAATTTGGGTGTCTTCGATTTTATCAAGTAAGTGTCAATAATTTGTTTTCACAAATATTTATCATGGATTTCGGACACAGTCTTAACATAACAAAATTTTCTCCTTCTCAACACTTACCAAACAAATAAGTTTATAATAAAAAAAACTCCTTATGTAAACTGAAATTTCTTTTAATTAGTTTTTAATTTCATAATTTTTAAACCATGAACTAAAAACTTGCATAAAATGTCTTTGTATGTAATTTTTAAAGCTTTTCAAAATGTTTGTTGTACTATTTTTTAGTCTTTCAGGCGCTGGCGATGAATTTTTATTGTTACACGCAGGTGGTCTAATATGAAATACGATCCGCGGCAGATTTCCCTATTATGAAAAAGTATTTTCGATCGGAAATTTTGGGACAATGAAGTTTGTAATTTTGTTTTATTTTGAGAGAAAACAAACACTCCTAACAAACTTCATTTCTTTAGTTTTGCCTTTACTGTCAATTGTCATTAATGAAAACAAGCGTAATTTACGAGTTAATGTATATATGTGTTTATTGGTCTGTTTATTAATATTTTTGAGCAAAAAAAAAAATTAAATTAAATTTGTTAATTTAAAACTAAATGTGATGCAAACTGCCATATAACACAATAAAAGTTTTAATTAAATTATAAATTTTATTAAATTAATTAAACCAATCAATTTGTATAAAATACAAAAAGTACTTTTTTAGAAAGTTCATATAAGGGGTATATCCTCCATTCAGTCGCAAGCGTGTTAAGTAACTTAACACCGCTGAATCACAAAATCGACATCCTCGATAAAAATGACAGTGGCAACTTGTTAAATTTTTCATATTTTTTTGCGACCCCGATTTACAGGTAGTAAATCTATTTAACATAGTGTATAACCTCAAATTTGAAAAAGTTTTGACATTTGACACGTTATATTTTTTATTTTAAATACATTTTAAAATCATTCCGACTTAAATAAATTTTAAAATTATAAATCAGCTTTTCAAGTTTTTATTTGTGATTGTAATAATTGTAAATGGAGTTAATTCGACGACGCAGACGGAACGTTCGGATTCCAAGGAAAATATTTCGTGATCGTGAGAATCCTTTTGATTGTGATGATAATACATTTTTTGTGCGATATCGCTTTACAAAAAGATCCGCTTTGTTTATTATAGATGAATTATATATTCATTTAAAAAGACCGACTAACAGAAGCAAAGCGTTTCCTCCTCATTTAATTGTAATTATCTAATTGGTGGTTTTCACAAAATGTTTCCATACATTTAATATCTATTTGGAATGTTTTCAGGTTTTAACATCTCTTAATATATTGGGGACTGGAAATTTTCAATTTGTGAGTGGACAAATTTTATACCACAATTTGAGACAGTCTGCAATTAGTAAGATTTTTGGCGAGTTTTTGTCGGCTTTAATTTTGAAAACAAAAAAATTTATAAAATTTCCAAGAAATGAAGTTGAAATGGCTAAAATAAAACGAGGATTTTATAACACCTACGGCTTCCCAAATGTAATTGGCGCAATAGATGGGACACATGTAGCTATCCAAAAACCAACTGTTTGGGATGCTTATTCATTTTTCAACCGAAAGTCTTACTATTCCATTAATATTCAAGCAGTAAGTTATAAAACTTCTAAAATTGTATATGCATTAAAATTTGGATTTTGTAGGTATGCGACTCAAATGCAATATTTACCGACGTGGTGGTTAGATGGCCCGGCTCAACTCATGACACCCATATTTATAAAAGCTCATCCCTTTATAATTTTCTCCATTCCGAAGCGTTTCCAGAAAATGCGTGGTTATTGGGCGATAGTGGTTATCCACTTGAACATTGTCTTCTAACCCCAGTAATAAGCCCATCTTCGCCCGGAGAAGAAAATTACAACAAATTTCAAAAGCAAACCAGAAAGATAATTGAACAAGCTTTTGGCATATTAAAAAGCCGCTTCAGAATCATTAGTAAAAGTGGTGGTATGTTGTGCTATAATTTGGAGAAGTGTGTTAAAATTATATTATGCTGCTTTATTTTACATAACGTGGCCAAAACACAAAATGAACCTAATGATTTTGAGAATTATAGTGAGGATTCTGGGGCAGATACCGATAATGATGAAAGAGACGACGATGGTGGCACCCGAGAAGAGGATAGTGACTTAATGCAATCTACTTCAGGAACAAGAGGACAGATGAACAGAAACATTTTGATAAATCATAGTTTCCAAAATTAATAGTTAAAACAGGGTGTAATAACATAAAACATATATTTTAAGAAGTAATATTATTAATTAATATAATTGTTTATTAAATTATATATTGAATCGTATCAAAATAATCCTAATAATAAATAACAATAAATAAAATGAAATTCAAGTTTTAAATTCATTGCACAGTGGTCAGTCTTACAGTTTCCTTACTTCATTTAATTTATTCAATGAGGTATTCTTCTTCAAAAAAATTATCATTAATCTCCTCATTTTTATTATAGTTTCTCTTATTTTTGACTAATTTTAAGAACTCCTTCGAAACAGCTAGGCGTTCTTTCGACACAGCGATGGTTTCTTTCAATACCGCCAGCTTTTCTTTTGATAATTCTAATTTATCTTGGTATAGTTTTAAATACGCTTGATCTATGTTATCATTTTTGTCATTTCCCTTTTTTTTCTCACGACTTTTATCCAATTTTTTACGCATAGTCTGTCTGAAACGCCCAACGGCTTTGATTTTAGTCTTGGACGGCCCTGAACTTTGTTTCGTTACTATTATTGATGGTCTTGAGTTTTTAGTTACTGGATTTATTTCCTCTTCGCTCAATACTACAATCTGGTCGTCTTCTTGTTCACATAAAACAATAGGGGTTTCAGAGAAACTATCCGCATAATAATTAAATCCGGACATTGCATTTTCACCCGCTAATTGTTCGACTAGCTTCTCCACGTCAGATAATATTTTCGGAGGAGCACCACCAGTTCCTTTTTGATGTCTATTAATTTCAGCTTTTTTTTTTTTGACTCTCTAATATTTTTAGTAACAACATCAGATCATTTTCTGAAAAATTTGGTCTTCTTGCCCTTTTTTTAACTTCCATTTCTTAATTTTAACTAAAACAATCACAAAACATATGTATATCACAAGCAATAGTTAAATATATCACAGTAAAATATGAACACAAAAAAACAATGGAACAAATTATGTGACAGATTGAAAATGACAATAGCAAATCGTATTCAGCAAAATGCTGAATTACAAATTTGCGATCATTATCGAGGATGTCGATTTACAATCGCAATTTCAGCTGTCGCAAATCCGCCATTTTTGCGCGGCGCAAATTACTTACTTGCAACCGAATGGAGGATATGCCCCAAATACAATATTATGAAAGTAATAAATATTAGGCATGCTTTGTGTAGTCTTTTCATATTTCTAATATCCGCCACCTATCTAGTAGTCAGATTTTTTGTATTTGTTTTACGGAAAATACGATTTCGTTTCTCTTTTTTATTCGTACTAGCGCGAATTTTACGATTTCCGAATTCTACGAAAGAAAAAAAAATTCATAATAGGAATATTCGCGGCGGATCGTATTTTACGAAATCGTAAAAATTTCATAATAGCTAGATCCTCAGCTTTATTTTATTACGATATGTAGTGCTTTCTTTACATTTCCAATCGTCAATAGACAAAATAAAATTTGAGTTGCTTGAAATTGAATTTTGTCAATATACATATTGTGTAATTTCTATGTATTAAATGATTTCCGCATTTTTTTATCGTTTTATAGTACAAACGTGTTGCAGGAGGTTTTCTGCTATTTTTCTATAGTGCTATTGTGAAACCGTGTTGTAAGATACCGTGTTGTAGGAGGGTTACCTGTATTTAACTAAAAGTAAACATATAAAACTCCCACCCCCGGTGCACAATCACCCGCTCTAATAATATTACAAACTTTTTATCGTCTCCATACAATTTGAATGAATCCATTTTAATTTTGTATATTGTCAGTTTTGAAACGTTGTATCATTGTTGTTGTTGCTATAAACACAATTTAAAATAAGCAAAAGTAGTATCGAATTAGTTATCAGTATAATGTAGTAAAATTAGTAATATGCAGTATCACAATATACATATATAGTATAGACAGCCGTGATGTAAGAGAGAGATGATACTGTTGTGTAACCATACTATACCGTTACGGTACGAAAAAAATCGAAAAAAAAAAAATTATATGCCACCGAGACAACCGTTACAGACCGCATCATCATTGTCATTCGTATCGTCATTTGTGCAACGTAACAAGATATCTTATGGAAAAAGAAAATACGATACCGTTTTTCGTTGTTTCAATCGTAACTGGCACAAAAATACAAGAATTAAACGCCGAAAGTATTGCGACCAAAGATTAATGTAGTAAAAAGACATCAACAAAGACGGAGAGCAAAAAGTTTAAATGTTCTGTGTGCTTTTTGTCTTCTAAACTTTTTTATTGTTGTGAATGTGATGTGATAGTGTAGTGTAATACTATCAGAGATGTATAAAATAATATAACGAAGACATTGAGACAAAACGAAAAAAAAAAAAACGTTAACCGAATTAGAAGGAACTGAATTCAGTATAGTTTATCGTTAACTGCATTCGGTGTAGGTTTATTATTTGCGGTTTTTGTGCAAAAAAAAAAAAACAAATAAATTGTCTTTAAATTATATAACGTACCTAAAAAAAAGTGTTGTGAAAATAAATAAGTGTGTAAAAAAAAAAAAAAATTAAATTAAAATGTCATCGAAAAATAATTCGATGCCAAGTGCTAGTGCAACAATATACGAGGAAGAAGATGGTGATGATTTAATACTGTCTGAATTTCACGATGCACAAAACCACAGTGTCGTGGCCACAGACAATACAAATAATAATTTTAAAATGCGAACTATGTCAAAAAATCAGGTTAGTATCATGTTTGTGCAGGATGTGCAACAAGTGTATTATTTTCAATAGATTTGTGCGCGCCGTTTTATTATTTCTTGTGGGTGTGTTTGTATGGTGAGAATAAAGTGGAATTTTTTCTGGTATATATGTGTTTTATGGTTGCAATAATAATAAAATTTTAGCGAAATTCTATACTTAGATGAAAGATAGGTTTTGATTTTTTTTTATTTTTGCCAAAGAATGTAATTAAAAAATTGTTCGTTTATTTATGTCTATGAAATCTACTGTAAGTTTGAAATAATTAAAAGTTAGCTCTGCTAGAAAAAAATATTTTGGCTGAATGAGAACTACCACAAGTGGTTTTTATGATCGAATTTTTTTTTTGTAACAAAAGGCTTATAATTAATGTCTCTTTAGAGACGCGGTAATGAAAGTTTATGGCCTCTATACTATTAAGTTACTTTATTTTTAGTGAACTGCATATTCTGTACCAAACAATTGTTCTCAAATTATTAAAATTAATAATTCTCTAGCTAATCCATAATTAACCCATTACCGAAGTTACATTGAAAAACTAAAAGCAAGATTTAAATTCAATAACTGAGTTCTGATTATCAAAATTAAATGATTCAAATTTATTTGTGCATTCAACCATATACTCTACATGCTGTCTACAAATGCAGAGGTATAATGCCCTAATGAATCTTTCCTTACATCTTCTGAGGGATGCGTTTGTTGGTCAATTTTTGTAGAAATGGTCTCTCTGAGTTCTTTGGGTTGAACCATACGCATTGACTACAGTCATTTCTATTATTTTGATAAAAATTGGAAAATGCGATTTTTCTTTAAAAATTTCCTTAATGTCTGGATGTATTATTTCAACATCGTGGCTATAACTAGATTCTGGAAATCAGGCCTTGGTCTTTCCCATTTTAAGCATGGTCATTTTTCAAGGTTGAAACCTTGAATCACATATGTTCTACTGTTTCAAAGAAATTACTAACGTTATATTGAATCTGCCCGCTGTCTAATTTATGCAGATAACTTCAAAATATTTTTAACCCATTCGCTGCATAAATGACGCTGCCAATTTAAAGAAAGGTACGATGCAATATCTACGTAAATGGTTCTCACGTACCTCGTTACACGTCGAATGAATTTGGCATATTTCATCACGGCCAAAGCTAACTCTGCTTGGATTTTTGAAGCGTACTTTGAAAGAATTTGACAATCCAAGAGCATTTGTCACCCTATTACATTATTTGGCCCGGTTATAGCTGGAATATATTTCATGCGTATGGTCTCCGCTGTATGTATACAATGCAAAATAATTTAGTCGGTTCAGAGATCCTTTTTCGTTTTCAATATCAGTAAAACACGGCAGTTAGACCCCGTGGCAAAACATAGTGGGAAAATGTTGCAGATTTTCCCCACATGTTGTGGTTTAAGGTGCGATGTTTGGGTTGGAAGGTACCGGGTTCGAAGAGGCTTGGAAAAGAGATTTTTTATCACTTGATTACGAGCGGTGATGACGATATTCACAACTATGACCCCCTGTTGGAGTGCAGAATCCATGTGCCAAATCGTAGTTCAAATCAGTACAGGCTGGCTGGAGCCATGAAATATGCAGATAGATTTTTAAAGCAAATCTGTATTTGTGCGTCCTCGATTTGGCTACAGCGTAAAGGACGTTAAAATTAACCGCGAAATAGTTGGGAAAGTTTCGGCCTCTGAAAAGATTGGATAGATTAAAACACAAAAAATTAAAAAATTCATCTCTGAACTGCTAAATGGTAATATACAGAGTCCATTTTTATTAATGCATTTTAAGCTGCACGCTATTTTATCTAGATGATTAATTCAGATATCATACTGAGGGCCCAAATAATTAACAAGAGTTAGTCATGGTCATCAATCCTAAAATTTTCCCTGAAGATGCTACTGTAGATGTTTTAGGTTTTTTTTATTGATTTTTAATCCGAGTTATCTGGCATTTCGGTAAAATTATTGTTAGCATTGGATGCAAAGGAGGGACAGATGTATTCTCCTATCGCACACCCTATCATCTCAAAGGGATCAGATACTATTCCTTTGATTATTATTTTACAATTCGTTCCAGATGAACTTAATTTTGATTGATTGATTTAGAATGTAAGGCCAAGCAATAACCAGGATCTCTCAGAGTTGGCCGGGCCCACCGTCACCCGTTTTTACACAAACTTGGAAGGTTAAGGCAGGATGCTAGTTAAATTATTGAGTTCAACCCGGTTCCAGATACTTTGCCGGTCGATAGTTAGTAAATTTTTTGTAGGGTAGGGAAAAGAAAAGTATGTCAGTAATGACAGAATTGGTAAATACGTCACATAATCGCACGAAAATCTAATTTATTTACACTTTATTTGATACAAAACTTTAAAATTAATACAAATTAGATTTTAAAATAACTGATTAACATTCCAAATGAATTGATTTAACCGTTTTATGACAAATACTACGAAAATGGCGATTAAAGGGGCATGTAAAGGGGTCTTATATTGGGAAGAGTTATATTATAAGTGTTTCTGATGGAGTAAAAACAAACTTTGTTAAATTGTTTAGACCAACATAAAAGTAAGGCGATATTTCTTAGTTATTCTTTCTGCGAGAAGGTCGTTTCGTGGTTGAAATGAAGTTAAACAGTAAGAAGTAGAAAGTGAGCTGTCATTAGCATAGGAGTATATATTCCTTGATAAAAATGAGAAAAATGATCGGAGAAAGGGCGAATCTATGATGGATACAGAACCGTGCGATTACTCTCAATTTGTACAGCATACCCATTTGCCACACGCGATCAAATACCTTGATTGATGAATGCACCTGTTCCATTGTTCAGTGACAATATTATTAAAGTCAGGTGCTGAACGCCCTCCGCGAAAACCATACTGACGATCAGAAATAAGATGGTATTATATCTAATATTTCCTCAGCTGGAAATTAATTATGGTCTCAAGTATATTTTGGAAAGCACCGAGACGATAAAGATTGAACGATAATTTGAAGGGTCCGATTTGCTGCCCTTTTTTGGTACAGTTTGTACGTTAGCAGTTTTCTAGATCAACGGAAAAATGTCAGAAAAGAGAAAAATGTCAGAAAAAAGAATCAGCTAGATGAGCTTAG
Source organism: Tipula confusa (assembly GCA_963556175.1). Classification (NCBI taxonomy): domain Eukaryota; kingdom Metazoa; phylum Arthropoda; class Insecta; order Diptera; family Tipulidae; genus Tipula; species Tipula confusa. The sequence goes on from OY744477.1 coordinate 75,013,633, forward strand.
GTGGCACAGATGATTTCATACTGTCTAAGAAGTTTTCCTCGAATAAACGAGCAAAGGACCAAAAGATTCGATTGCTATTGCCGTGGTTTAGAACTTGTCCCTCTTCCATAATCTTCTTTTCGTGAACCTTTATAGCTTGTGGCACCGTTCTCTTTACCAGGTTTGTAGCCGTCCTACATTCAACTAAATTTTCTAGTTGTTTACATATTTGCGGTGAAAGGCTTTTTTATTGGCGATTACTGTTCTGCAGTCGTGATTATGACAGAGGTTGCCTGGTTTTATGTCTTAGGGAGGCTGGAGTAAGTGAACTGTTTCAGTCCTGTGGGAATAACAGTTGAAACCACTACACTGCAGTATTACGGAAGGCAAAACAATATAATACTATTCAAACTCTTGAAATAACTTGTTTGTCCTACCCAGTCCACATTTTTATAGAGCCATTATCGTCGCTTAAGAGAATTTGGTTAGAATTTCTCAAAAGGGAACTAATTGAAACTTTGTGGTTTTCCGCATGCGATGTTAAAATCAGATCCAGTAGATGAGATCAGATCCTGTATTGTTAACCCATTCTGGTATTTTCGAAGGCTGATCTTAGGGCCGTGTTTGATGTTTTAAAGCTGCAAACGTTTCAGTCATCTGAGCAGCCGCTGAATGGACTTGGAATATGGAAGCCACTTGTTAGATTTCAAGAATTAGATCGTAGTGATTCTATTTACATCTTGTTCTTATTTAGTAGACTTTTAATAGGCCTTCCTATTTAGGAGCGGTGAATCTAGGATGGACATGTTTAGTAAAATTCTGGGCATCTTTGCGCATGGTCGAATAAATTTGCTGGCTCTGCGTTATGCCACCGATCATCGTAACATTCCTTGTATGCTCTCGGTTGCCTTCTTCCTTGATCGTTTGTGCCGCGTTTGTAAAGACTAACTGTAATATTTTCCAGTGCTTTTGGATATTGAATAGGTCATAAAAGCGGGTTTGTTATTCTAGATATTCTATAACAGCCATACCTGGTATTCCGTGAATAAGGGATAATGCATTGACATTACAGCGCTTCCTTGTCGTTTAAATGTTGATAAAATTTTTGATGACTCCTGCCATTTTAATGTCATGGCTTGGAATATTATTAATGACATGCCCGCAATATTACTTTTGTAGTATTACAAATGATTTTGTCTTATTCATATATGCTTTCTCAAACAGCGCTTCCTTATTATTGCGATCCGAAATTTACAGTATATTTACATATTTACAGCTTATTTCAAAAACCCGTGTTGCCCTTTGAAATTTTACTGTTTTACAGTTAATTCACTAAACTTTATGGTCCAGATATCACTGTATAATCACGAGCATTATTAAAAGTTTGACTGTAATTTTTTAATGGTCCATGCAAGAAAACAAATAAAAAATAAATCCATTATTTGGGAAAATTATAATTATATTTTGTTTTATTGTGAAGGCCAAACTTATTTACGCTAAAATTTAAATTATTTTAATTGTTCTATTTCGTTTTATTCTTGCGCTTGTCCATATCCAAAGTTGGTTTTAATCACTTTATCATTTAACTTTGCAATATTACGTTGTTTAACCACCCCCACCCCCCATCTCCCCGAATATCGTTAATTTCAAAAAAATTTAGCATTACTATAAATTAGGCAGTCGTTTTGGCTATCATAAATTACAACATAATTAATATTTTCGAAATTACATTAAATGTTTACCAATCATGGGGACAGTCAATGAAATATTAAACGAATTTGCAAGTTCAATGTCGAACTATAATAAATAGTTAAATTGAAAAAACGCACTTAACATTTTAATAATTAATGCTTCAATATTTAATTACACCCGTAAATAGTAACATACTGTGTCATATTTACCTAAATATGCGAAGTGTTTGCGCGCGGTATTACGCCTTCAAAATACAAATATTTTAGATTTTATAGTCGCATATATAAAAATTATTAATTTTTATCGTAAAACTATCGATATCGAGTTATGATTGTGTGCGTTATAGCTTGGTGCGCATATTAAATTTTTTTCGAAGTGCATCATCCACCTGTGTTAAACTATCGAATTTAATTAAATTACTAACAATACCGTTTCTGTTTATATACATAGTCGAATATATGTATTATGCGCTTGTCGAGTGTGGGGAAAGTAAAGTAAAATTTGTGCAACCTATTTGGAAAATAATTAAAAATCTATAATTGCTTTTAATTTTAATTTCGATATTTACATACATTTGCTTTTTCGAAAAAAAGGCCATCACCTTTCACGGTTTCCTATATATTTGCCAGCATAACTTGGTATATTTTCGAGCCGCGCTCCTTGCTTCTACAATGTCAAAATCACCCTTGGTGTTGTAGATCTTTTTCCTTCCTTTTGCCATGAGGTCAATGAAACCTATTCGTATGATACATTCTACAAATCAGGGCCTAGATTTGATCTTTACGCAGCAACTCCCGTGATATTTTTATGACATTAACCCTCCTTGTTCTTAAACATAAGCCTTTTCCCTTGAATGTAACTGTGAATTATTCGCAGTAGGTACTCTGGCATATAGAAAGCATTTGTTAACGCCGACAAAATATCAGACCATCTTGCAAAATTGATTGCATTGTTCACGTCCAACGTGACAAGCAGTACCATATTCCTCCAAATAGTGATTTTAATGCTGTGCCATATAGCAGGCTCTTACCACCACTTCTACAGTACCAATACTAGAGTAGCCCTTTTTGAAACCTTGCTGTTTCTTTGAAAGGTCTCTTGCATCTTGAACTGCAGCTTGAACTGCATTCGTGGCTTAAGTAGCCGTCCCAATAATTTTTTTCGCTGTTTCCAGCATGCACAAGAGTCTATTTATTGATAGAGATTATACAGCGATTATACATGTTTAAAAGTACCGCAAGGTGGAATTGAGCGATCACCTTCATTACTTCCATGGAAACTCCGTCTGGATCTGGCGTTTACTTTGATTTCGTTTCTTTTAATTGCGTTTGTTATATTGATCTCGTGCTTATGTGCTTTTCTGGTCAACCTTTAATATTCATGTTCCTATTTTGTCTGATTTTCTTGCTCTGGTGTCTAAACGTTTCAGATGTAGGTATCGCTTCCTTTGGATCACTATCTCATCAGATCAAATTGCGGATGATCCAAGTTTATCGGAGAACCATTCAGGTTCCGCTCTATTGCAGTATAGTTAACTTATAATCAGCAAGTTTGCACTTGTGTATAGTCTCAGTTGATGAAGCAGGGCGACCTCTTTCTTACTTCTATGAAGTTTGCCCTGAAGAATTTTCAACTTTAAGTTTTTAAGTTTTGCTTTACGAAGGGCCTTTCTGAAGATTTGGCAAACTCCTGAACGAGGTATGTTTTTTTAAATGTTCTGGTCTAATTCCATGCTCTAGGAAGGTCATTTCGGATCCATCTGACAACGGTTCTTAATATGATCTATCTCCCCATATTAGAAGCATATGTCCAGCGTTTTACTATTTCCAATTATCTTTGCAAATCGCCTGGAGATGACTAAAGCCAAAACAGACAACATTTTGTCACAACAGTTTTCGAAATCTTGCAGTATAGCCAACCGATATGTAGATGGACTTTTTCTAAAATCTCCACGAATGCCTTTCGTTGTTCTCTTAGTTTAGTTTTGTGAGTGACACCTTTAATTTCCTCTTGAAACCTTTAATATTCCTCTGGATGCCTTTTTTCACTTCAACTTTATAGGAGTTTGGTTGCAGGCTACGAACTGTAACCGTCTTTCCTAGAGCACATTTCAATGTCCCTCAACCACTTCCAATATTTCTAGTTTTTAAGCCAAATTCCAATAGGACTTCAAGCGCCCTGGTGAGGCGTACGGTTTTAATCTCTGTGTCTTAAGCTATCAGATAAACTTTCTCCCTGATGATCCCAACTTTTAGGATCATTTTCGTCATTTCTTATTTTAATCTGGTGGTTAAATTCAGTCCATGGCTGAGAATCTTACCCTTTAATTTTAATTTTAACAAGGTTCATCTCCAGAGACCTCCAAGCAACCGTTTCCTACTTCCTTTTCCAATTTGCGCTTTAGCAGCGATCCATTTGTTTCCACCTGTACGAGAGTCAGTTACTTGACCCCGTGATTTTATATTCACTTTTATTTCATTCCCTTTAACAATGACGCTAGGAATCCTGGCTTTACTTCCTTTATCTGATTACTAGTTTATTTTTTACGCTGGTGTCGTATTTAAGGTTTTCTATTCCCTGTTAGTGGTTCCCATTGCTGACCCGTTACGAATCAATAGTCTGACTCCAACGAGTTCTTCCTTGTTCCTCGTATTATTCTAGGCAACGCTAAGAAGACAAGTCGTTTTCTACCCCGAAGAGACATTGTTGCCGACAATACTCTCTGCAAATGCTAAATGCCGGCGCTCCACTCATTAATCGCGGCACCATTCGTTTAGAACCGGTTTGCCTGGGTATGAACGATATCTAGAATTTTTATTAAATTCCTGTGATTTCATGTGGGAAGACGCACTTTAATATCCCCTTCCACACAATTATCATGAGTTACAAGGGAGCAAAGTATCGGAAATTTAACCCTCCTTCAAATGTGTGGCCACCACTACCAAAATCCATGAACGCATCTTGGTCCCTAAAACCAGTGATTTTGTTTTGATCTCATTGATTTTGAGACCTTTTTTATACATTCAATTAATAATATTTTTTTATATATTATACATTATACATTATACATTATACATTATACATTATACATTATACATTATACATCATACATTATACATTATACATTATACATTATACATTATACATTATACATTATACATTATACATTATACATTATACATTATACATTATACATTATACATTATACATTATACATTATACATTATACATTATACATTATACATTATACATTATACATTATACATTATACATTATACATTATACATTATACATTATACATTATACATTATACATTATACATTATACATTATACATTATACATTATACATTATACATTATACATTATACATTATACATTATACATTATACATTATACATTATACATTATACATTATACATTATACATTATACATTATACATTATACATTATACATTATACATTATACATTATACATTATACATTATACATTATACATTATACATTATACATTATACATTATACATTATACATTATACATTATACATTATACATTATACATTATACATTATACATTATACATTATACATTATACATTATACATTATACATTATACATTATACATTATACATTATACATTATACATTATACATTATACATTATACATTATACATTATACATTATACATTATACATTATACATTATACATTATACATTATACATTATACATTATACATTATACATTATACATTATACATTATACATTATACATTATACATTATACATTATACATTATACATTATACATTATACATTACACATTATACATTATACATTATACATTATACATTATACATTATACATTATACATTATACATTATACATTATACATTATACATTATACATTATACATTATACATTATACATTATACATTATACATTATACATTATACATTATACATTATACATTATACATTATACATTATACATTATACATTATACATTATACATTATACATTATACATTATACATTATACATTATACATTATACATTATACATTATACATTATACATTATACATTATACATTATACATTATACATTATACATTTAACAGATGCACATGAGGACTACCTCTATTCTGAAATTCGATCCACTACCATTCTAATGCGTGGTAATATTAACTAATTTGTTGAAGTAACTGGCAGCATCCTTATGGCCCTTAATGTTTTTTTTAAATAATTTACAACTTCAAAGTCTTTAAGACTTAGTCATCTTCATACCTCATTATTGCCTTATAATTGCCTTCAAATCACTTGTGTCCATCATAAATTGAGTAACCGAGACTCCTTCTCGAAAGTTTTGAAAATGTCCCAGATAAATAGCCGAGAACGACAGTTCTCCTGCGTGCACATCGAACAGCAAAGTTTGAGGCTGTTTATGTTTTCTTGGTGAAATATGAAGAATTTTATCCTAATTCCACAACAAACTTTGCTGTTTTGAAGTAAAACTGCTTCCAATATGTTCGCTAATTGTGTTGATGTTGACGATCGATCACGCTATGCCAACGAATTATGTCGCCGTCTTCTTAACTGCATGAATGATAATCTTGGTGAAATTAATGTCAAGTTCTGGCGAATGTGTGGGGCTCTCAGTGTATCTGAAGCCGTTGTAAGTCGACCTCAATGGAATTTTCCTGTTGCGATACTCACTTTGGAAGCTCTGCTCATTTTGACTTGATAGACGGTAGGCAATTATAATTTAGGTATACGTTCTTAAGATTGAGGAGGTCTTTGCTGTTAACTAGGCAGTTCTCAAATTTCATCAAAATTCGGCAACAATAACTGAACTTCTGCAGAACGTAAATTACATCCACATCTTGCTCTAGTGAGCAAATCTTTTTTTGACGAAGCCAATATTTTTGCATATATTCAGCCTGTTTTAAATCGTATGTTTTAAATCGTATTTGCAAAGGCTTTCGGTTTTGGTGTGTATATTAAAGAGGGGAACCGCTCAGAACTGGACATTTTAAAACTGGATATTTCAAAATTAGATTTGACAAAACGAGATAAGGTACAAAACTGGATATTTCAAAATTGGATATTTCAAAACGAGATTAGTTACAAAACGAGATATGGTACAAAACAGTATATTTCGACATGTGATTTAAACTTAAAATGATTTTTTAGGAAGGTTCTGGAATATGGCCAAACTCGGCGAGTTCTTAACCGAAAAAAATGAGATTTTAAATGATTTTTTGGAAAAGTTCTGGAATATGGCCAGTAAAGAAGGAACCCGGTGATTTCTTAACCGATTTTGATGAAATTCGATTCGTAGGATGAAAATGGGATTTTAAAATGATTTTTTTGGGAAAGTTCTGGAATATGGCCAATCATGGTGTAACTCGGTGAGTTCTTAACCATGTGATTTAAAAATCACATGTCAAAATATCCTGTTTTGAAATATCCAGTTTTGTACCATATCTCGTTTTGAAATATCCAGTTTAGAAATATCCTATTTCGTCAAATCCAGTTGTAAAATATCCATTTTCGACCGGTACACATTAAAGAGCATTGGAGGTTAACATGAGAGTAAACATACATATGCGAGCTATGTACTTCGAGACAAACCATTTTTAATATCTTGAAAAGCTTATCCGTTGTTTCGATAGGTCAGTCTGTAAAATCTTACAAAAAATCGTGTCATCCAAAAATGAAAATCGATAGAAAGCTAAATGGACACATTGAGAATATTCTTATGGCTAAGACTATTTGTAAAATTTTTTTATTATTTGATAAGTTTTGTAAATAAAAACCAACAAACAACATAAAAAAAATGGAACCAAACCACCCAATATTTTTACCATCAACACAATTCCTTAGAATTATATCGAATTCGTCTCGTTCCTCGACTGTCTTTTGCCGACCATGATAAGTAAATAAAAAAAAATAAAAAAAAAAATTAAAATTAATAATACTATGTTGAAAAGTGTTAAAGCTAAACAAATCGATTTGTGTATGTGTGTGTGTGTGTCACATACAATTTATAGTAAATTTATCGATTGCTAATTTACGTTTGACTGGATGCGGCTGTTTTGTGACCTGGTAAAAATTGTGGTGACAGTTGTGATTATATAGGTCAAATTAGACATTCATTTTTTTTGGCAAATTTAAAAGTCGATGAACGCAATCCTATTCCAGTATGACAAAAAATATCGTTTTATTTTGGCAACATTATGGTTTTTTCGGTAATATACAGTAATTGAAATCTATTATTGTTGAACAAAATTCTAACAATAGCAAATATCTAATATCGTCTGCCAAATACAACAGACGCAAATATTAGGTGCTAGGTTACAAATTCGTTTATATTTGTTCGTTCAACTTTTGCGTTGAATTAACATTTTTAACAATAGAATTATGTATTTTATGTATCTTTGCAGCATCTTACATTTATTTTTAGGCCAAAAAATATGTTGTTTTTTTAGATTATCGTAAATTAGTCCACCCTAATTTTGTCAACCTACACCGCGCAGTTCAAATTTAGACAATTGACGAAAGGCCAGAGTACGTTATTATCAAATAACATTTACGATATGATTATTGATTTTGATTGAAATAAATATATGTGCATACATTTTTTATTTTATTTATTTTGGTTATCGAAACATAAAAAAAATTAATTAGTTCACTGTTTTTAGATATAGAGCGCACGATATCGATCATAAAGTTGGTTGATTTATTAGCCTATTTCCTATTTTTTTTTATTCGTATAAACTATACCGATTATTCGATTTGCCAAGTTCGTTCACTTCTGCTAGCACAATCCTTCTGCAAGTCATTGCTGGTTTTCCGATTTTCTTTTTCCCTTGCAGTTCCAGTCTAATGATATCCTTGTTATATAACTTGGAGGTTTCCTTAGTGTATGACCAATCCATCTCCATTTCCGTTTCTTTACTTCGGTCTCAATTTTCAATTGCTTTGTGATTCTGTGAAGTTCCATGTTTGTTATAGTGTTCGGCCAGAAGCAGTTTCTGTATAATTGTTTTCATATATTTCTATGTCTCATTGTATGGGTGCGAGAAGGCGAGCCCTGGAAGCCTGGAGAACAGATGCGCTGCATTTATTTCCAGTTTGGAACTGTCAGTTTTGTTTTGATTAGGGCAACCCTTATGAATTTCAGCTGAATTTCATGCTCATTTTTGTAATATAATTCCTCCATTCCGCGCTAGTCTTGCCATCTGTTGTTGAGTAGTAACAACTTCTTCAACGCTGTCACCCCCAATGAGTAGATCATTTATACGTAAACATTTCTTTACATGCTCTTTGCTGCTGTCGGGTAGATGTTCGTTTTATCTCCTGCCAGTTGTAGTAATATTCTTACAGCGAGAACCGTCGCTGCCGTTGTATCATTTAAAGGCCCGTTTTTAGTTTGTATTCTCTATTGATAGTGAGGAATTGTTTCACCACAATATTCACTGTAGATTTTGGTGACTATGATCATAATATAAATACACATAGTGCTACCATAGTATCTTAGCCCATTGACGTGCTAGATGACGCTACCGGTAACGTTTTAAAATAATCAAAATATTTTTATATGTATAATCGCCTAAATGTCATATATTTATTCTAAATGTTGATGATATTCTATCGACCCGACACCTGGAACATCAATGGGTAAACTGTTTTATTCTTATGATGGTAGCACTGTATGTATTTATATTGTGCTATGATGCATCCAGATTTTCCCGAAATATTTTTTCAGCATCTGCTGTTAGCACGAATTTATCTGTTCGTCACCTCAAGATGATGTCAGTTAGGTCACTTCGAACTATGGGACCTTTCATCATTATGCTTGATGCATCAAATACTACCTACTCTCAGCTTTGTGGTAGTACTTTTGTGGTTGATCACTCCAGGATGTGGACTACTACATACATGGTATGTAGTATGTTGGATTATCACCGGGCCCATCATTTACTACTTGCATGGCCGACTCAACTCTGACTTGAGGATAAAGTCAGTTCGATTTTGTGATTGCATCCGCCGACTTTTTTTCCTGCGATTCTTGATATTTTGGTGTTGACATGTTTTTGCCTCGCCTAAAGAAGATTTGCTGCCTTTATGGAGATGAATGATGCTTGAGAGGCGGGATCAATTAATGCTCTGAACAGCATACATTTCCCCTCGCTTGTTAAAAATGCGATTAAAGCTGTGGGTATTATCACCGGACTCAATTGCGTTGGTAAATAATTTTTAGATACCTGCTGATTATCTGCTTTGTGATTGATGTGCAGTCCTGTGTTACGCCTCTCATTGCATATGGCACATTGGTTCTTCTGCTAGCATACATATGTCTCATGCTCTACTGATAAACAGTTTCTGTACAATTTAAAAAGCATCATAGTGCTGCTGGAGATTCTATATGTTTAGGTTTGTTTGACTATAGTGACATCTATTGACATTTATATTGCTTAAAGTAATAGTATAGTGACAATTTTAGTTTGAAAAGTCTTGTATGTGGCAACCTTCTATGGTCCGGAATAGCTACGTTATTGCTGTTACAGCTGAAAGGACTGCTCATCCCGCTTTGAAATTGTCATTGAACATGCATTTAATTGACACTCCCACGTACAACATTTTTAAAGAATATTACTCGAGGCTCTTGATCGATAATTGCAAGATTTGGTTGGAAATATCAGACCATTTGGGAAAGCATTAATATTGCTTGAAGTTGAAATTAAGTACAAATATTCATGTCTAGCTGCAAAATGATCGATCAGCTTACATATTCTCATATCAGTTGCTGGAAATAGGGAATTGAAAGGTGCTGGTTGATTTGAAATCAGGACGAATTATATTGCCTCATAGCTTGTGCAATTTAGTGAAGTCAAAAAAAGAATTGGTTGAAAAAATATTTCCCAATATTCAAATTGGCTGAGTGAACGAGCTATTCTTGCTGCAAAGAACAAAGACGTCTATAACTAGCGATGCAGTTGCTAATTTGCTTTTTTCTATTGCGTAATGGTGAACTACGGGTTTCTACTCAGTTGATTGAACTAGTCTGTAAATATCAGATAACAAATTGTTAGTGCCTTGAAAATTCGAACGATTTTCGGCAATAATTTCGTTGGATACTCCCCTTCGTGAAATGAACCGTTTTAAAGCTTCCATAAATGTTGCAGATGTCATGTTGCCAGGGTCTTCTGTGGCAACTGCCTTTATACATAAGCAAACGAAAATTACTATAACCTCTTCACGAGTTTCGCACCTTTTCTAGGATAGTCCCCACTTCTTCCATGCTGCCATACATCATTTGGTTTTTGTATTTCGGCCGTGCGGTTGGCGACTTGCTGAAGGGCACACGTAGCTAAAACGAAGCAGGCGATGTACCATAAGTCAATGTCTTAAGTTCATATTCTTGTATTCATTCTTCCTTTGAATTTCTCAAAAAAATTTCCAAAATTTTGCTGACTTCCTTACTTGATTGTACTTTATAGGTCAACCAGTACTTAATATGTCAACTGTGGGGACTACTTGAGATCTTAGTACGATACTTTCGAGTAGATGACGCCAGTTATCCTGCTCAAATCTTCTGCTGGCACAATAGATCAAATATATGACACCTGCGACGAGATTATTCGATAGCTGAAGGCACTCGGACAAAGGGCAGAGTCAAGGGATTGTTTGATTGTTCACCTGGCTGAAGGAAAATGAGACGATGATAAGTTGCAAATGTGGCGGCATGAATCTTCAGAAAATGATTTCCCAACCAAAATCGAAGAGTTGATAGATTTTTTAAGTTCAAGCGAATGAACTTTCTCGAAAGCCTACAGCAACAAGCAAATAAATTGCAAAGTATAAAAATGCGCTGCATGCAAAAAGTATCTACGTAAGCTTAGATAATAAGCCATTTCCGAATTGCGCACGAATGATGCAGCACTTAATATGAATTATGCGATTACCGGAAGTTAATCGAAATGGAGTTAGAATAATGCAGGGAATACATTAATAAAAGCTCAAGATGCTTTATTTGTCTAGCAGTAGGGCATGTCATAAGACAAGTAAAAAATTTCAAAAGCTCCAAGAGCTCTCCCCAAATTAGCTCATCTATATCATCAATACAGCGAAAATTTTGTAAAGAGACTTCTATAAGGGCGACTTCATGTCCGGTGCAGACACAATCAAGGAAGCCTTGACCCTACAAGTTGAGCAAAGTTCTCTTTTATTACTCGATAGATACCTCATTCGAAAATGGGTAACCAATGACTTTAAGTTTCTGGAAAACACACAAGAAATTGACCGGGAAATTTCGATACGCGAGATCACTGCGGAAAATAAGTTAATTTCAATTCTAGAAATTAACCGATTAACCGAAATTAATCGAAATTAACCGAGGTCTTTTTGCCACGTGCATCAAAATATACCAAACAGAATATCTCAAAAGAACATTGAATATTCGACCCAATGAGGTGGCTATCACCCGGAACTGTCGGAATAAAGATATTATTTCAAAGATTATTTAAGTTGGTTTGGGATGATGCTCTCCACGGATGTTGAAACCCCACGAAAAACTATCAGAAATAGACTGAAATTAGTAGAGTAAATTAAAATATCGAGATGAAAAATTTAGATCCAATCTTTTGCTCATTTGATTTATTGATTTAGAATGTACGGCTAAGCATTAAGCTGGGCCCACCGTACATCCGTTTTTACTTATACTTGGAAGGATAAGGCAGGATATTAATTCAAATTATTGAAATCGACCTCGTTACAAACACCTTGGCGGCCAATAATTTTTGTGGGGAAGGAAAGGAAAAGTATGTCAGTAATGACAGAATTGGTCCAGGTTCCCGGTACATAACAATAATTTAGCCATAATATTTTTAAAATTATAAATTGAATCAGCATTCTTTAAATCTCTAGATAAACTATTCCAGGTAATAAGTGCATTTAGAAAACCGGAGTTAATATAGACATCCCTTCTGTTAGCAGGCAAGTTGATATTCATCGTACGCAATGATTTAGAAAAATTTTGTTTTTCATACAAATACAAATGAATACCAGACTTTATTATTTTATGTATAAAAAACTGCAGTTCTAAAATAGTAAAACACAAACAAGTCGCATCCAAGCATCGATTTTCTGAATTTCGAAATATGGTCAAACTTACCAACGGTGAGTTATTCTTAGCCCATAAAGAAATATTATTCAGATATCATTAAAATTTGAAAAATTTCCACCAATATATGCAAATCATCAGCATAAAAATGAAAATGACAATGTTGCATATGTCAAGGTAAATCGTTAATATAAACAGAAAAGAGCAATGGTCCCAAAACAGAACCTTAGGGCACTCTGAAGTCACCACTTCAGAAAATCATGAAAAATCGTAATCATACTTAATGAACTGCTTACGATTACTCAAATAAGAATGTATTAAGTTAATAGCAGAATTAGAAAATTTATAGTACAAAAAAACCTTTTGAAGCAACTGTGTATGATTAATACTATCAAAAGCCTTTGAAAAATCCAACAAAACCAGAATAGCAAACGAATTCTCCTTGTCTAACATACTGGAATCATCATCAACAATATGTACTAGTTCTGTTGTAGTACTATGACCTGGTTTAAAGCCTGACTGAAATTTACATATAACCTGTTTAAGTGTTCCTGAATCTGCATTTGCATAACTTTACCAAAGCCTTAGAAAGAGCTGGTAAAATGCTGATGGGACGAATATCACTAATGTCCGAGACGACATCTTTTTTAGGTAAAGGAATGATGGAAGCCACATAAATTCGTGAAAATAGATTTTCCCGAAGAAGAAAAAGATCTATAAAATGCCAATTCCCGCAATCCATCATTAATGCCTAACTTAAAGCAAATGTATTCCAAATCTTAGAAACTGGCATTTTTTGGAATTATTTTAATGACTTTACAATACTGAGAATATAAGCAACTATTTGCCATCTTCAAAATATCACCCTCTTGAGTTGATGGGTCGAATCTTGAAAGATGTAACCAAAATTTTGGTGCGACTGTTTAATCCCATGATTTTCAGGAACAACTTTGGTACCGCAAATTGGTTTCAGCCGTCTAGATTAAGAATGCGTAATATCACTGGAGTTTTTAGCCACATCCGATAGTCCACCAGGAAAAGATAATTTAGATGGTAAAGTTACATTAACTTTTGCTTTATCAATCGCACAGTTGTTGAAATCTTGGGATTACCAGAGTGGTTTTCATTAGAGGCCAAAACAGCTGCATAAGTCAAATCCGAAGCAGCACTTAGCGGCGATGTTGAATTTGCCGGTATAATAGGGGCTAGGACCAATGGCTTAGACTTCGAAGAATTTTTGCAGCAAGCTGCAAGCGCTTCCTTTAGCTCCCCAATAAGTTTTCTATTAGCCACAATTTCAGTTTTTAACAGATCCAACTGAGGCTGGGGTGTCATAAAACCCAAAGATTTGCCATTCATTACACATTTTCGGAAAGATCTGTTTAGTAACAAAACTCTACAATCATCACAAAACCACATAATATTGGGACACTTTAGACAATGACCAGATACCATTCGATCAATGTTCGCGCATCCATAATGTAAAGAACGCTCACAAAATCCAGCGCACGATATTTTGTCAATATTGACTGGTAAGTCACAAATCCACACTCCATACTAAAGTTTTAGTAAGCGCTACCAGAACACCACAACGCTGCACAAAATGTAATTATCACTTCACATTCCCATTATTTTTCACAAAACTTTAAAATTAATATAAATTAAATTTTAAGAAATTAAATATCATTACAAATAAATTGAAAGATCCGTTTCATGACCAATACGTCATATAATCGCCGAAAATCTAATTAATATAGACTTTATTTGACACAAAACTTTAAAATTAATATAAATTAGATTTTGAAAAATTGATTAAACATTACAAATCAATTGAAAGAACCGTTTCATGACAAATACGTCATATAATCGCACGAAAATCTAATTTATATACACTTTATTTGACACAAAACTTTAAAATCAATATAAATTAGATTTTAAAAAATTGATTTAACATTACAAATCAATTGAATGAACCGTTTCATGACCAATACGTCATATAATCAACAAAAATCTAATTTATATTCACTTTATTTGACACAAAACTTTAAAATTAATATAAATTAGATTTTGAAAAATTGATTAAACATTACAAATCAATTGAAAGAACCGTTTCATGACAAATACGTCATATAATCGCACGAAAATCTAATTTATATACACTTTATTTGACACAAAACTTTAAAATTAATATAAATTAGATTTTAAAAAATTGATTTAACATTACAAATCAATTGAATGAACCGTTTCATGACCAATACGTCATATAATCAACGAAAATCTAATTTATATTCACTTTATTTGACACAAAACTTTAAAATTAATATAAATTAGATTTTGAAAAATTGATTTAACATTACAAATCAATTGAAAGAACAGTTTCATGACAAATACGTCATATAATCGCACGAAAATCTAATTTATATACACTTTATTTGACACAAAACTTTAAAATTAATATAAATTAGATTTTAAAAAATTGATTTAACATTACAAATCAATTGAATGAACCGTTTCATGACCAATACGTCATATAATCAACGAAAATCCAATTTATATACACTTTATTTGACACAAAACTTTAAAATTAATATAAATTAGATTTTGGAAAAATTGATTAAACATTACAAATCAATTGAAAGAACCGTTTCATGACAAATACGTCATATAATCGCACGAAAAACTAATTTATATACACTTTATTTGACACAAAACTTTAAAATTAATATAAATTAGATTTTAAAAAAATTGATTTAATATTACAAATCAATTGAATGAACCGTTTCATGACCAATACGTCATATAATCAACAAAAATCTAATTTATATACACTTTATTTGACACAAAACTTTAAAATTAATATAAATTAGGTTTTAAAAAAATTGATTTAATATTACAAATCAATTGAATGAACCGTTTCATGACCAATACGTCATATAATCAACGAAAATCTAATTTATATACACTTTATTTGACACAAAATTTTAAAATTAATTTAAATTAGATTTTAAAAAATTGATTTAACATTACAAATCAATTGAATGAACCGTTTCATGACCAATACGTCATATAATCAACGAAAATCCAATTTATATACACTTTATTTGACACAAAACTTTAAAATTAATATAAATTAGATTTTGGAAAAATTGATTAAACATTACAAATCAATTGAAAGAACCGTTTCATGACAAATACGTCATATAATCGCACGAAAAACTAATTTATATACACTTTATTTGACACAAAACTTTAAAATTAATATAAATTAGATTTTGAAAAATTGATTAAACATTACAAATCAATTGAAAGAACCGTTTCATGACAAATACGTCATATAATCGCACGAAAATCTAATTTATATACACTTTATTTGACACAAAACTTTTAAATTAATATAAATTAGATTTTAAAAAAATTGATTTAATATTACAAATCAATTGAATGAACCGTTTCATGACCAATACGTCATATAATCAACGAAAATCTAATTTATATACACTTTATTTGACACAAAACTTTAAAATTAATTTAAATTAGATTTTAAAAAATTGATTTAACATTACAAATCAATTGAATGAACCGTTTCATGACCAATACGTCATATAATCAACGAAAATCTAATTTATATTCACTTTATTTGACACAAAACTTTAAAATTAATATAAATTAGATTTTGAAAAATTGATTAAACATTACAAATCAATTGAAAGAACCGTTTCATGACAAATACGTTATATAATCGCACGAAAATCTAATTTATATACACTTTATTTGACACAAAACTTTAAAACTAATATAAATTAGATTTTAAAAAATTGATTTAACATTACAAATCAATTGAATGAACCGTTTCATGACCAATACGTCATATAATCAACGAAAATCTAATTTATATTCACTTTATTTGACACAAAACTTTAAAATTAATATAAATTAGATTTTGAAAAATTGATTAAACATTACAAATCAATTGAAAGAACCGTTTCATGACAAATACGTCATATAATCGCACGAAAATCTAATTTATATACACTTTATTTGACACAAAACTTTTAAATTAATATAAATTAGATTTTAAAAAAATTGATTTAACATTACAAATCAATTGAATGAACCGTTTCATGACCAATACGTCATATAATCAACGAAAATCTAATTTATATACACTTTATTTGACACAAAACTTTAAAATTAATTTAAATTAGATTTTAAAAAATTGATTTAACATTACAAATCAATTGAAAGAACCGTTTCATGACAAATACGTCATATAATCGCACGAAAATCTAATTTATATACACTTTATTTGACACAAAACTTTTAAATTAATATAAATTAGATTTTAAAAAAATTGATTAAACATTACGAATCAATTGAATTGAACTGTTTTATGACAAATACGTCATATAATCGCCGAAAATCTTATTTATATACACTTTATTTGACACAAAACTTTAAAATTAATATAAATTAGATTTTAAAAAATTGATTTAACATTACAAAACAATTGAATGAACCGTTTCATGACCAATACGTCATATAATCAACGAAAATCTAATTTATATCCACTTTATTTGACACAAAACTTTAAAATTAATATAAATTACATTATAAAAAATTGATTAAACATTACAAATCAATTGAATGAACCGTTTCATGACCAATACGTCATATAATCAACGAAAATCTAATTTATATTCACTTTATTTGACACAAAACTTTAAAATTAATATAAATTAGATTTTGAAAAATTGATTAAACATTACAAATCAATTGAAATAACCATTTAATGACAAATACGTACATCTACCACTAAATGATGAGGCTTGTTAGTAAATTTCTTTAATATATGTTAAGAAATTTTTTTTGGCGTGCTTTAATCTATATTTTGTTCGTGTTCCTATCTTTTGCTTTCTCCCTTGAATCTCAGTAGCTGTTACTGATAAAGGTGGTCGTAATAGTGCATATTATCGAAATAAGATTTCTTGGCTTATTCCACTGACGTTTTATGAAGTTAATGCAAGTTATTGCACCACTACATCACATAATTTTAGGTTTCATTTTGTATTCCCAGCAATTGGATGCCAACAATTTTTTTTGATTAAGGTGTACAGGATCAAATTTCGTTCACACACTTTGAACTTATTCAAACTTGACTTTTAACTTAATTACTCTCCTGATGCTATTCCATTGAATTTTTTTTAACTTTACTCTTCGACTACGCTTTCAATATTTCGTGTTCTACTGTTAAAATGACAAATACAAGTTTTTCCCATACAAAAAAAACGCCAACAATAATAAAAGAAAAACTAATTTAGAGTTTAGACAATAATTGAACACGAAACGAGACTTTGGAGAAAAATAAAAAAAAAACTTTTCCCTTGAAACATTAGAAAAAACTTTTAATTGTCATCATAATCATTTCTACCTTGGTGGTGCACTGCTCCATACAAGAAAAATCGCTAGTATAATACCAAGAAGATTTTTTTTTTAAACTTTTTCATCGCATATGCCTACGCATCTAATAGTGTATAGTACGCGCAAAAATTTTACTTTTTTTTGATGTAAATTTCTAAATTTTTTTTTTTCATTTTAGATACAAATCATTTTGTCACCGGGTTGTGGGACAGCCGAAGATTTAACCGAAATACAAATTATAAGCGGAATGCCGCCCCAAGGTGTTAATAATAAGGGAGGTACAAAACGTTTACCACCATTGGCATCGAATACCATAGCAGGTTGGTGGAAATTTTTTAATTAATTTTTTTAATTAATTAAAGTGTATTTCGGTGTACATTCAAAATTAGTGCGGAATTTATAAATGTCGATTTTATTTCAATCAATATTTGCGTGTTCTGAATTAAATATTTCGAATTGAAACAATTTCGTGTCGGACGATAATTTTGGTATTTTTTTTATCTAGGGGTGGATGACTGAATTAACGTAATACCTACTTGTTATGTGTTCGTGTATTTTACTTCTTACATGGGTGCACTCGTTTTATTGCGTAATTTTGGAATGTAAAGTAACTTAAGATGGTTGTAAATTTATTAACGCTTTTATTGTGTGATATGAATATATAAGCAGACAACATTAAGTGTGTTAGACTGTATATGTTTGCAAGTGCTAATTTTGTATTCAGAATAGAAAGTGAGACTTTATCGTATTTCCTATTAAAGATTGTCGTTTTTATGATATTTATATCATCGTTTAAATTCCATCGAGTAATGTAGGAATTCAAAAAATTTCAAAATCATGTATAAGTTTTTTTTTTTTAAATTTCATGAAGCTTAATATTTCTTGAAGGTGATATTTGTTATCTGACTTTATAGTTTTGATAAAGAAATAAACCTCAGTAGTTTTTATACTACGTTTATTTTACGAAAGTTGAATTTTCACTGTTGGTTTACATTATACTACCTTTATCGTCGTCATCATGAACTTAGTCACCTCATTACGCCCCTTCTAGAAAAGGCGAACTATGGCAAAATAAATTCACTCGTAGCGGCTCGGTTTGAGAATATGTCTTCCAAAATTGGTTTGATCTTATGTGTCGAAGGTAATCTTCTTTGTTTCTTGCTTGGTAAATGTTGTTACTGTTGACTCTAATATTTCCACAGTAATTGTAGATTGTTTTGGTGACAAAATGGTGGTTTTTGCGCAAACAGTAAAATCTCCTATAGTGTGGGCAGAACAAGCAATACCGTTACTCGTTAGTTGTTTACATCAAGGTCGAAAAATTTGTCCTTTAAACCAGCTCTAACATCCAGAAATGGATGAAAAGAGCGTAAACGACTCGTTCGATGAACTTTTTTGTTTTTCCGTAGTTCAGTTATCTTATCGCTAGAGTGTATGGATTCAATGATCTTTACAGTGCTAGCAATGCCCTATCTTATTCATCACCCGTCAATGGTCCATTGTATCTGGAGAATTTTTGTTTTAAACTATTGAAGGTGAAACCAAGACAATACGCAAATATTCTTTGAAATTTTGGTAAATGGCTGTGGTTTATTTAATTTACAAAAGACAAAGTTGTCCCTGATACTAATAGAACCATCCGTTCATTACGATGCTCTGGAATATCGGTGCTGATGACACATTCATTTGAGTGATTCATTTGAGATGGTGACTCTAGTTCTGGTTTGTGTAAAAATGTAGGACAACGAAACTAAATCGTTGCCTTGCATAATTGACTTGAAAGCATACCCCTACTAATAATATTGGCAGGATTTTCGGATGTTGGTATATGATGACATTGATTTTCGGTTGTGAGATCTTGTATTATCGCAATCTGGTTCATGACGAATGTGTTACATTGATAAGACGGAGCTGTGATATCCGTGACAGTACTATTGTTGAGTCTGTTCAGTAGAACACAATTTACTACAAATAGTATTTGACTATTATAGCCCTTCTTAAATGAGCAAAAAATGGTGTTTCGGCGTATGTAGAATCACTTCAGCGTCATACCACGTGTATACAGAATTCTATTAAAGAAGCCACATTTGCCTAAGTGCGTCTACAATTAGAAGATGTCACGAACAACTATGTGATCTATAAGGAAAACCAAATCGTCTTAGAGGACGAATCGGATGCAGCTGTAAATCGAGCGACTGTCGAAAATCTGTATTTCCCGGTTCGGCCAGTCTTAGAAGACAATTTGGAACAATTATCAAACGCACTCCTAAGGATGAAAAAAGCTATCAGTTGGCAAGATTGTGCTTGAAATTACCGGAAATTGCTTTGACTACGTTTTGCAGTGACATCATGAAATGGTCAGAATTCATTGAGTGCTTTGATTCGTTGGTCCATGCGAATGCTGCTTTGAGCATGAGCATGAAAGTTTTAGTATTTAAAGCACGTCGTAAAGGATTCTGTATTTCAAACTATAGAAGAGTTAGACTTTACTGGATCGAACTATGAAGTAGCCAGAAATATGTTGAAGGCACGCTTCAGTCATCATATTAAATGGTTATTCACATGATTTAATTTTGTTCTTGATCTCGAGGAACTTCGATACTGACACAAAGGAGAAATGGTGTGAAGCGTTTTCGGTGGACAAAATAGCAACTTATGACGATATTTCCAATTTTATCAAACGCCAAATTGCGTGCTGCGTGCAATAAACAATCACAATTCATTATGCGCTGCTTTGCATTCCTGAAGATGTCAGTTAACGATCGACGTGAACAGGTGAACTGTCGAGAGCTATGTGTGAATTGTCTACCACCTGGTCTGATACCACGTCAAGTAAAAATAAATCTTCAGCACTCTCTTCAAGTATTTCTATGTGTTCTGGGCAACAGCTTTAGTGCAAGTCTTGGACAAGTTTAATCAACCAATTGTGGGGCGGGCATTATTGGATTCCGGATCTCAAATGAATTTGTTGAATAAATCGTTTGCATTCAAACTACGGCTTCCACTGAAACGTCTGTCTGTCGAAATTGGGGGAATTGGGTCATCATCCATATAATCTTTCTCCAGCGAATGCATTAAGCTAAGATCAATGGTAACCAATTTTACTATTGATCTTGATGTATTGATTATACCTATAATCACGAACGTCGCTCCATCCGTACCGATCAATATAAATGGCTGGTCTATTCCAGAAAATCTACGATTGGCGGATACATCTTTTGCAAGAGCTCAAAACATTGACCTTTTAATTGGAGCTGAAATTTTCTTCGATTTGTTCAAAGTCGGTGAAATCAAATTAGGCGACAATTTGCCATGTCTTCAAAATACTGTCCTAGGTTGGATTATATCAGGACGTCTTTCAAGCACACCAGCTGCCAGACGACAAGTTTCATTGTTGACATCATCCACGACAATCGAGGAGGACATTGAGAGATTCTGGAGAATTGATTCAATAACCGAAGGTTCCAAAGTGATTACTGCAAGGGATCACCCAGGCGATAAACATTTTGTCAAACATGTCAAACGAGATGAAATGGGTAGATTTATAGTAAAATTGCCCTTTACTCATAAACCAAGAGTGCTAGGTGATTCATCGACAACGGCAATGCGACGGTTTTATAATTTGGAGAAGAGGCTTTGTCGAGATCACGAACTTCAAGCTGCTTACAAATCCTTTATCGACGAATACTTGGCACATGAGATTCCAGCATCTAACTACTATCTTCCTCATCACTGCATAATCAAACCAGATAGTTCAACGACAAAGTGGTATTTGACAAATCAGCAAATGCGAGCAGTGGATATTCGTTAAACGATATTTTGATGGTCGGACCAGTGGTCCAAAATGAATTAGTACATGTGCTTTGTAATTTTAGGTCACACAAACGTGCATTTAATGTACCGCCAAATACTAGTAAATCAACAAGACTCCAACTATCAGATGATCTATTGGCGGAATAAAACAAGTGACCCGCTTCAAAGATACCACCTAAAAACAGTAACTTATGGTAAATCGTCAGCCCCGTTTTTTGCAACTCGTTGTCTCTATAATGACGAGTACATAAAAACAATGGGGATGCTCTGGCAACCGTAAAGAGATGTCTTTCAATTTTGTGTAAAACAGATCTCCAATAAAGCCAAGGTAACAAAACGGGTTGTCATTTCTGAAATTTCACGGCTATTTGATCCTTTGGGATTAGTATCTCCCGTCGTAGTCTTGGGTAAGATATTTATGCAGAAGTTATGGCAGCTTAAGTTGGATTGGGACGAGAGTATGCCAATGCAATACCATATATACATATTGGCAGACATTCCGAACAAATCTATGTGATTTGAATCAATTATCCTTTTACGATTTCTGTTTGACGATAATATTCCGAGTGGCGGTGTTGAACTTCATGGGTTCCCTGATGCAAGCAAAACAGCTTATGGTGCAGCAATCTACACAAGATTTGTACAACCGAACGGAGGCTTCTTAGTGAAATTTTTATGTTCTAAGTCTAGAGTAGCACCACTACATAAATCTACGATACCACGATTGGAGTTATCAGTGGCATTATTCTTGGCTCAACTAATATCACAAGTTAGGGACATTGTGAATTTTCCTGTTAGTGATATCATTCATTGGACGGACTTAACAATTGTCCTCCATTGGCTTAAAGCGTTGCCATCGCACTGAAAACACCTTTGTGGCAAACAGAGCTGCACAAATACAAGAAGAAACGAATCCTCAACAATGGTGTCTTATAGAATCAACACTAAATCCAGCTGATGTCTTGTCTCGAGGAGAAATGGCAACTGATTTAATACGATGCGGGTAGTGGTCTAATGGACCACAAATGGTACATTTTTTTGGTTAAGTAACTATTAACTTCAGCGGTCGAGGCAAAAACCCTGGTCTTCGAATCTATTCTTCCATTATTATCTACTGAGCACAGGTAGACTCACTACTATCGGAGAATGCGTGTAATTGATTTTATAAATGTTAAATATGTTAATTTAACTGAGTGCACAATAAAAATAACTCCTAACAAGCATCAATCGAATTTATATTTTAATTTAATCTATACGTATAAAAAAGGAGTTTCTTGTGCTCATTGCTGACAAGCTGCGTAGAAAGGTTTAAAAAATAAAGTATTTTATACTCGTTTCCATTAAGTTAACTTAACGAAACTTTTTCAGTCTTACGACACAACGAAATATTTTTCTATTTTAACAATATAACATTTTTCAAAAAGTAACAAATAATTTGTTTTTAACTTTACACAAAGAAATTAACGAGTATTTAACAGTACATTAAAAGATTTTAAAAGTACAATTTAAAAATTTAAGTAATTTAGTTCAAGACGTTGCCTATTATTTAATAGATTTTCTCCTGAAACTTATATTACTCGAGAGGCCTAATTTAAGGTGAATTAACAGTTGTAGAGTCACGACCGATAATATGAAATTAATATCTTTAAACTTTTGTCTGTTTGGACCAAAAAGCCAAAAACGAACTTAACGAAAATAACAAAACACGTGTTCGTTAAGTTAACTTGACGAAACTTTTAAAGCTTAACGAACCAACGAATATTTTTTTATTTTAATTATAACGTTATACAAACACTCACCAATAAAAATGATTAAATTTTACTCAAAATACTTAACGAATATTTAACGAAATCTAATATAAAAATACATCTGACAAGTTTGTGAAAGTAAAGTACCGAATTATGAATCCGAATCACTTTTTATATTTCAAGTATATTTAGTTAAGTGTGTGGAAGATCACCGTTTTAAAGCCAAATATTATTGAAGCTGGTAAGGTTTCCATCACGTAAAATATAATAGCTGTTGGTATAAAAAATAAAAATACAGACTAATGCTGATAAGTTTTCTTATTCATTAAGAATAAGTTTCAATAACTTGATGAGACTATAGTGATCAATTTTAATTAACTTAACGAAACATTTTTTATATTAAAGTATAGCGTGATTCAATAATTTAAGTAACTTAACGAACAATTTAGGAAATTTAACCTGAAATAGTTTTTTCATTTGATAGGTTCTCATCTCAAATTTCGAAAGCTCCATGTGTACTATACGACGAATTAAACGCAAATTATCAGTGCGTTTAATGTGGCTAAATATTTATCGTGAATTGGCTGATGAATCTTACTGACGATCCTGACTAGGTAAATTGTTGCTGGTCTTTTAGTGAACGGATGGTTTGTGGGCAATGTTTATCTTTGTAAATTCATATTTGCAACGTTTACAGGCCTAAAATATTTCTTTAGTCCAAATTAACCCTGTAGTAGCAATTTCTTGTTTTTGACAATTTGTGGCTGAGGTTTCATCTGGTTGTAAAATGTATTGCCGAAATAAAACATTTTAATTCTTTGGTCATTTTGGGTAAGACAATCTCTTTAATAGTTTGAACTTTTTTAGGAAGAGATTCTATTGCATTTGCTGAAGCTCGATGATCTAGAAATTCAGCCTTGACGAACTCCTATTTAGCCATGTTGATTTTTAACCATATCCTGCAAGATATGAAACACGATACGGATATGTTTCAGTTGTTCCTCGGGCAAGCCGGAAAACAATGATGTCATCAAAATAAACAAGCATTAAATTAAAATTAGCTAGTGCCTTCCCATCATGAACCGAAGCAGCGTTGTGCAAACCGAAGGTCACAAAAAAAAATTCTAAGCTCATTACAGTAAGTAACTAAACTTTTCCCTAGCAGCATTGAGTTTTACAGGTATTAGACGTCTAGCTCCGGTCGCAACAGAAGGACAGAACCACGTATTTCTATGTGATGAAATGTCTTAATTTCAATTTTAACCGTTAATTCCTTAAAAGAGTGACAAAACTCCTGTGTCGATCAAAAAATTTGATCAAAAATTGTGTCGATTTTGTTTGGTCTGTTCCGTAATGGTGCTTTATTTTGGTTACATTTTTTAGCAAACTTTGCAGATTTTTGAATTCTCCATATCAAGATCTACCTAAAATAAAATATCGCAAAAAGTCCTCCGATCAAGTTTAACTTTTAATGTCATTAATAGGAGTACTTTTCAAATGGTTGAAGCTCCTAAACTATGCGTCCCAGCTTGATGAAAATAGTATTTTTGAATTCTCAGGTTTGCAGAGCAAACCATAAGCTATTTCGATTGATTGCGTCATATGTTTGAGTCACAACGCGGGCATCTTCTATTTTCAGGCATAACTTTGCTTTGCCACTCTAAACGAACAAGGTCGAAAAGATAGTCACCCAAAGTATCCCTTCCGAATATCAAGAGCAAATGTTCTCCATACACATCATTGCAGTCTATATTTGATAACTTTCAAATACAATATTTAACACTTGTACATTAAGTAAATCAGATAAATGATCCTTGCGACATTCGAGCACTGCATCGATGTTAACATGGGAGTTCCACTTCTAGTCCTGCTATAACTTGAAATTTGTATTTTATTGTAGAGTTGAAAAGCGCGTGTTACTATTTCATGAACTTTATTCGCAGTGAAGTATGAACGAGTGTCATACGACAGCATGACGTTTACATTAGTGTTGCCAGACTATCTGCATATTTATGATGGCATAACCTAACAAGACTTAACATAACATAACGGACATAACAAGTCCCGAATGGCGATAGACCTAGGTCTGAAGGTATGGTAAAGTCCGGTACCTTTTTTAATGAAGTTACGAGAACTGTGACTATTACTGAATTGTTGTTTTCTTAAGACTTTAGCCTTCCATCATTTATGCGTTTTCCATCTTCGTTTGATGGTTCTTCTCCTGACCCACCCCCAACCACAGGGGCCAAATTGAAATAACCTAGATTAATTTCATAAATGGATATTTATGGAACATCTATATAAAAAAAAATTGTGATGGGTTTTAGTTTCAAAACTTATATCCGGATTTAAAACTACACTCAAAAGCTTATTCGAACGAGTTGGACATTGATTCAACGATTATAAAAATTATTATAGAAAATTTTAACCATTTTTAATCTTCGAAATTATAATCCTTAGATGCAAAGATAACAGAACCTTTTTTTGTTTAAAACTATCGATCAAAAAAATAATAGTTTTTAGAAAACTACCCAAAACTGGATAAAGCCACAAAAATTAATTATAAAAAAATTCTAGAAAATCATTCTAGAAAATCCCATTAATATTTGGTCAACTATATTATGTTAAAATTGCAAAAAAAAAATCTGTGACGTTTGGGAATTTCATAAAAATGTACACACCCGCACTGTAAAAAATAATTTATGTTATACCATATGTGGTTGATTGCACAATAGAATCCAATTAAAACTATAAAATTAAGTATTTGTTGTTGTTAATTAATTTATCATAATATTTAAAAAAAAAATTTATGTAGATGGAAATTTAATTAGACCGAAAATATTGTAATAGAACATTAAATAATTTATTTGGTTTCCTGTTCAATCAAACCGACATTTAATATTATTTTGTTGGAACTTTGTTGTTTAAAACCAAATATTTTATTTCAAATGAGTAAATATTTTATATGGTCAAGTGAAGTTATGCCTGATTGATTGATTGGTTAGAGTGTATTCTATACCAAATTAGTAGTGTATTCAAACTACTATTAGCAATATAATCACATTTATAATGAACTGCTATGCATTCTACAACCACTTATCAGCAACTCCAGTGTGCAACCATTCTAATGTAATCTGCAATAATTTCATTAAAAAAAACTTGATTAATGAACTAACTGCTCCAAGCCATAGACTGCATTAAATGGCTTTAGTTTTCGTCTGCAATAATTACAAATTAACTAGTACATTCCAATGTACTAGTTAATTTTTAAACATTATTAAGTGTACATATATAATATAATAATATAATAATATAATAACATAATAATATAATAATATAATAATATAATAATATAATAATATAATAATATAATAATATAATAATATAATAATATAATAATATAATAATATAATAATATAATAATATAATAATATAATAATATAATAATATAATAATATAATAATATAATAATATAATAATATAATAATATAATAATATAATAATATAATAATATAATAATATAATAATATAATAATATAATAATATAATAATATAATAATATAATAATATAATAATATAATAATATAATAATATAATAATATAATAATATAATAATATAATAATATAATAATATAATAATATAATAATATAATAATATAATAATATAATAATATAATAATATAATAATATAATAATATAATAATATAATAATATAATAATATAATAATATAATAATATAATAATATAATAATATAATAATATAATAATATAATAATATAATAATATAATAATATAATAATATAATAATATAATAATATAATAATATAATAATATAATAATATAATAATATAATAATATAATAATATAATAATATAATAATATAATAATATAATAATATAATAATATAATAATATAATAATATAATAATATAATAATATAATAATATAATAATATAATAATATAATAATATAATAATATAATAATATAATAATATAATAATATAATAATATAATAATATAATAATATAATAATATAATAATATAATAATATAATAATATAATAATATAATAATATAATAATATAATAATATAATAATATAATAATATAATAATATAATAATATAATAATATAATAATATAATAATATAATAATATAATAATATAATAATATAATAATATAATAATATAATAATATAATAATATAATAATATAATAATATAATAATATAATAATATAATAATATAATAATATAATAATATAATAATATAATAATATAATAATATAATAATATAATAATATAATAATATAATAATATAATAATATAATAATATAATAATATAATAATATAATAATATAATAATATAATAATATAATAATATAATAATATAATAATATAATAATATAATAATATAATAATATAATAATATAATAATATAATAATATAATAATATAATAATATAATAATATAATAATATAATAATATAATAATATAATAATATAATAATATAATAATATAATAATATAATAATATAATAATATAATAATATAATAATATAATAATATAATAATATAATAATATAATAATATAATAATATAATAATATAATAATATAATAATATAATAATATAATAATATAATAATATAATAATATAATAATATAATAATATAATAATATAATAATATAATAATATAATAATATAATAATATAATAATATAATAATATAATAATATAATAATATAATAATATAATAATATAATAATATAATAATATAATAATATAATAATATAATAATATAATAATATAATAATATAATAATATAATAATATAATAATATAATAATATAATAATATAATAATATAATAATATAATAATATAATAATATAATAATATAATAATATAATAATATAATAATATAATAATATAATAATATAATAATATAATAATATAATAATATAATAATATAATAATATAATAATATAATAATATAATAATATAATAATATAATAATATAATAATATAATAATATAATAATATAATAATATAATAATATAATAATATAATAATATAATAATATAATAATATAATAATATAATAATATAATAATATAATAATATAATAATATAATAATATAATAATATAATAATATAATAATATAATAATATAATAATATAATAATATAATAATATAATAATATAATAATATAATAATATAATAATATAATAATATAATAATATAATAATATAATAATATAATAATATAATAATATAATAATATAATAATATAATAATATAATAATATAATAATATAATAATATAATAATATAATAATATAATAATATAATAATATAATAATATAATAATATAATAATATAATAATATAATAATATAATAATATAATAATATAATAATATAATAATATAATAATATAATAATATAATAATATAATAATATAATAATATAATAATATAATAATATAATAATATAATAATATAATAATATAATAATATAATAATATAATAATATAATAATATAATAATATAATAATATAATAATATAATAATATAATAATATAATAATATAATAATATAATAATATAATAATATAATAATATAATAATATAATAATATAATAATATAATAATATAATAATATAATAATATAATAATATAATAATATAATAATATAATAATATAATAATATAATAATATAATAATATAATAATATAATAATATAATAATATAATAATATAATAATATAATAATATAATAATATAATAATATAATAATATAATAATATAATAATATAATAATATAATAATATAATAATATAATAATATAATAATATAATAATATAATAATATAATAATATAATAATATAATAATATAATAATATAATAATATAATAATATAATAATATAATAATATAATAATATAATAATATAATAATATAATAATATAATAATATAATAATATAATAATATAATAATATAATAATATAATAATATAATAATATAATAATATAATAATATAATAATATAATAATATAATAATATAATAATATAATAATATAATAATATAATAATATAATAATATAATAATATAATAATATAATAATATAATAATATAATAATATAATAATATAATAATATAATAATATAATAATATAATAATATAATAATATAATAATATAATAATATAATAATATAATAATATAATAATATAATAATATAATAATATAATAATATAATAATATAATAATATAATAATATAATAATATAATAATATAATAATATAATAATATAATAATATAATAATATAATAATATAATAATATAATAATATAATAATATAATAATATAATAATATAATAATATAATAATATAATAATATAATAATATAATAATATAATAATATAATAATATAATAATATAATAATATAATAATATAATAATATAATAATATAATAATATAATAATATAATAATATAATAATATAATAATATAATAATATAATAATATAATAATATAATAATATAATAATATAATAATATAATAATATAATAATATAATAATATAATAATATAATAATATAATAATATAATAATATAATAATATAATAATATAATAATATAATAATATAATAATATAATAATATAATAATATAATAATATAATAATATAATAATATAATAATATAATAATATAATAATATAATAATATAATAATATAATAATATAATAATATAATAATATAATAATATAATAATATAATAATATAATAATATAATAATATAATAATATAATAATATAATAATATAATAATATAATAATATAATAATATAATAATATAATAATATAATAATATAATAATATAATAATATAATAATATAATAATATAATAATATAATAATATAATAATATAATAATATAATAATATAATAATATAATAATATAATAATATAATAATATAATAATATAATAATATAATAATATAATAATATAATAATATAATAATATAATAATATAATAATATAATAATATAATAATATAATAATATAATAATATAATAATATAATAATATAATAATATAATAATATAATAATATAATAATATAATAATATAATAATATAATAATATAATAATATAATAATATAATAATATAATAATATAATAATATAATAATATAATAATATAATAATATAATAATATAATAATATAATAATATAATAATATAATAATATAATAATATAATAATATAATAATATAATAATATAATAATATAATAATATAATAATATAATAATATAATAATATAATAATATAATAATATAATAATATAATAATATAATAATATAATAATATAATAATATAATAATATAATAATATAATAATATAATAATATAATAATATAATAATATAATAATATAATAATATAATAATATAATAATATAATAATATAATAATATAATAATATAATAATATAATAATATAATAATATAATAATATAATAATATAATAATATAATAATATAATAATATAATAATATAATAATATAATAATATAATAATATAATAATATAATAATATAATAATATAATAATATAATAATATAATAATATAATAATATAATAATATAATAATATAATAATATAATAATATAATAATATAATAATATAATAATATAATAATATAATAATATAATAATATAATAATATAATAATATAATAATATAATAATATAATAATATAATAATATAATAATATAATAATATAATAATATAATAATATAATAATATAATAATATAATAATATAATAATATAATAATATAATAATATAATAATATAATAATATAATAATATAATAATATAATAATATAATAATATAATAATATAATAATATAATAATATAATAATATAATAATATAATAATATAATAATATAATAATATAATAATATAATAATATAATAATATAATAATATAATAATATAATAATATAATAATATAATAATATAATAATATAATAATATAATAATATAATAATATAATAATATAATAATATAATAATATAATAATATAATAATATAATAATATAATAATATAATAATATAATAATATAATAATATAATAATATAATAATATAATAATATAATAATATAATAATATAATAATATAATAATATAATAATATAATAATATAATAATATAATAATATAATAATATAATAATATAATAATATAATAATATAATAATATAATAATATAATAATATAATAATATAATAATATAATAATATAATAATATAATAATATAATAATATAATAATATAATAATATAATAATATAATAATATAATAATATAATAATATAATAATATAATAATATAATAATATAATAATATAATAATATAATAATATAATAATATAATAATATAATAATATAATAATATAATAATATAATAATATAATAATATAATAATATAATAATATAATAATATAATAATATAATAATATAATAATATAATAATATAATAATATAATAATATAATAATATAATAATATAATAATATAATAATATAATAATATAATAATATAATAATATAATAATATAATAATATAATAATATAATAATATAATAATATAATAATATAATAATATAATAATATAATAATATAATAATATAATAATATAATAATATAATAATATAATAATATAATAATATAATAATATAATAATATAATAATATAATAATATAATAATATAATAATATAATAATATAATAATATAATAATATAATAATATAATAATATAATAATATAATAATATAATAATATAATAATATAATAATATAATAATATAATAATATAATAATATAATAATATAATAATATAATAATATAATAATATAATAATATAATAATATAATAATATAATAATATAATAATATAATAATATAATAATATAATAATATAATAATATAATAATATAATAATATAATAATATAATAATATAATAATATAATAATATAATAATATAATAATATAATAATATAATAATATAATAATATAATAATATAATAATATAATAATATAATAATATAATAATATAATAATATAATAATATAATAATATAATAATATAATAATATAATAATATAATAATATAATAATATAATAATATAATAATATAATAATATAATAATATAATAATATAATAATATAATAATATAATAATATAATAATATAATAATATAATAATATAATAATATAATAATATAATAATATAATAATATAATAATATAATAATATAATAATATAATAATATAATAATATAATAATATAATAATATAATAATATAATAATATAATAATATAATAATATAATAATATAATAATATAATAATATAATAATATAATAATATAATAATATAATAATATAATAATATAATAATATAATAATATAATAATATAATAATATAATAATATAATAATATAATAATATAATAATATAATAATATAATAATATAATAATATAATAATATAATAATATAATAATATAATAATATAATAATATAATAATATAATAATATAATAATATAATAATATAATAATATAATAATATAATAATATAATAATATAATAATATAATAATATAATAATATAATAATATAATAATATAATAATATAATAATATAATAATATAATAATATAATAATATAATAATATAATAATATAATAATATAATAATATAATAATATAATAATATAATAATATAATAATATAATAATATAATAATATAATAATATAATAATATAATAATATAATAATATAATAATATAATAATATAATAATATAATAATATAATAATATAATAATATAATAATATAATAATATAATAATATAATAATATAATAATATAATAATATAATAATATAATAATATAATAATATAATAATATAATAATATAATAATATAATAATATAATAATATAATAATATAATAATATAATAATATAATAATATAATAATATAATAATATAATAATATAATAATATAATAATATAATAATATAATAATATAATAATATAATAATATAATAATATAATAATATAATAATATAATAATATAATAATATAATAATATAATAATATAATAATATAATAATATAATAATATAATAATATAATAATATAATAATATAATAATATAATAATATAATAATATAATAATATAATAATATAATAATATAATAATATAATAATATAATAATATAATAATATAATAATATAATAATATAATAATATAATAATATAATAATATAATAATATAATAATATAATAATATAATAATATAATAATATAATAATATAATAATATAATAATATAATAATATAATAATATAATAATATAATAATATAATAATATAATAATATAATAATATAATAATATAATAATATAATAATATAATAATATAATAATATAATAATATAATAATATAATAATATAATAATATAATAATATAATAATATAATAATATAATAATATAATAATATAATAATATAATAATATAATAATATAATAATATAATAATATAATAATATAATAATATAATAATATAATAATATAATAATATAATAATATAATAATATAATAATATAATAATATAATAATATAATAATATAATAATATAATAATATAATAATATAATAATATAATAATATAATAATATAATAATATAATAATATAATAATATAATAATATAATAATATAATAATATAATAATATAATAATATAATAATATAATAATATAATAATATAATAATATAATAATATAATAATATAATAATATAATAATATAATAATATAATAATATAATAATATAATAATATAATAATATAATAATATAATAATATAATAATATAATAATATAATAATATAATAATATAATAATATAATAATATAATAATATAATAATATAATAATATAATAATATAATAATATAATAATATAATAATATAATAATATAATAATATAATAATATAATAATATAATAATATAATAATATAATAATATAATAATATAATAATATAATAATATAATAATATAATAATATAATAATATAATAATATAATAATATAATAATATAATAATATAATAATATAATAATATAATAATATAATAATATAATAATATAATAATATAATAATATAATAATATAATAATA
Source organism: Tipula confusa (assembly GCA_963556175.1). Taxonomy (NCBI): domain Eukaryota; kingdom Metazoa; phylum Arthropoda; class Insecta; order Diptera; family Tipulidae; genus Tipula; species Tipula confusa. Next base: position 75,048,604 of record OY744477.1, read on the forward strand.
TAATAATATAATAATATAATAATATAATAATATAATAATATAATAATATAATAATATAATAATATAATAATATAATAATATAATAATATAATAATATAATAATATAATAATATAATAATATAATAATATAATAATATAATAATATAATAATATAATAATATAATAATATAATAATATAATAATATAATAATATAATAATATAATAATATAATAATATAATAATATAATAATATAATAATATAATAATATAATAATATAATAATATAATAATATAATAATATAATAATATAATAATATAATAATATAATAATATAATAATATAATAATATAATAATATAATAATATAATAATATAATAATATAATAATATAATAATATAATAATATAATAATATAATAATATAATAATATAATAATATAATAATATAATAATATAATAATATAATAATATAATAATATAATAATATAATAATATAATAATATAATAATATAATAATATAATAATATAATAATATAATAATATAATAATATAATAATATAATAATATAATAATATAATAATATAATAATATAATAATATAATAATATAATAATATAATAATATAATAATATAATAATATAATAATATAATAATATAATAATATAATAATATAATAATATAATAATATAATAATATAATAATATAATAATATAATAATATAATAATATAATAATATAATAATATAATAATATAATAATATAATAATATAATAATATAATAATATAATAATATAATAATATAATAATATAATAATATAATAATATAATAATATAATAATATAATAATATAATAATATAATAATATAATAATATAATAATATAATAATATAATAATATAATAATATAATAATATAATAATATAATAATATAATAATATAATAATATAATAATATAATAATATAATAATATAATAATATAATAATATAATAATATAATAATATAATAATATAATAATATAATAATATAATAATATAATAATATAATAATATAATAATATAATAATATAATAATATAATAATATAATAATATAATAATATAATAATATAATAATATTATAATATTATAATATTATAATATTATTATATTATTATATTATTATATTATTATATTATTATATTATTATATTATTATATTATTATATTATTATATTATAATTTTATAATATTATAATATTATAATATTATAATATTATAATATTATAATATTATAATATTATAATATTATAATATTATAATATTATAATATTATAATAATATAATAACATAATAAATTTTTACTCACGAGCGAAACATTACCGATCGCTTTAACGATAAATGATCGACCGGAAAATAAAGAGGCAAAATTGCCGCATATAATGTAGTTGTTAAAGAAGAGACAGCTCAAAATGCCAAAAATATTGCAGTATAGCTCTCCTTAGCAGGGCAATTAATGTCTTATATTACGAAACGTCTATGGTAATGTAACGAAAGGTGGTTTTAGATTTCCAGCAAGTATATGCTTCTATTTCATTCAATTTGCCGAAAATGAAGATTTGTAGAAAACGACTTGTCTTCTTGTGGTTGTCTAAATCAATACGAAAAGCAACTACGGAGCCGAAACAAATGGGAGCTGCCAGATTGTTAATTCGGTATGGGCCAGCGGTAATGGCCTACAAGAAGATTATAAATATTTTATAATTGCAACGCTTATGGGAATCTGTTTTACCTGTTTTTATAAATGTTGATTTAATATCGACTATCGACGCAATCTCAGCCGAGTATGGTAAGAGTGATCTATGAATAAATTTAGTTATTTCATCGATTTTTTGATTGCGTGATTTATAAAGTTTAGGTCTTCAATCGTTCGACTTTGATCGACTCAAAATTGGTGACTCTACTAGCTGAGAGTTAATGTCTTCCAGGCTATGTGGAGGACTTCGTGACGGTTCCAAAGCCGATTGAATTTTTTGGATACGTTCAACTTTTTGGACACCTGGTCTGATTTTGATGTGTTCTCCATCTTCCAAATTGAGTTTGTACTGTATAGAATCAATCGTTTATCTAAATGCCTTGCATCCATTTCTTCCCATGCGAATAGTTTCGGGTATATAAATTTTCTTCAAGATTAAACTTATTGGCTACTGCTTCATTACTCGGTGTCGTCTTACTAGGTTGAAGTAGAGATAACAATGTTCGATGTTCTCGATGTTCTCGGCAGTTTGGAAGCTGGCATTTTGTTATCACTAATCGGTGTAAACCTGAATGTTCCTAGGATTAGTCAACTTTTCAGGCCACCCGCATTAGATGCGTTCGATCATAGATTAAGATATAAAAAGATGTTCCAATTAGAACAAAAAATAAAAGTAAGCTAGTTTGAATAAACATTTAAAAGCATTTTTTTGGTTTACTGTACAAAGTACAAAAATATATTTTTCAAATACAAAAAAAGATTTTATTGTGTAGAAAGACTACTTGGTTTTATTTTTTGCTATTGCTATTGATTGCTTTTGTGTCGTTATTATATGTTAATCAATGGTTCGATCACTTGTGAAACAACCCACGATTCCATTTATTATGGTCTTATATTAGTCGAATATTAATTGGATACTCTTGTACAGCAATAACTAATCAGAATTGTTATGTTGTGTGGTTGGTCTAAATTTGATTGTATATGGATATGCTTTCCCTGCTATTGCTTTTCTCTTTGCGGACTCATGAAGTGTAACTATAGGCAAGTTTTGGTTCGGACTGAATAGCGTTGATGTTTGGCTGTGGTATGTCCAAAAATAATAATATTATCTAAATATGGCACGCTTATGGGTATACTCTAGGTAAAGTCATTCATCTTTCTTTGGAAAATGCCAGTTGCACTAGCAAATGCAGTCATACAACCGAAATGTAGTCTTATGTATTTATATAAACAGAAAGGTGTGTTAATCACCACTAATTTTTGTGAGCGTTCTCCTAATGAAATCTGCAGTACGCGTCCGATAAATCGGATCCATGAATATGTTCATGAATAGCTTTAGTGGTTTTGATAACATGAACCAAATCGCTTGTTTGGATCGGCTCAATGGTTTTGTTTACTATAAGTCGCTGTCCATCCTTTACCAACTTTATTAAAAAAGGCAATGTCCTTCCTTTTTGATATTTAGAAATTGTTCCTGATTTCAATGTTAAATTAGCTTCAAAATTTTCTGCTGCACCCAAAACATATTCAAAAAGCAAGTAATGTTGTTTACATAGTCGTTCTACATAGTTGAATTGCAAAGTTTGTTGACCCAGTACTTCGCGTTATTCACGATTCTGAATCCCAATTCTTTGATCCAATCAAGTCCTAATAAATTAGCACCATTCTCTTTATCGACAACCATTTAAGAAATAAATTAATACTGTTACCCTTGTGGACGTCATGCGTTTTAACCTGTCGTTTCACGGTCACAGAATGTCCACCATATGTTCGTAAAACCATAGATTAACATATAATAAAGATGGCCCATACACAAGCAGTAAAAATAAAAAGAAGAAACCTTTTTCTTGGTTACTGGATATAATGAAGATTTGTAAAATATGCATTCGACAGTTTAGAATAAAAAATAAAATCAAGTAGCCTTTCTACACAATAAAATCTTTTTTTTGTAGTTGAAAAATATATTTTTGTGCTTTGTACAGTAAACCAAAAAATGCTTTTAAATGTTTATTCAAACTAACTTACTTTTATTTTTTGTTCTAATTGGAACATCTTTTTATATCTCAATCTATGGTATAACATAAAATACCTGTTATATCAAAATGATAAAAAAAAATTATTTAAACCTAAGCAACCGATTTGCGATTTGAAAAATGGAATGCCTCAATTTATTTAGGGATAGTGCTAAATTCTTCATATGTTAAATTTGTTCCATAATGATAACCTTTTTTGATTATTCATTTTCGTGATTTTTGGTTAGTTTGACGCCAGATTCACAAATTCTACTAAAAAATACATAAATGTTGGGTTGTTTTATAGCCAACTGTAACTTTTTGTTTTGCTCGTTTCCGGCTCCACTAAATTTAATATCGTTATCACTATTAATATTTAAAGGCATTCTTCTTCTTAAAGTGGATCATTTAATGTCAATAAATGGTCTGAATGATGACAATTTACTGTTGCTCCTAGTTTTGTTTGAGGTTCTTCGAGATTTGATTTCTGCAGCGACCAGACCCCTTGTATTGCTGCAATTATTCAGTTGTGAGCTCTGGTTAGTTCATCACCAGTTATATAGCTTGGTATCTCTTTAGGAACGCGGTGAATTCGTTTTTTAAGGATTCAAATGCTATTGTTGTTCCGATTTTAAGAGCTAATGAAAACCTCGAGAGTCCCAATAAGTTTAGAATAGAAGATTTTTTGGTGAGTAAGCTGACTGATTTTAGCCTTTCTTCTGCTGCTTCTTTAGTTGGTTCAAGTGTTAGCGTATAAATATTGCCTTTTAACCAAATTGGTCCATTCCACTAAAATTAATTGAATCGAATATCACGTGATGTCACTGACTTGGTTGCATGAGCGACTGAATTTCATATAACCTATTTGCTACAAAGGTTTTGTAATTGTTGAATTTCCTTTTATTCACCTAAGCGTGATCATCGAATCAGTCCGTGCGTAAATAACTACGTCTTCCAAATTTAATGCTTCTGGGACTGTTTCTAATAGATTTGCTAGTAGTAAAGCACCTCATAATTCTTGAAGACGAAATTCTATTTTTTATATACTTAACTTTGGTTTTTGCCGCGATTAGATAAACTACTGGTGTGCCTTGTATATTAGTTATTTTAAAGTATACTGCGAATGGCCTTTCTGACATATCTTGGATCTCGTGCTTCTCTTGCTGTTTTGTATTATCTCCGCATCGAGGTATGGTAATGTTTCCAATTTTGGTTAGACTTTCTATAAACTGGGTTCATTGTTTTTGTAATTCGATATTCAGCCTTTCATCCCAATTAGCATCAGCTATTCCCAAATTCTGGATCAATAGTTTCAATAGCCTCGTAAAAGATGAACAAAAAAATACATATCCTCAAACATAGTCATATGAGTATATAATGTCGATTTCTACAGTAGAACTGCAAATTAAATCAATATTAGATTAGATCAAAACCATTACAAAAGTATCTTAAAAGGTCTATAATTAAATCATTTCGATTTGCCGTTTACGTTATTATCCTTTTTTTATTATCGTCCCAAAATCGAACGAAATTAGCACTTCGACTAAATCAAACTAATGAAACTACCTCTTTGAACTGAAGATAACACACACACATGGACAACTTACAAAATGTATATTATCCCCTCGAACCATATATGTATGTACATCCTTGTACATAGATATCCTTTATATGCTATAAACACAGTATTTTAAATAGGAAATTGTGTTCGATTTTTGTCGGTAAACATATTTCATCTTACACACATAGATATACGTATATTTGCTTTAAGGATTAGAAATTAATCTTTGCTGATTCGATTTAAGAGAATTCCGTTTTTTTTTTATTTTTTTTTTAATACCAAATTTTATTTTGTTTGTTTAATAGACACATACTCGTACATATATAGATCTATCTATCTATTTTGCTAAAAGATTAGAACATAAAATTGTCTTAAGGGCAGTCATTTTTTGTTTTGTACCAGGATAGAGGTACACGGATTTATCGATAAAATGGGATAATATGTTTGCTCTCATTCCAAAGCACGGACGTCCTTTTTTTTGGAAGGATTTGCAATAAATTTATTTCAGAATTAATAAAATATGGAAATATTAGTTTAGTTCGGCGGGCAAGGATACTAAGGATGGGAAATATGAATATAAAATAAAAAAAATGTAATATGATTTTTGATGTGATTATAGATTAAGGCAAACATCGATTTAGTATAATATTTAATCCCTCCGGCAAGAGATTATGTTTAATATCGTCTACATTTACGAATTTATCAAGGGAGTACAAACTGACTCAACCAAACTATAGTAATGAAATCAGAAATGTTAGATGACTGACAAACTTAAAGACTCCATAAAAAATCGTAGAGCAGACGATGGTATTCTCAATGCTTCGTTAACATCTTTCGAAGATACATTTCATCTTTAAGCTGATTGATTGATTTAGAATGTATGGCCAAGCATTAAGCAGGATCTCACGACGTTGGCTGGGTCCACCGTACACCCGTTTTAACATATAGTTGAAAGGATAAGGCAGGATAATAGTTAAATCATTGAGTTCGACCAAGTTACAAACACCTTGGCGGCCAATAGTTAGTAAAATTTTGTGGGGTAAACTACTTTAAAATTTAAAATTAATATAGATTTTATGAATATAGAATTAAAATAGATTGGATTTTAAAATAATTGATTCAACATTTCAAATCAATTGAATTAACCGTTTTATGGCAAATACGTCATATAATCGCTGAAAATCTAATTTATATACAGTTTATTTGACACAAAACTTTAAAACCAATATAAATTAGATTTTTTCAAAATTGATAAAACCGAAGATACATTTCATCTTTAGGCTGGTACACAAATTAAAAGATCTACATAATTTAAATTTAAAGAGAGTTCTCTTCTAAGTAACATTTAAGGAACAGGTCGGAAAATGTAGGCAGTGGAAGGACTTAATATTCTACAATCTAAAACTCCGGACATCTTTTGTTTCTATAATCGGTTTGTTTACTTACGTTTTTTTGTGTGTGTTTTAATCCATGTAATATTTTCTGGGGCCGTAGCTCCCTGCTACGAAAAATTCATTATTTAACCTTCACCCGTTGGCATTCGAACCCGATGCCTCCCGACCCCACAGCATTAACCACTGCGCCAATTGATCAGTTTGATGAAATTTAATCGATCTTGGAATTTGTATCTCTTTCAATTTTGGGAGAGAGATTTAATATTGTTAACATATGTTTTCGATGTCCACCTGCAGGTTGTGATCCCAAGTTCCCAAGATTTTGACTTTTATTAAAGTTGCAAATAGCCACAATATAGTGAATCAAATTATTTTGGCGATTCAGATAGAATTTATTGTTTGATCATTTTTTTTATTTTTATTGTTGACATTCACCTTGTTGTTGAAATTAAGTTTTTCTCCTTATATCGATCACCAGCTTCTGTAATATTTTGATGGCCAGATATGGTGCAGACGTCATTCCGAACGTAACGGATTTCATCAGTTTATTGAGAGATGATCTTCATAATACTTTTTGGCATTACTGATCGTCTGAAAGTATTTTTATTTGTCGACACATTTGTTCTGCATGCCTGCTGTATACGCTACCTCATCTGCACCGTAATAATAATTGAAATCAGAGCCTCTTGTAATTTTGAATCCACGAGTTGTACTTAATTGAAGTTGGTATTTGTCATAAAACGGGTAATTCAATTGATTTGTAATGTTTAATCAATTTTTGAGAGTCTTCATTAAAATGTTAAACAAAAGTTAAACCGGTATTCTGCACAGCGAGGCAAGTCCCGTTATCACGTGGAGTACAAATCAAAAAAGAATTAGGCAGTCTTGAACAAGAGGCCATATTTACGAAAATACTTATATTTACTAGATACTTCTGTTTGAGGGTATCTTTATTAGGTATTCTAAAATAAGATAATCAAGTTCGTTGGTATGCCGATTTTAAAATAAGTGTTAACAAAATGCTGGAGGGTACCCATCATTTAACTTCATGCATTTTGGAAATTATTAACAATTTAATAAATTCAAACAATAACTACCCACAAGGGGACATATAAATTCTACATTCTCGCATTTGGCATTCCAAGTAAATTTCATCTAATAGGTCTAAATAGTACTACATAAACGGTTCAACGAAATCAGAAACAGTCAAATAAAATTTCAAAGCGTAAATTTAGTGAGGGAGGCCGAATAATATCTAGTAACTTTCAAAATCCAGTTTAAAATCCAGTTCGGCCAGAGTATCGTCAACCATCAAATGTAAAATAATTCGACCGAATTAATACTTCGATAAAGACTCTAGAACAGAGGTAAACCCTGGTCGTTATGGTGAAATGGTATGATCTGAGATTTGGCTTGTCTAAAGCCGGGAATACAGTTCCAATAGAAATTGTTCAACAACAGTATTTTTCCCCATTTACTAATTGTGAAGGTTGCAGAGACTCACGCGATACCTCAGAAAGGCTCAGTGCCAATGAGTGTAATCGATGAGGCTGTCCATGCCAGCTCGTAGGTTATCTCATTTCCAGTGATGCGCTTGTGACCAGGTATCTACCACATCCTAACTTTGTTATGGCCAACGGGAAATTGAAGCAGTTTATAACAACTTTTAACCGATTTAGAATCCAAGTAGCGAAGCCAGTGTTTTCAATGCTGCTTGGTTGTCGGGCAAAATGGATGGAGGTGCCTTTAATACTTTTAGTCATAATAGTTGAGGTGCAGGTTTCAACGGCGGGAGTTTTGGCTAGAGAAACACTGGGGTAAGTTCCCAAAGACTTCGATATTTTGGGGTTGGTTCCAAAGACACCAATGCCGATCCCACTATCCATTTTGGTTCCATCCGTGACCCAGACTAGGCTTTTAGGTTTCATAGGAGGTCCACCAGTATTCCAGTCTGTTCTATCAAGGACTGTTACCATGAAAATCCTGCCAAAGCAGAGTTCTTTGGGCATCACGTCTGAAACTCTAAAAAACATATCCACATCTGAAAGTTTATTCAAAATGTCCAGGTGACCCATATAATCATCATAACTATATTGATCCACTAGCTGTAATCTAGCTGCACAATTAGCATCTGATTTTCTGACGTAAATTTAAAACAGATTTTGACGCACGGAGCAATTTCTTTTGAACGGTAGGCCGCTGCGACATTGGTAACGAGTAGATGCAGCATCCTCTCTGTGGATTGGCATTTTCTGTAGGTAAATTAATTAGAATTCAGAGGTCTGGTTACAATTAACCGGTCTCTGATATGAAGATCTTCCACTAATGAAGTCGGTCCATAGTTTTGAGAATAAAAAATGTAAGACTGATAGGTCGAAAGGGCTTAGGGAGTTCACTTGGCCGATTGCCATGCTTTGGGATAAAACCATAGATTTGACTCCAAGCCTGTGGTATGTGATCCAAATTGAAGTTAGTTCTAAATAAGGCTACCAAAGCAGGGATAATCAAGTCCAAGCCCCTTTGGAGGAGGGCTAGGAAGATTCCATCACTTCCTGGAGCCTTAAACGGCTGAAAAGAGTTAATGACTCATTTGACTTTTTCCGGAGTAAAAAGCTTACCTGATAAACTATTAACCCAACCCACATTTGCACCCATATGTGTACCAAATATGGGGTTATTAATTGTATTTATGTCGCAAAGAGTGCAGCTTGGGAAGGGCACCTGAATCAGGGTTTCGAGTGACTCATTGCGACTTGACGTATAGTAACCATTGGATTACAGAAGAAGCCCAATCTCGTTGGACTGGTTCTTAGCTAGAACTTTATGAAGTCAAGCAGCTGTAGGTATATCCTCGATATTAACATAGTTTTTCCTACACGTAAGCCGTTTGGAACACCTTAGTTCAGTGTTGTAAATTGTTAGTGCTTGCCTATGTCATTCCACTCATTAAAATGCTTTATTGCTTTGCCCTGTTAAATATTTTCCTAACCCTCTTACGGAGTTTAGCCAGCTGCTAGTTTCACCATAGAACTTTGCGATTTACCACATCGTTACTCGCCATACAGCTCCTTCCGTAAAAAGATAAGAGCACGTCATTAAGCAAGCAAGCTGTAGTTTTTAGGTCACTAATTGAACTCAAAAGCGTTGGCAGCATGTCCACTTTGATGAATAAAATAACCTTGTAGGTATTCCAGTTTGTAAAACAAGGGAAGCGATGCTCTGCCGCCTATATGATCACTCCCGATATATCGAATTTGATGTGCATGTGGTTCGACAAAGATGCTTCTTTTGATTCATGCTAGATTGCGATAGAGCTGGAAATAAACTGAATCGACAGAGTGAGGTCTAACACCTCCTGCCGAATCGTGTTAATGAAAGTGGGGTTAGACCCTTTATCTAACATGTGACTACTCTTAAGATAATTTAAAAGGGACTCACTTCTATTATTTGTGTCACTGCTAGCTGATTGCTCAAAGACCAAAGCAGGAGGAGTGGCCGAGAGATCCATTGATCGTTCTCTCGACGAAGAGGCAGCGGGAACATAACGCTCTATAGCATGCTGTTCTCAGATGCCCTCTTGTTGTCGATTGTTCCTCATTCTGAAGCTGGTAACGCACTCCTTTTTCAGGAGACCAGTGTTCTGCGCGGCAAGAATTTTCACGATCGACAAGCCAAAGCTCTGTGGAAGAACGATGTTTGGCCAAGGAAAATCATCCTCTTTCACCAAAATTATGTTCAGACTATATTTTAACCTTAGTTTGTCAAAATAGTTCCTCATCCCTTCCGCTGTGGAATGATCGAAACAAAAGAAAATTCATCCTGTTCTCCGGAAAGAACTAAGGAATTGTGTCTTATGGGTTGGACCTTGTATCTCAATAATAAGGTCAATGATACACTCTTGTATGTTTGTAATTTGCTCCATACTGAGAGGGTTGTCATCAAAGTCATTACGTAAGATACCTTATGCTGCCTGCTACTTGGCTAAAAGGGGCCTTGACCGGAGAAGGCCCACTTTTAGCTTTTTTAGCAGATTTCAAAAGTGCTTTGAAAGAGAACACGGTCTTAGCAGCGGCTAGTGCTTCATCTCCAGTTTTGTCATCCTTGAGCCCTTTTTAAAACGTATTTTCTCGAAGGAGCTGAGCTTAACCCATTCACCGAAATTGAGGGACATGTTCTCAATATCAACACCAATGGTTGAGGAGCCCGATGTCTGAGAGGCGACACTGATGTTGTCGTCACAAAAGGTGCCCATTGTTAAATGTGCCCATTGTTTATCTTATTCTCGTGTCTGGTTCCAAGATATTCTGTGGAGCTGGCCCTAAGACATCTACGACAATGTCATATCTTTTATGACCCAGCTCAACAGCTGGCAAAGTTGATACTTTTAAAGAAGCAATACGCACTCTTCTATATTTATATTTTTGGAAAAAAATTCCCTATTACAGGGTTGCTGTAATTTACCATCTGCACACTATATTGCTTAAGACATCCTGTACTGGCGTGAACGATGGTCTGACCAATGGATTTTGCACTCCAACATAAGGTCGAAGTTGTGTCCAAATAACTTATTAATCAGTAAACCTTTTTCGGCACATCCTGTTTAAGCATATAGCTGCTTAGTTTTTTCCCAAGAAACTGCTGATTATGCTTAAATTTGGTTCCAACATTTTATCAACCTCCGCATGTAGTTTCGTCAAATTAACATTTTCAATCTCAACAATTTTACGAATTTATTTTCGTTTAGTGGATCATAAATGGTCTCTATCCATTAAATTCTGTCTATCAATTTCGATTTTCGACTACAGCAAAAGTAAAATGAAATGCTGAGATATAAAGTTGCACTCTTATGTACACCAATATAAAAATTTTACCACTTTATTCCCATAACAATAATTGTGGGTTTCCATTTGCCTTTTGTACGAATATTTTGGTAGAATGTTTGGTTTGACTCAAATTTCACTCCATTACGTTTTTTTTTACAGTTTTATAACCTGGCATGCAATACTATCAAATGTTGAAAACAACATCGATCGAAAGATACAAGCGTTGTCTCTAATAGTAAAAAAGCAACGTAAAAACGAACTAAGAATAACACACAACTAATCGCGTGATTCTCATGCATCAATCATATACAAATCGATCAATCATTTTGAGGTTATTGTAATTCGTTTATATTTTCTATGTTGCCAAAGTTTTTTCGATACGTCAAAGTCGAGGGGTCAAACCAATTTTAATTCATGATTTCGTTTTGTTGTTGTAGGGTTGATTTACGAAAAACATGTTGTGTACTGCTGAATCAAATTTCTCGTATTTTTGTCTTTTGTTTTATAGCTGCATCACCACAACCACCGTCGCATTGGTCGTCTCGAAGTTCGGCGGAAAACCAATTTATTGATTGTCCGCATTGTGATGCGATAAGCCCGAGAAAAGTAAAATTACCTTCGGTAACTAAACGTAAGGCCACGAATATGGCTAGCAACTATGAGCGTAGAGGTAAGTGTAGTTGTACGTTTTTTAGTTGCTTTTGTGTTGTCTGTTTTATATAAATGGGATTTACAATTGCTTAGTAGAAACTAGAAAAACTGAGAGAGGTTTAGTCTTAAGACTTAAAAAAGTATGGTTATAACCAATCTCTTGACAAATTGATTGCTTGAACTGTAGGAACAAGCCCGGTTAACGCCGGGCCTATTCTTTTAGTCGTTTTACATACAACAATAGGAATGGAAGTGATAATTCTAAAAAAAATTATTGTCATCTCATCAGGCCATGTCGTTCGAGTGCTACATGTACACCAACATATACAAAATACAAAACCTAATAATTGGCATTATTGATATAAATTTGGTGAGTTAGTGAAAAATAACAGTAAAATAGCCTACCAATACTCTTAATATACACAAAATTCTGATACGTATATGAACAGATTAAAATAAAAACTATAACAATTATTTAGCACGAAAATTAAATGAAACAGTCGTTAAACAGACAAAAGACGTCACAACACTCAATACAAACACAATTCTAAAATGTATATGGATTACAGATTCAAAAAAAATATATAAATTATTTAGCATGAAAATTAAATGAAATAATCGTTCAACGGAGAAATACGTCACTTTTCGAGCGTCTGGACATTATTCGGGCCGACAGTGACTCGTTTTGATAAACTCTCTTCCGGAAAATGTTTCACATCGCCGATGATTGCTTTCATAATATAATTTATTTTGGAATCTGAATAATATTTTCTTTATAGATTCCTGGAACCAGGGAATGGTGATCTGCAGGAGCCATTCATTATAGTAGTGATGGCCTTCACTGCACATATTCACAGTAAGTGTTAGTTGCATTAAATTAGCAACGTTCCATGATATCCCTGCATGTTTCCCTGGGTACAACTGGAAGCGTCTATCTGTAATCACCTCCTACTATGAAAACCTTACCACCAATTGGTCAATTGTTACCTGTCACCTCACGCAAGGGCTTGTCGATTACCCTAAGTTAATTTTGATTACGTCGATTCTTATACGACACACTTGACTCAAGACTTTAGCTTCTGTTGAGGTCAATCTGATAGAAGTAAATCGCATGTCAAGTAAAGGCACTGGAAGCTTAAATCCACTATGTGCTCGACCTCGCATGAATGAAATAAGTGTCATATAACAAAGGTATATAATAAATTGCCAGTCATTCAGGCATGGTTTGTCATGAGTTAAGTACCACCGTCTGCAATGTATCGATCACATTCTTGGTCTGATTTCACTAGTAACTGCATTCTTAAATAGAAACGTTTTGCGTCTTTAATTCTAGCGATGTACTTTCGAGCTATAATCTTGTCACCTCTCCGCTGCCTCATTTCCACGTATCACGAACGAAATAAATATAGGAACTTCTGTGTATAGAAACTGTCGCGCATCCGTATTGTCATTGTTTGAATCGAACCATGCTTCAAAGATTACAAAGTTTTGAGTTCCGGATTTTGAACTAAATACGAATCATTAACGGTTCTTGTTCGAGATTCATTTTGAGGTCCGGATTTGAAACTAAATCCGGATCATTGACGGATCTTGTTTTAGTTTCGTATTGAGGTCTGGGTTTGGAACTAAATCCGGATCATTGACGGATCTTGTTCGAGTTCCGTTTTGAGTTGCGGATTTGGAACTACATCCGGATCATTGATGGATCTTGTTCGAGTTCTGTTTTGAGTTCCAGATTAGGAACTAAATCCGGATCATTGACGGATCTTGTTCAAGTTCCGTTTTGAGTTCCGGATTTGGAACTAAATCCAGATCATTGACGGATCTAGTTCGAGTTCCGTTTTGAGTTCCGGATTTGGAACTAAATCCGGATCATTGACGGATCTTGTTCGAGTTCTATTTTGAGTTCCGGATTTGGAACTAAATCCGGATCATTGACGGACCTTGTTTGAGTTTCGTATTGAGGTCCGGATTTGGAACTAAATCCGGATCATTGACGGATCTTGTTCGAGTTCTGTTTTGAGTTCCGGATTTGGAACTAAATCCGGATCATTGACGGACCTTGTTCGAGTTTCGTATTGAGGTCCGGATTTGGAACTAAATCCGGATCTTGTTCGAGACGGATCTTGTTCGAGTTCCGTTTTGAGTTCCGGGTTTGTAATTAAATCCGGATCATTGACGGTTCTTATTCGAGTTCCGTTTTGTGTTCCGGATTTGGAACTAAATCAGGATCATTGACGGATCTTGTTCGAGTTCCGTTTTGAGTTCCGGATATCGAACTAAATCCGGATCATTGGCGGATCTTGTTTAAGTTCCGTTTTGATTTCCGGATTTGGAACTAAATCCGGATCATTGACGGATCTTGTTCGAGTTCCGTTTTGAGTTCCGAACTTTGTACGACCGTTTTGGGCTGCCAAAAGTGCCTCTTACGCGTTACCTTCCCCAAAGAATACGGTCGGTTGGATGCAAGTGTGATGACTTAATCGGACCACGAGGTGACCTCTCTTATATTTACCTCTAAAGCCTTAATGACTTATTGAATTAGTCGGCTCAGGTGTACGGCGCCACATAATTTTAACCTCGAGTTTACTTTCGTGATTTAGCTATACACTTCTGAGGTGTATGCATAGGCCTCAAAAAAACCTAATATAAGCTCAAATGTGCAATTGACTTTGAAATATTGGATGTATCGCAGAATTTGCAAAAACTGCATGACTCTCAGTTCTGTTTTGAATTGATTCCATCTGCAACGTATCATCCCAGCCTAAGTTCCGGCTCCCTAAGCTCTGGTAAATGGTTTTGCAGCTAAGTGTAAGTGATGTTAGCCACCCTAGTAGGTCAAAAATTCTTGACATTTAAACAGAAATTGCTTAAATAGCTGGTTTGTGTTTGGCGGCAGGTTTACGTTAAATAGGAAATGTGGTCTAGCTGGATTGTAATGAACGTCCAGCGTTTTTACTGACTCTTTAGTCATTTAATTTAGATCGCTGATCAGTTTTTTGGCCTCCGGGATTCATTTTAAGATATCTGATTGACTGGTATTCCGGCCTTATCTGGTATTGTGGCCCTCTTTTCCAGCTCCATTCGATATTTTTTCGACATCTGCAGAATGTTTCCTCCATAAATGCTCTATAGATCAGCTTGTAGTCAGCTCTATAAATCAGCTCTATAAAACTACTGTGTAATAAGGTTAGATGACATCTTCCGGTGAGTGGTGCAACTGTAACTTCTTTGGAATTTTTCAAACATTTCTCGCAATTCGTGGTTGGAGTCTAATTTCTTATCCAGTTGGATATATCGCTGCAACGTTCGTTGCCTGGAACTTCCAAGCTGACCAAGATTTTGCTCCTTGAATGGTACGTAGTTGCCCTGCATATCGTCTATTCGACTATCTTCTGGTAGATTTGTTCGCTTGAACCTGTTGCGTCGCTCTCCATATAACTTCTTGGAGTTCCTAAAATCGGACTGTGGACCTTTCAGATGTGATGCATTATATCTAATTGGGTTGGCCCAGAAATCACCCAACCGAAGCTTGTCTTGATGGCACTTGGTTTCCCTTTCATTATTTTATCACTGATCAAATCGCTTTATCACGTCGACCTGATAATATCTCAATAGGAGCGGTGATGTTAAACTTAGGGTCAGCCAAGATTAACTGCTCCCAATTTTTGTTTGGCTTACGGTTGATTTTACCCGACCCATGGTTTTGATTTACTATTTCGTTTGTAGTGCCTTAATAAACAACGCACGCAAAGATCGGCGGCGATAACTAACCTTGTCCTGTCTAATGTCGTCGTCTTCCTGAACTGTTTGCATTGTTTTGAATGGTGACGTTCTCCACAATTATTTTCAAAACAAGCTGATCTGACTGTGCTGACATGTACACGCCCCAATAGTGGCATGTTTCAGACAATGATCTTCGCACAGTTACACGCATTTTGACATGTACATGCCCCAATAGTGGCATGTTTCAGACAATGATCTTCGCACAGTTGCTTTTGCCATTACCTATAATACGAAGCTGTAATTCACTCTGCGCAATCTATTGGCCATTTTCACACGAGTCACGCTCTCATTTTGCATTTCTTTGTCTCTTCTTACCTCTTTACAGTGTTTTTGCCTATAAACTAAATTTTGAAGTGGGGATATGTCTGTTGCGTTCATTACCAACAACATTATTTGATTTTCAATTTGCATTACTAACACAAAGAAATAACACAAACAATGAAATAACACAAAACTGTTGAGGTAACACCAAAGCCGCCTTTAATCTTTTTTTAGAAGCCTGCATGTTTCCGTCGTCTACAGATACATATTAAAAATTGTAACCTATATTGACTAT
This sequence comes from Tipula confusa, assembly GCA_963556175.1. Lineage (NCBI taxonomy): Eukaryota > Metazoa > Arthropoda > Insecta > Diptera > Tipulidae > Tipula > Tipula confusa. The sequence goes on from OY744477.1 coordinate 75,065,091, forward strand.
ATTAGTGCGACAAAAATCTTTATAAAAAAAAATTTTAATTTTGTTTTGAATGGTTTTAAATTACCCACACTACCATAACGTCATATAAATATTCTCTATATAAAAACAAACAGTTGAAATAAAACAAAAAACAAATACAAGTTTGCTCATTTTTTTTTTCTTTAGTTTGCTGTTTTGCTCTTTTTTCTACACTGTATTCACAACCATATCGCTCATAAACGAGAAAAGTAACACATCTCCAAATTTTCTAATTCCCTATTTTTGCAATAAATGTGATTAAAAACGTAAAAAGTTTTATTTACTAAATCGTCATAGTTGAGTTAATGCCAGTTTCCGAGAGATGCCTATTTCCGCCAACGAAAAATGTTAAGTTTAATGTTAAATGTTATGTTGCTCATTACTTAAATCTTATTTTCTATGAAACTTGTTTTTTTAGATGTGTCACTTTTCTCGTGCATGAGCGATATATAAACGTGACATAATCTCAAAATTATACTCAATAGGTTAAATTTTTCTCATTTTTTTACATCTTAGGTATGAGTACATTTGGGCTTCCTTTAAGGGAATGAAGACTGCTTTGGGTAACACAAAATGAAATATTTCACATAGTGACTTTAGTCACTTATTCTTAGTAATTTTTTTTTCATTTGGCAAACTTATGAGCAAATTTAACTTTTAATAAAATTTTATTTAATTGTGTGCAGGCTTCTATGTGGTAAACCAAACAACCTCCAAAGAGCCTTCGATGATCAAACCGATCACGAGTCAAATCTTATCATGATTAAGAACATTTTGCTCTGCAAAGGTAATGTAGTTTCTTTGTGCAGCAATGTGTAGACTCAATAAATATACACCGTTTGTATACTATATAGGTTAAACTATTGGAAATATGGCACAACCTACGAATTATCAACTGCCTTGTAATTTTTTCATGTGGATTAATCCAACTATTCATCGTTATGATTTTAGATATCCCATTTTCGCAGTGTTAGTTTTTTTTTCTGACGGTCTTTTGGACTCTTCATTGTGCACGATTCATTTACAAAGCACAGCAAGTTGGTAACTTTCCAAATAAAATAGAAACTACTATTTTTTATTGCAGATTCGAATTTTCCAGCTAATAATAAGTATGTAGAGAAGCTAACATTGGAGGATGTCAGCTAACCGGAAGTGGCAGAATTTTAATTTTTTTTATTTATTTTTTATTTTTTTGTTTATTTTTTTTAATAGAACATTTTTGCACCTAACAGTTTTCTCATGAGTGCTGTACTGTTTGAAATATTAACAAAACTCGAAAAACACCATATGGAAACAGCCACTTCCGGTTAGCCAATTTTAGCCAAAATTAACTAACCTCCTTACTTATTTTAAGCCAGAGAATACGAATCTACAATAAAAAGTAGGGGTTTATTTTCATTTTATTGTTACCGACCCATGTACAAGGAGGGGAAGGGATGGCAGTAATTTTAGCACTAATGTATTTCACCCGCGGAATGGTTAAATTTTGATCTTGGACATTTTGTTCGTAGAGTTCTTATTTTCCGAGACATGTGAAAGTTTCAACATAAAAAATTACCCGGTATAGTATCGTTTTTAATAGCCCATAACATTGTGCTGCTGTTGCTTGAACATTTATCCATGTGGAACATTTATGGATAATATTTATGATAATTCGAATTAAATCCAGTAATGTGATGAATTTCACAAAAATCCAAAATGTATATGAATTACAGATTCGAAAAAATAATTTAACACGAAAATTAAATGACGTAATGGTTAAACAGACCATAATTGAAAAATTTCTACAGTTGAATACAAAAATGTCAATCTTTTAGGACCAACCTTAACTAAGCCGATTTTTCCAGTTCCAAGTTGATTTGACTTCCTTTTGGATATTATAAAGTAGTCTGAATTTCGGTGATGAATAACCATGGATAACCATGAATAACCCAATAGGCCATGAATAACCCCTAAGTAAAAGTGGAAAAATGGTAGCAATGCCAGAAATTAAAGATTGTGTACTCTAATTTTGATAGCAAATATGGATAGTCATTTAAAAATTTTATAAAATTTAATTTCAAACGCATTTACAGCAATTCATCGTTTTCGAAAATGACACCTTGTATTCCCGATTCAACACCATTGAATCTGCTTTGGTTAAATCAACAAGTCGTATTCTTTTTAACGCTAATCTTGACACTATCTCTTAAGCTCTAGTTTTATACAAATATTTGCAATTTTGGGAAGTCTTTTCAAGATTTTAGTGGTCTTTTGTTAAATATAAAACCCTCAAAGTCACAGATGAATCTTAACTGCTTATAAGTTCTAGACAAATGTTAGTGTACTCTTTACCAGTAGGACTAAAGAAAAAATTTTTGCTAACTCACGTGTTTCTTCAAAATCAGTACGAAATGATTAGACTACTCTAAAAGTTAGAGCTCCAGAGCAGCTTTATTATCGCTTTACTATGGATGATTTCTTTGCAACGGTATCCATATGCTCCTTTAAGTACAAAATATACAAGTTAATTCTGGTAGATCAACCGACCACTGTGCCCAGCGTCTATCTAAACACATAACAACACATAAGAATCGCAATTGTTTTAACCAAGCTAATGCCAGCAATTAGAGTAACGTTGCTTTCTAAAGCTGTGTTGCAGTTTAGTTAAGTCAACAAACCTCATTTCACTCCTGAATCTTCCCTAATTTGATGTATAGTCTAGTCAACTTTATGGGGCTTCGCATTGATTCCGATTAAGCTGTAGTACAATTTCATCTCTTGAATGTCTAACTGTTTTATATCTCCTCTCAGGTATCTCTCTAAAACCTGTGATCATATATTTAGTACAAGTAGATCCAGTAGTTCTTTTACACTGTTGCCATTCAGTCCAATTATACAGATATCATATCTGTACACCGTACACCAGAGATACCTGCAAATAAATATATAATACTCTTTTATAAACATTTCACACTCTCAACCTCATATTTTAACTGTCACACAACCCGATTCAATCGAGTATGTATGTATACAAATCTCTACGGGAACCTGTCAAATTTGTTAAGTATTTGATTAGATTTTCAAAATTGTGTGCCGTGTGAGTGTCACTCATATACAGCTTATACATATAATACCATACATTGAATCAATTTTTGTTTATTTTCAGCATAAACTCTGTCGATATGTCAATCAAATTTACTCCTATACGAAAAAAAAAACGAAACAAAACAAAATAAACAAAGAAAATATGAAAATCCTAACATCATATATCCTTATACAGATACGTCAATGTCAATATTACTATGTAATAGCGACGTTAAAATATAAACACACTGCCAATCAAAATTGAAAATTTGCCACCCAACATTATACACCCACATTATTTCGTACCGTACAAGCATGTTTAAAGATTTGCGAAATCCTTTCGCATACATTCACGTATACATATTTATTTAGATATAACGACTTTTAAAGGCCACTGGTGGTCCTTACGGTATCAAAATTTTAGTGGGTTATTAGTTTAATTCTAACGACATTGCAAAGTATCGTAATACTAGCAGATAATTGCAGCGGGAAGTGAATTCCAGTCACGTTAATGGTTGATGTTGAGGTTCTTTCTTTTCACTTAATTGTATAACAGTTCCTAGTATTGCGTCGTTATTTTGTAGTTGTTAATATTATATATGTTTCCTTTTATTTTTCCAAGGTCAGATTTGGCCGAAGCTCTAATACACAGGAGAATACACTCGGCTCTAATACCCGTTGTCTGTCGGTATCTGACTCGTCAACAAAGCTATTAGCCTTCCTCTGGGTATTTTCTTGAATTTCTTTTTTACATTGAGGATATTTGTGAGATTTTCTTAAATGATACGAGTTGCGCCTCGTGGGCTATTGTGTTTCCCTATAATTTTGGCACGTTCCCAAATTGTATTTCTCCTGTTTACTACAGGTTGTCCTTCCTCAAATTCTGGCCTTATCTTTTTTTGTCGATCATAATAAGTTTATGACTTCTTCTGGTTGGATTTTAATTTCTCATAGATATTTATTTTTATTTTAGGTTAAAGCAGACTCTCATTGGTACTTTGGTGCGTGTTCGACAACTGAAAAGTAATTGGCTTGGTGAAACATTTAAGTTTGCGACCGGATGGTTTCTAAACTCTAAACTGCTTTTTCAGCCTGCCCGTTCGACCGTGGATAAGTTGGACTTGAGGTTTTTATATCAAATTCCCACTTTTTGCTGAATTCAAACATTTCTTGTGATAAGGCATATTGTTACATATCATGGGTATCCCATATAGGTATCCCATGAGTATCAAAAATTGTTTTTAAATTGAAGATAATTTCCTAGGCCCGTTTATTTTTTAACAGCAGTATCCTCAATCCATTTCGAATAATAATCAGTACCCCGATTTTGTTCGTTTTTTTTGTAATTCTCATGCGTACGAATTGTTAAACCGGAACGTATTAATATTGGTGTTTGTGTTCGTGGTATTGTACATGCGCACTGTATTTGCGCATGTTGTTTACATTTTTTTGTTGATGAATGATGACATTTCGAAACTTCATTTTGCGACTTGATTTTTCATTTTGAAACTTAAAATTGTGAACACTTACCATTTTAAAACATAAATTTTATTCTCTGTTTGACTTTCGATCAAAATAATATAGTTCCGTCTATAATATTTTTCTTTGAATGAAAATACAAAACGACATTTGATTTTTGATTTTGTATGTATAAGCCATCTATCGTCACATCAAAAGGTTGGGAAAATAATACTCATGCAATAACCAATTTCAACCACTTCGACATTTAGGCTTTATTGAAACAACATTTAGGCGTAATTTACATGAGAATTAAACAGACACATTAAAATAAAATTGAATCACACAATAATAAATGTGTATATTAGACACTGTATACGTATACGAAAATTTCAATTTTGTTCAAACGAACAAAATCGGGGTACAGTTATGACTAAATAGTCATTACTTCCTACTTGCATAATATCACAAGCTATTTTATTAAATTGAAGTTCTGAAATTTCGTGTAAAATTAATGGTTCCTTGGCATTTGAATTTTGATATTTTTCGCAGATTGACATTTGTCTATAAAATTTTCAATGTTTGTATCAATACCGGATTATGTGCTTGGTTTTTGTTATTCCTCCGTGAGATTCATGTAGTAGTGTTAACATTTCCAACCTTAAATTAAGTGGTACGATTACCCTTTCACCCAAAAACACAAGTCCTTCTTCACAATAAATTTTATCTTTAAATTTACAAAATGGGTTTACCTCATCTCTAGCTTGTTATTTTAATTCAGCCAACCATCTTAATACACGGTTATTAAATTTGATAAATCTATATCCCTCGCAGTCTATTTAATCAACTTTCCTCTTTTTTCATTTGAAATATTTATAGTATGAGTTATTTCCTCAAATTATTGAAATTATCACGCTAGCTCGTCCGTTAAGAAGCTGCGTGATAATGGTCTGCAATATCCAATTCCTTTCCTGGTTTATTCTAAACCAGCAAATCGTATTTGCACAACTTCAATTTCATGCGCGCGTATCTCATTTCTTATTACACCAACAAATTATTACCAGAAGTTCTTTTTCGACCTGTGTCATTCAAGCTTCGTGAGGCATACGCTACGGGTTTTTGTTCCTGAAGTAGGACGCACCCCACACCATTCTTGCTTGCATCCGTCTGTATCACAATCTCTTTGGTGACATCAAATGATTGCAAAATAGGTGCCTGAGTAATCATTTCTTTTAATATTTTCATACACTTCTCGTATAGTGGCTCCGTTATCTCGGCCAAATTATAGGTATGTAATTTCTTAAGTAATTGACCATACCGAATAATCTCTATAACTCCATCTTGGATCCCTCATTTTCATCTCGTCCCATTATACCAATATGTCATCAATATATATGAATGTACCTGGAATATTTCCAAAATTTTTCTCATTTTGCCTTTGAAAAGTCCATCTTTAATATCCAACACCGTAAATAGTGTTTCACCGGAGTGAAGCACGTTTCATTGAAGGTGTTCAATTATAATGGTTCACAGAAACTGTTTCTTCTTTAAGAAAAAAAAAAGGTGATTTCCGGAGAAAGTGCGCGATGAATATGCAAAATGGAAAGCAAAGAAAAATGAAAGTGGAAAATCGAAAGCTAATATTATCGAGCAACGTGATCTGGATTAATTCTTGTTCACTGTCGGTAATTGTTATCGTACATATCATATATCCAGTGGTCGTGACGCATTCACCAATTTCATTGAATCGCTTACCGAAAATGTATCGGTTGCAAATGGTCAACAAGTGAAATCATCTGGCGAGGGTGCCGCGTGATTCTGTAATTTATGAACAAAGAGTTGAAAAACGAACGAAATAAAAATTGAAAATGTTTTGTATATCCGAAATATCTGCGACAATTTATACCGAATGCGTATATATTGAAGAACGTTAATTTTGGTTGCGAATAAACAACAACCTTGAATTACATGTTAGGCCATCGAAGCAATTATGCTGCGGAATGTGATGTGTGTATCAAAAGTAATACTCGCATTTCATTTCCGAAAGTGTCTGCAAGCCGGTCGTCCTGGATGCTGGTTTTGATTCACAGTGCGGTCCAATGAAACAGCCACAAATGCAGGTATGCGTTATGTTTTAACGCTTTTTGATGACTTTTCACGACATTGAAAAATAAGTTTGCTGAAAGTAAAGCCTGATGAAGTTTAGCGATATAAAAATTTCACCAGTATGCCCATAAAAAATTTGGAACGAAAATTAAATGTATTCGAGGAGATCGCGGTGGAGACTTTATATATAGAGAAGGTGTTTGTACAACATTTGAATGTTGGATCGGAAAACCGGCTTTAGAGTGAAGCTCTCAACCGCTTAACGCAAATTGTTTTTGTCATAAGTGTTTAAAATTGGCAGCATCGAAAAATGTATTAGCAAGTGGAAGAGGCAATTTGGTTAAGTTTTGATTCCGAATCGATAGACATACAGGTGTTGCGTGCCAATAAACAAGATCGTATAGTTTACCGAGATGTTAAATTCTTAGATTGTTCTTTGCGGTTAAATACGACCTACCGATAAAAGGGACTTTCAATCAAGGCAGTGAGGCTTTTGAGAAGGGCAAGGACGAGTATTATGTTAATGTTGATCTGCACAATCATTGTCCAAAAAAGGTAGCGATCACATAGCAGCGTGTCCTACGATGCCACATACTATCGACGAAAACGTTTAGGGGAAATCTTTGCTAGAGTCACAAAAACGGCCATATTGTTCGACTAACAGCAAGCGTACAAGACATTGAAGAGATCAGTGTTGTAATCCAACTATAACGAACTCTTACACTAAAAAAGATTGTTGGATTGATAATCCCTGATTAAGAATTATACATGGAAACTGGTGGATCTGCCTTAAAAAATCGCGATCATCTTAAAATACGTTGCGATCGAATTTCAATATCGCCAATCTATGATAGCAAATTACTTATAGGAATGAGGGTCACGAACTTGAGGATTTGTATATGCTTGACCAATAAAATTATATTTTGAACGTGGAACTGACCAATATTCCATCTAATCCTTCGAATATCACAAGCAAACCACTTAGAAGAAATTGGTGTGCAGTGGCAGTCACCGTGCAGCAATTTGATGTTTGTTATACATATAAACGAATACTTGTTCCGATACTGTTGCAATATTGTTGCAGAAAGTGGAATTTCGGACGAAATCTGATTAGAATTAAATTAAGATCTCTATTGGTACACCATAATAAACACAAATTTATTTCTAAAATTGGGAAGTGTGTTATTTTTGTTAAATGTTGTGATCAGTTGGTCTTGCAGACGGTAAGAATGAGTAGCTTTATCATCGACTGAAGCTGAATTCATCGCATTGTTTGAAGCTTGCAAAAAAGAGAGTTATGGATTCGCACATATTATATGATTGGAAAGGAAGTTGAATTATAAGAATTTTCAAGGACAACCAAAGCGTCACGAAAATGATATGTGATATAGTAAAGAAATACGTCGACGAAGATCTTACAATAATTTAATATTATCCAACCGATGAGATGCTGGCCGATATGTTTACATAAAATATGACTATCTGATTAATAAAGTGTCATATTACTTGCCCAGCCTTGTATGCCCAGCCTTGTATGCACAAATTAAATGCATGGATTGTGGTTGTACGGTAAAGTTAATTAACTTGTTCATGTTTGGCGTACAGCACGTGTACTTTAGATGAACGATACAGTTGATTTAGGTGTCCGGTTTTTGATGTGTTCTTAAAATGTTTATAGATTTCCTTCCGTAAATTATTTTATTTTTAGTGGGGTATTACGGTGCGTCCTTCTTAAAGTCATTCATATAACAGTGCTTAATAGATCGAATTAGTGGATAATTATTAAAAAACCACGTCTCGCTTAGTTAGCTTAAGGCTCGCCTTCCTTCACTTAGACACACTCGTGGTAATTTCCAGTTATCAACACGAAATAAAACACGCAGATTGGCATCTATTTGCACTTCGAAAATTTGAGTACTTTTTAGTGGATGGTTAATAAGATTGACTGTTTTGAAAAATTGAATATCCTCACTGTTCCAATATACGAAACTGCTTGCTCCTTCGAACGTTTAGGCCGCATGGTTGTTCTTGAAAGTTAAGAAATTAAGAAATTTGATTTGTGTAGTTGTATCCAAATATGCCTCACGGTCGTCAATTAAACATGTAACGATCAATTGTGAGGACAGCTATATGTCCGGTGAAATAACCCATTGAGGAACTTTGATGTTCCGTGAGCCCATTATTGCAAGAGTGTCGGATTCTTACCCTCTAAGCCAATTTTTCTTTATCATATGGCTTCATGGAACTACCAATAAGTATTTCTTCACGAAGCAATATATTTATTAGCGTTTCTGCCTAATCCTCTCTATAAGTGACGTAGGTTAGGTTTAAGTGGCCGTCCAAAAAAAAAAGGACGAGGCATAGACACATATGGTCCGTATATGTGACGTAGCATAAGTGACTTATGCTTTTTCATAATTTTTGCAGTGATACTACATACCATTCTTCACGTTTCCGCCACTGTGATTTAATGTGGACATCAAAAAAATACTTGCTCTGTATTCTCAGTTTTACTCTCGAACTCAGAACAGTATGGAGAATATTATTATATAGATAAACAGGAAAACAACCATGAAAACTGACTCAGGTAGAAATCAACCTCTCCATTACTTGTATGTATTAATTTATTTGCCGAAGAAATTAGTCAATGAGATCCACGTTCTTTCCGCAAATTGTATTATTGCACCTACTACTCGTTCATAGTTTATTTCTTGTTACTATCCTCACGGCAGGAATACATAGTTAATTTGGTACGTCTTACATAATCACATAATAGATATAATCACGTTACTACAGTACTAATTAGGTAACTAAGTACTCTAGGGAGCACCTTCTATGTTCGGCATTATTCACGATAAAGCTACATTTTTTCTCGTAGCTTTCTACCACACAATGTCAAAATAGGTTTAAAATGATGGTCTAGCCTCGATTATAACTCCCAGGTCCTTAATAAAAGATTGAAACACATTATGTTGTCCACTCACTTTAATTTCATTCTTTATGTCATTAATTTTCTACTGGAGATCAGCATTACTTCTGACTTTTATGCTACAGATACAAATATGTGTTCCAACTCTTCTCTATGTTTTACCACCACAACAACTGCCTCAGTATAGGCAAAACGAACCACTTTTGATTCTTCTAGTCAGTTTTTATACATACCATCATATATAGCGTTCCACAATTTAGCAGCTAGCACCAACCCACCTAGTACTCCTCCAATTAAATACTAGTCATTATATGCCTTCATTAGCCACCAGCCTTGTTAAATACTTGGGAATCTATATACCAAGTAGCGCGTCTAATAGGTGCTCCCAGCTGGCCGAGTTAAAGGGATTTTCATGTGGCATTTTTATGTGAATTTCTGTGGGGACCACAGCACAATTTAACCTCATTTTGCACCCATATTTATGTTCAGACAGATCCTCTTTATTTTTAACGGCCTCCTGTAGGCTTTTGCATAAAATCCTCTCTAATATTTTACCAACCGTATTCAGCAAGAAGATTGGACGGTATAATGGTGTATTTTATAGTGCCTTCGTTCCTTTTGGCAGAAATATCAGCTGTTAAACTTTCTACTGCATAGGAAATAATCTTTCTTCTAAGCAAGTATTATAGCTACCAAGCATCTTCGAATATGCACGGGCCTCGGTTGTTAATGGTACTTTGGGAATTTTATCAGGACCATATGACTTGTTGTTTCCCACTTTGCCATATGCTCATACAACCTGCTCTCTTGACACTGGCGGAATTATTCCTTTGGTTCAATGATGCTCCCATAACCAAGCTATTGTAGAAATAACTTATAGAGACAATATTTACCAACAATTCTAGGCACTACAGGTATGCATTGTTTTTACCTTTGAGCCTTGTCATAAATATTCTTCATGGCTTGTCTCAACAATCCCGGTCTACCTCTTTACATAATTCTTAGAAAGCATTCTGTTTCTAGCCATTAAATTTCCCTTTCTTCGAATTGTTTTATAATACTAATTAATATTTTTATAATCTCAGCTATCTCACGCACTTTCACCTTTCAATCTTTCTACGATTTTTAGGACTTGCTTGATGTTTTCTTGAGCCCATGCATCATTTAGACGACCACAATATTATTTGTGTCTGTGCGACCACATTTAAAATCTGAATATATCACAGACAAATAGTAAGTTTCGACGGAACAGAGTCTGAATTATCCTTTTTCACTCAAAAAATTGTATCAACACACGGTACACTTTTTTTACCGTCATTTAAATCACAGTATGTTATGGTTCGATTGTTTTAAAATTTGACAAATATCGTTTGAAGATTGCTATGTTTTAAAAAAAGTTTTTTTATTAAAGACGCCATCTCTGGGTTAGCCTCGGGACTTAGTGAACGATGGGGTATTTCGGATTCATCTGAACCTTTTAATTTAGAACATATTCCGCAGACAATTTATTTATTTAGTTTTGGTTTCGAAGCGCGACTATACTTCCGACCACATAGGCTAATATATAAATATTTAATATAATTCATGCTCTTTTCTATAGAGAGTACTATATTAGAATGCTCTAATCATCAATAAATTTAATCAGGTAATATATTAAATTTACAGTTATGTCTATCCGTATGAACATAATACAATTTATTATATGACGTATAATACACGTGTGTGTGTATATGTAAGTACAGTAGATATTATGTGTGCTCAAGAGTTGAACAATTTATAACTTGACAATTCCTTATGGATTTCCAAAATACGTGCAAGGCATAAGAGTTCGACAGAATATTTTTTGAAATACGATTCGATTCGATACATGTTGTATGTGTGTGCCTGCTCTAGTTTTTCAAATGAAATATGTGGATACAATATCGAAAGCGTGGAGTATGGAGCTTTTGTAAAATAAATAGAATGACTCGATTGATTAGAACGAAAAACGTGAGAAAGAACATATAAATGATGCATTCTATGGATGAGAGCATATAATAACACCATCAATTCCTACATAGAAACTTAAAATTAGATTATGTGATGTTAAGTTGGTACGTACGTCGTACGAGTAATATTAGAAATGCACGAGAGTATTTATCGATTTTGCCGTTTAGATTCGTTTATTAATTAATCAGACATGTAATGTTGTGATGCTGTTACTACATCATTTCGCTTCATTTATGTCTTCTCACATGTTTGCAGTTGGATAAGGCTAACGAACTCTGTACTTCCACATGGTGGGTAAGAGGATGTTGCGTCATTCGTGAAGATTCAACACGTATAATGTGGACGAGCCAGCTTACTCGCTGATTTCAGAAATCCAACCGAAAATTTTTTGAGTTGATTTTGAAAATCCAGCCAGGGATTGTATACATTTTAAGGACGGGACTGATCACAATCCTGCTTAAGTATCGAGGTTTGTTGTGTAATTATAGGAGATGTACGTACGCTCGTGTAATTACAGTACGCTCGTGTAATGTAATTACATTTCCAAGTATTCTTCAAATGTTTATCGTCATCATTGTTTAGACGGTGCTCTCGTCTACTAAATCTACAACGATACAAGTCCTTTGAGTTGCATCATTGCGCGTAAATTGTTGTTCAATATGTCCTCTTCATACTGTTCTTTTTTGGATAGTGATGCACCAACTACTTTAAGATTTTTATTTCGAAAAATTTCCGAACTTGTTCATTAAGACTAAGATCTATGCACTGCGGTGTTTAAAATTCTGGATCGGCTAACTTTATGTTTTGTGGTATCGTCCATTGACTTTTACTATTACCAGGTGTAGGTTGTAATATCGTAATCTTTGGTAATATATGAACGTCAATTTGGGCCACATATCCTTATATATTAAACGAACAATAATTGTATGTATGTATATTTATTTAACTGTAAATTTTTTTCTCGAAAACGGCTTACTATCATTTTCCGGTGTGAAAAACGATCTAGATAGGTCACGACTTTGGGAAAGTTAGTTTAGGGCTTTAATTTTGGAAAACATTTTCATATGAATGACGTCACAAATACTTGGAATAGTTATAAGGTCAGCAATTGTTTATATGTCATAATTCAAATTCAACTAGAGTTAGGCAACTTTGATTAGCAAATAACTATTACTACTTGACCACCTTTGCCTTAGTTTAAAAAAAAATCGCTAGGTGTCACCCACATTGCGTTAAAAGGCAAAAAGAATAATTTGTCGGTAAAAATATGCAAAAAGGTTTGAATCCCATCTTATATTAAAATTCATATAATTTATATCGGTTCTGCCGGATAACCTGGAGAAACTGATACTCGAAGTAGAATGGAAAATATCGGAGTAAAGCAATCAACAGAGCAAAAGGCTCTAGGAAAGCTCAGGATTTGGAGTCTTATAAGGAGCACCTTAAAAAGTATAAAAAGAATGGGAAGGCGTAGAGGAGGTCTTTGAGACTATCCTGTGATAAAAATGAAAGTGTTTCGGAGACCTCGCGCCTCAGTAAAATCTTATCTACGAGCCCAACGAGCTCTAGTTACTCAATTAAACCAGATGGGCTGTGGACAACGTCTAGTGCGGAATCATTGGCTCTCCTGTTGGAAACCCATTTCCCAAGTAGTGTGGATATGTCGACGGAGCTTGGTAGGAATAGGGAAAAAATTATCGTTGGGGAGCCCGGAGGAAATCATGTGCAAAAACCGGATTCTATGGACACTAAACGGCTTTAGACCTTATAAATCGGCAGGCCCGGACGGTATCATTCCAGTGGAATTGCAAAAACACTCGTCGAGCATTCTCCCATGGCTGACGGTGATCTTCAGGGGATGTTTAAAGCTGAATTATATTCCTAGAAAATGGACGGAGGTTAGGGTGATTTTTATCCCGAAAAAGGGGGAAGAATTTACAGGCCTACTCAAAGGACCTAAGACCTATAACTCTATCATCCGTTCTGTTGAAAACATTGGAAAGACTGATTGACGTGTACATACGTGCAAAAATAAAACCCAGTAATTGGGCGACTTTTCAGCATGCGTACTGGAAAGGGAGATCTGTGGACACGGCTCTGCATTCCCTGGTACAATTGAGAAATCAATCCACTCGAACGAGTAGTGTAAGATAGCCATCCTCGATAAAGAGGGCGCCTTTAACATTGTTAGGACGGAGGCAGTTCAGGAAGGACTGTCTTTCTTAGATGTGGACTACCCCTAAAGGAGGCTGAAATTTTTGCAATTCGTTGGCAAATATGCCACGACTGGAGCAATCTATTGGGTTTTGTAGTGATGCTACGTGTCTCTATTCAATGTGTGGCATTATACCTAAAACTGTTAAAATTCTGTCGACTACGAATGTCGTCTATCGCCTAGGTTTGCTGATAAGCCATTCGAGGATGATTTTTAAGTCCTCCCATGAGAAGGAATTTCTAATTTGTAGATATCTGCATTATTTTAAGATATCAGCTTTATAGAGGTTATTTTATTTTTAGCAGAAACTTATTAGCTCATTCAGAAACTCATTTATCCCACTAGTGTGCCTGCTCTGGTGGTATCGGACCATCTTAGATTTCATTAAAATTTTAACTTGTACAACGACAGGTCTTAGCAGTCCAAGTAGGTCGAAGAGGCTGCTTGCCTCTGAAAGAAGGGACCCTGCTATTGAAAAGAGTAAAATATATTTTGGTACTCATAGTCTGAGTTGTAACGTCATATCAAGTTCTTTACACAAGTCGATGGCAAAGACCGGTGATTTTGAATACTTGATGTGTTCTGTCCAATAATAGCCCTAATAATATTGGCTTGTGGTTGCAATTTTATTTTATAATCTCATTGAATTTATCTATTAATGTATCCCTATTGAATGCCGTTAGGGAATGAATAGTATAGTTTTTGCAGTAACGCGCCAGTAAAGACTTGCTGGTAGACCTGTACATCACGTGCCAGGGGTCGGGAGTATTTCCATCGATAAGGAAGTACTTTTGACTCGTTTTATTTGATAAAGTGAAAGATGGGGATGTTGCTAAAGAAACTGCTGAAACCACGACTAGAGTTATCGATCCTGGAAGCTGGAGGTCTATTGCCTGCGCAGCCTGGAGTTCCAAAGAGTCACACAAATTTGAATACCATTGCAGAGGTCATCGGTCCGGACGACTCTTTGCCATGCCGAGTTATCTGATAACGATGATGATGCGGGATTACCTGAAGTTGACTTGAAATTAACCTATTCATCAGGTATCGTTGAGTCACCTCGAGTCATCAAACTGGATTTTCAGCTGTTCCAGTTTTAAACAGGGCATGAGTGCTTTGGGGAATATCTTTTAATGATGGATAAACTTAGGTTCCCACAATTATTGACCCATCAAATATATAAAATAGAAAAATCGTACCACAATAAACCACGAAAACTGTAAAGAATTCATCACAGGAAGAGAAGGATTATTATAACCAACTAGTGGAAAAACCAGCCACTAGTAGGGGATATTGAAATCAACAAAAAAGTGTATGCAATTTTTCAAAAGTATTGGCATGGACAAAACAATTGATTTTCATTGTTTTGGCGGGCCTTAACACATTTGATGGCAAAATTGGTGACGACAGATTAAAAAATTAGGAGTAAATATTTCTCGCAGTAACCACTCTTTAACCATTTCGTGACAATATAAAGCAATCACCACTGAAATAAAAGGCGAAATTAAAATAATAAATTTTATGCAAATCGGTACAGTAAAGAGCTACACTTTCATCCTCAGGAATATATATTTACCCTCATTATCAATTGCCATCGGTGCTGTGTTATCAAAAGGCAAAATTGAACAAAAAAATGTTGGCTATCATTTGGGCATTTGATAACTTTTGAAATTATTTGTATGAGGCAAAAAAAAATTCTAACGAATCACCAACCTTTAACATTTACACTGGACATAATATAAATAATAATGCTAAGCTGAAGAGGTGGATGAGCTCAATTATAAACCTGGTTACACCAATAAAGTCACTGATGCTTAATCGAAACTGAAATTAGATGCGAATACACCTTAAACCGGAACGGTGTGCACTTTACAGAAGAGGAGTCAACAGAATTCAATACTTTGATGCACCAATTAATGTATTACAGAACCAACTCATAATTAGGAAAGGTAAAAATATTTAAAACTACTAAGAACGACGCAACATTTCCCAACAAAGAGGAAACAACTTTTCAAATCCTGCCATCGATATTGCAAACAATCATTACATAAAAGGACATCAAAATTGATTCGGGCTATCTGCTTAACTGAAAATGTTCAACAGCTAAATGACATATTCAATAAGAACAATGAGGTGGCAATAATAAATTTTGATATTATTTTTCGCATTCAATCCGCTTAGCCAAATACAAATTAAAGAGGAGTTAACAACAATATCAACGCTTCCCACTAGTGGCACGGGTAAACAACACGTCGTACTTAAACTTGTAAAAGTTCATCCTTTGAACGGGGTGAAAGTGTTAGATAGCGAAGCGGAGAAACGAGATCCATGGCTGATATTTTAGTCAACAAATTGGATAGCGTAACCAAGCGAGCATGGGCAGATGATACTTCTAAAGAAGACTTCACTATACCGTGTAAAGGTTTTTCAAATTTTTAAATAAAAGGAGTGGCTCATTAGATACCATAGAAGTAAATAAAATATCGCAATCAATATTGAGCAATCACCCTAAAGTTTTTCGTTCTTCATCTGCGGAACCGATCAAGTGATCTTAAACTCATTATCTTAGAAAATATGACCAGTTCCTATCCTTAAGTGTTTCCGAGAGACTCTGATTTGTGTTTGATAAGAAACTATGTTTTAACTGTTTGTCCTCAATTCATCAGTCAGTTGTATGTCGAGTGAGTTACAGACGTGGCGAATATTATATCAAATAAGCTGCCAAGTTTCAATTTTAAGTTAAAGAATTGCAGTTTTTTTTAAGGAGTTAGAGTTAGCTGATACGCAGTATAATCAAATTGCGCCAATTGGTATCCTGATTGGAGTGGATCGTTTTTTTTATATTCTGCGAAACGGATGACTTACAAATTCCAATAATAAAGTTGTGGCTCAATAAACGCTCTTTGGTTGGATTGAGATAAGTGAAGCAGTATAGGGAGATAGCAGCACGTTGAAACTTAATTTGGGCATCCATATTGACAACACGTTAAAACGTTTCTTTGAGCAAGAAGAAATCCCTAGTGTACAGGTTTTGCACCCGGAGGACGTCGAATGTGAAGAGCATTATAAGTTTACTTATACACGAGAAATATAGATGGGAGATACATGGTTCAAATCCCAGAGATCCATTTAGACAAGAAATTGATTGAACTGCGATATTCGACCTTTGGCACTATGTATAGACTCGAATGGTATTTTGCGGGTTGGTGGTTGACTAAGGCATTCAGATTGTCAATATGACTACAAGATAAGCACCCAGTTATTCTACCAAGAGGCCACATATTTAGCCAAATTATAAATTTGCACGTACATGTACAGAACTTGCACCCTGGTCTGTCATTAATTTTTCATTTGATAAGGCAATGGATAATTGGAGAAAGAAGCAGCGTAAGGAAAATTGTACGAAAGTGCGTCGTATGCTTCAGATATAATGCGAGAACATCCGAACAGTTGATGGAAGACCTATTGATATCAAGGTTGCAAGCTGTAAGACCATTCAGCTCATGTGGAGTTGATTATGCGGGACCAATGCAGATTGCTTCAAAGAAAGGGCGAGGTGCCAGATTTACTAAGGAGTATATGGTGCTATTTATTTGCATGACAACAAAAGCAAATCATTTGGAGGTTGTCAACGACTTAACAACCGACGCATTTTTAGCTGCGTTGAAGAGATTTGTATCAAGAAGAGGAACACGAGCCTATTTGTACAGCGATAATGGCTCAAATTTTAATGGAGCCAAGCGAAACCTAAATGAGGTATATAAAACTGTTTCAAGTAAGAATCATAATATTGCCATTGCAGAGCATTTGTCAAAATACGAAATACAGTGGCACTTCATTCCGCCTAAACATGTTGCGTTCTTTTGCTCTAGATAATCGAAGAGTTTTCTTCTCAAAGAATTCGGAAATTCTATAAAAAGTTCACGTTGCCATGTAGATCGCAAAGTACATTATTCATTCTCCATATTAAAGTTTGTAGAGTAAAAATGTTTCTGATTCCTGTCAGTTACAGCATAGCAAGGGATGTGGGGTTATATATGTTCCATTCGGCATTTTCTATAAAAAAAAATTATTTGCTGCCCAAGCTAAAATGCAACAAATGAGCGAGGCGGGGCGGTAGTAAATTGTCAATTTGCTTAATCAACTTTTTGGTTAGTTAACGAATATTTAAATCGATTTTTTTTTATTTGATGACATGGTCCATCGAACACAACATGTCATCATCCCAATTCGCGGAAATTTATCAATATTTGCGTTGATGACAGTTTTTTTTTTTTTTTTTTTTGTATGAACCATAATTGATATTTTGAATCGTAAGTATATCGTCTAGGCAAATCGATAATTTGTTTTCCCTCGACCAATTGAGAGACATATACGAGATTATATAATCGTTTGGGTGGTGGTCGGAAGCCAGTGGTATGGTCAAATCATCACTCAAAATATTGATGTAATTTTTATGATTTTTTTTTTTATTTTTATTTTTTTTTTTTGTGATTTATAAATAAAATTTCAGATTGAATGTCATATTAATGGTTTACTTAATTTATATTGTCAGATTATATTTGGGATTTGTGTGTGTGTGTTTGTGTGTGTGGTTTCAATTTTAAATTAGATTTGTTTGCGTTGTGATTGATGATGATGGTATATGGTTTTGGGGTATATAGTTGAACAAATATATAGAAGGATTATCCAATGTTTGGATATTATTGTGGAAATCGTTGTGCTTCATGATTCGAACATTTTTATAGTGATTATCGACGGCAGTCATTGATTTTTTAAATGAGATAATATAACCGCAAAATCTGTCTACTAAATTTTCTAAATTTTGTCTACTAAATCTAAAATTGCGTCATCAAATTTCCTGTTTATCGATTTCTCGAAACTTTGGAACTCTTTCCATTCGTCAGATAATAAAGTCAAACATGCCCGAATTTCACTTTTTGGCATGTTACTGGTCGTATAGTGGTGGTTAAGGTATTGGCTTAGACAAATCCTGTAAATCGGTAAAATCGTTCGTTGGGCTGATCACCATAATTGTAAAAATATGGTCTGAAAGATCTTGTAAAAGATCTCAGTAAAGGAGCCACTTTGGCCTGTAATGGCCCCTTGGCTGTTGTTTTTTTTGGTAGTTTCATTAAATGTTGCTACTTGAATTTTATTAACGTCTTTTAATAAACTCCTAATGGTATATGCTTCCGCCATTATTTTAATATTCACAAATTAATTCACAGTTCAAAAAAATTTTGAACCGCAAAAAGTGCTTCAGCCAAGTATTTGGCCTGTTGGAATTTTAGTAGGTGATTTTATTTACGGGATAATTTATTTAACTCAATCTGGAAACCACGGGTGAACAGTCTATATACATCTATTTATTACCACAACGCCTCTATCATCCACCGTAAGTCCAAAACTTTTCTGTTGGGGATGAAGTTGACAACAATTTCGATACTATCGTCATTTCTAAAATTTGGCAAATGCTTTAAGTCTAAAGAATACTTCCCATTAACCAACGATGACGTACATAGAAAGGACAAGCATTTAGTAGATGTATGAGGATTTGATTATCTGTACAAGCATCTACGGAAAATTCCGTTGAGCGTTACGCTCCGTCTAGAGTTATGCTCCATCTAGATTAAGATTAAGAAAATCTAATTTATATACACTTTATTGGTCACAAAACTTTAAAATTAAATTGAATTGCATTTCAACAAAATTGATTACAATTCAATTGCCATTACAAATCAATTGAATTGATAGTTTTATGACTAATACGTCATATAATCACCGAAAATCTAATTTATATGCACTTTAATTGTCACAAAACTTGAAAATTATTACAAAAAGATTACAGTTAAAGATTACAGTTGAATGATGGCACACTGGAGTTGCTGATAAGAGACATCAGAATGCAGAGATGTTCAGTAAAACTGTGATTGTCTTGTGCTAATAATAGTTAAACATTGGCTACCGGGAAATCGGAACAATTCTGTCATTACTAACTAATCTTTTCTTTTTCTGCACCACAAAAAAGTAATACTAATTATCAATCGGTTAGGTGTCAGTAACCGAGTTGAATCTGTCAAAACTAACATTTGTTCCACTCCGGTTGCGCCCGGCATTCCGGCGATTCGTACATTCTAATCAATCAATCAACCAATCAATTAGTCTGAGACTAATTGATCAATTATTCTGTTCTGAGGGGCGTTTGCAACTTGAAATCCAGTAAGCTTTAGCATGCGGATTCCCTTCGTCTTGTTGAGTCTCTACTAATATTTGGGTGGTTGGTAAAATTACATTTATTTCTGACGGGGTATGATGCAATTAATCTTTTCAGTGCTCCCTGGTTGAGTAGTATCCAGATAGTGGCGTAACTACAAAGAAGCAAAGAAATCGGATTTTCATTTAAAATGTGATATAACAGTTATTTATTTTTAAAAATTTAATTGAAATTTAAAGTAATAATAATAACCGATAATCGTGAGGATTTATTGAAAATGTTATCACCGCGGACAATGACCTTGACGATAAATTATATATCATAGGATTTTAAAAATTCCCTTTTGATTCCTTGCATAATAAAACCTCAAAAAATAAAAAAGCTTATCGATCTAAAATCATATAATATGGACAGTAATGGGTTGAATAATATGACCTTTTACGGTTCCATATAAAGCAAATGGTTCTATTACGTAGTTTGCAGTAGGACAACTAGTCGGCAGAACATTTACTTTTGCTCCACAAAACATACTTTTGTAGTTACGCTACTGTTTAGTTTGTACTATGTTTAAGCTCATCAGGCACTTGATTGACGAAAAACGTCACGATTCATGAATAGTTTGCTCAGCTGGTTTAATGAGTTCTAAGTATCCTAAATATTTGAGAATTCCACTTTAAGCGATAGATTACCTTGCAGCTTCTGGTCCAATGCCAAAAATTTCCGTTTTGCTACATTTACCGAACATTACTTAATTTATCGTAATCGGTATAAGGTTGGTATTACTCATCACAATATTGTTATCTTTCGAGCTGTTTTTTCTACAAGATTTTCTGCAGACTGATGCAATAAACAATTGAAACATATTTCTTCTCTGCTACGAATTGGTAGCAGAGCAATTTCAAATATCACTCGCATCTTCCCAAATAGTGCTTCCTTGAATATTATGTATACACATAAATTTACTAACCTGAGATACCATAGTACATTAACCCTCTTGGATGGCTGCGATCTATGGGCTTTTGCATTGTCACGAGACTTTTCAAAGCTTTACTTGTTTTATTTAAGAAAATAAACAATTTATTGAAAGTAGGAATTCATGAGACCAAGCTTCCCTTGACTCGACGGTGGGTCGATTGGAAAGCAACTATTATTTCACCAAACGATGAAAAAATGACAATACAACCTAGAAATTAGTCACAATTTGGATAGATTTACACTCGCTTCGAGATTGCAAGTCAAAAGAGTAAACTTTGGGCCCAAGACGAAGTAACATTTCTTCTGAATATTTCAAACTGACCGTATTTATGCTAATAAAATATTGCATTAAACATAATATGCTCGTCTTGTATTAAATATTTAATAAAATCTTAGACATACCACAAAGCTAATTTCAATCTTTTTGTATAGACAAAAAAAAATCTTCTCATTGTATTTATGGTTGAATGCCAGAACGAACAAAGCTTAATGAAATTCCAACATGATTATGACTCGTTTTCTTCACATTTTCATCGAAACAAATGAACAATCAAAAAAAGTACAGAAAAGCTTTATAAATTTATTGAAATTCCACTATGCTATCCTTCTATATAGCTTTTCATCTATAATACGATCTATTTATTTTATTTTTAAAGTACACAGATAAACAATCTATTCGTGGAAATACTATAATGAGATACAAATATAGAAACTATATGAAGTACATGTCGTATAACTATAATATATCGTAATTTATTGATTCAAACGAATGAATATAAAAAGCGAGGTACCCCCTAAAGCATTAAAACGTGGCAAAAAAAAACAAAATTTTTTTTCGTCAATTTTTCAAACGTCACAAAACTGTCGAAAAACATGAAAAATTGGCATATTATGTGCCAGTGTACCAAATTGAACATACCCAACACAATTACCACTATATGTACGATGGATGATTTGTATTGGAAAACTGTCTTATACCCGTCGTCTTAGATGAGTACACAATATTGTTTATTATGTATATGTTGTTTAGTCGTCAGGTCAAATGGATAATTTTTCATTTAGATAACGAATATGCACACAAATATTCATGTGTTGACCTAGTTTGATAGTAGCTAAAGTTCTGTGTATTATGAATGATAGTGTTTAAATGGGTTTAATAAATGTCAAGTGTAATGTTTGATCAATTATGTGCGAATTTATAATTTATTTCCTAATTAGTTGATATAACTACGTACTATTGTTTGAATCTTATCAATTGTCGGACCGTATTATTTACGATCGACGGTCCCTTAGTTTTCTGGACAGCTTATATAAAGTTTTTATATATACATTCCAATCGGGAACCGCTTAGAACTGGAAATTTTAAAACTGGATATTTCAAAATAGGATTTGACAAAACGAGATAAGGTACAAAATTGGATATTTCAAAATTGGATATTTCAATACGAGATACGGTACAAAACGAGATATGGTACAAAACTGGATATTTCAAAATTGGATGATTCAAAACGAGATAAAGTACAACACGGGATATTTCAAAACAGGATTAAACTTAAAATGATTGTTTAGGAAAGTTCTGGAATATGGCCAATTAGGGAGGAACTCGGCGAATTCCTAACCGAATATGATGAAATTCGATACGTAAGAAGAAAATAGGATTTTAAAATGATTTGTTGGGAAAGTTTTGGAATAAGGCCAGTAAGGTTCCATACTTGAATATTTCTAAGGAGAGAAATAGAATTTTCCTTCACTTAATGTTTTTTTTAATTGCTGCTTTTCTCATCTTATTAAAATAATCATTGACTTGAAAAAATCATTTTAAAATCAATTTCCCATCCTAAATATCGAATTTCATCATAGTCGGTTAAGAACCCACCGAGTTCCTTCCTTACTGGCCATATTCCAGATTTTTCCCAAAAAATTATTTTAAAATCCCATTCCCATCCTACATATAGAATTTCATCATAATCAGTTAAGAACTCACCGAGTTCCTTCCTAATTAGCCATATTCCAAAACTTTTCCAAAAAATAATTTTAAAATCCTATTTTCTTCCTACGTATCGAATTTCATCAAAATCGGTTAAGAACTCGCCGAGTTCCTCCCTAATTGGCCATATTCCAGAACTTTCCTAAAAAATCATTTTAAGTTTAAATCCTGTTTTGAAATATCCTGTTTTGAAATATCCAGGGTTATCTCGTTTTGTATCTTATCTGGTTTTGAAATATCCAGATTTGAATTATCCAGTTTTGTACCATATCTCGTTTTGTACCTTATCTCGTTTTAAAATATCCAGTTTTTAATTATCCTGTTTTGTCAAATCCAGTTGTAAAACATCCAGTTTTGACCGGTACCCAATTTTCAGACGATTGAAATCTGTTTAATTTAGACAGCTTTTCTAGGTCACTAAATTACAAGTAATACAAAGTAAAATGTTTATAGGTGTTAACATACTCTCGGACCTTCATAAATCTGGGAGTGGAACTGGATGGTCAGTTGCTGGCGCACGAATTTTCACGGTAATAAGTGCCGCTTGGAGAGAGATCCAAGTTACTATTTAAAAACCTATGTCCTGCTACAGTAACGGTATCTCTTTTTAAAATGAAAGATGGATTTGTAGCGACCGATAAATATTTGTTTAGTTGAATTTCTAATAAATATTTATCTGCGCTCCAATGTATACGAAACATTTTATGTTTCGTTCCACTGTATCCAGTGTGTATATAAAAACAATTTATTGTTTTATTTATATTGGTTTATTACTCTGTAGGTTTTAGCCAAGAGTATTACCAATTTATGGAATTGTTTCGGTAAATATCGAATTATCATATTGGGCTAGTGTCTCCATCTAAATTAAATAGGATGTTTCAATGGAACTAATTCCAATATTGTTAACATGCACCAAGGCATGTGAATGAGTTACTTTCATGTGACTTTTATACGTGCATGTTTTTAATTGGTCAAATATGCCACGCCAATTAATTATTTCCGTTATGCTGGACGTGTATAGGTACAGCATCTTCGTTTGAATGCAACATACAATCAAACGAATGTTTTTAATATTGTCATCTCTTGTCGCCGCATGTTTTTGTGATGCGGTTTATATACTATAAGTATTTTCGCCTCCCTCTTAGGAAAAAAGATTTAAAGAGTGGAAAGTTACAAATAGGTACACAAAAAGAGTTACACTGAACGAACAAGGAAGGAAAGAAAGAATAAATAAAATAATAAAAATAAATTAAATTGTAAATTAAATTAATTAATAAAATCAATTAAATTATATAAAATAACTTAAATTTTATAATAAATTAATGTATTAAATAAAGTAAAGTTAAAATAAATAAAATTATACATTGTGAACAATAAAATTAGAAATAAAATTATGTAACACAATAGATTCTGTTAATGTTTTAGACTCAACGTGCACCGTTTTATATATAAAAAGATAGTAATTCAGAAACGGTATAAAATTGTTTATATTTAACAATAATAATTTCTATCATCACACTCATGTATATAGTTCGTTCGTTCGTTCATTTGTTCTGTATTTTTTTCAACCAATCACATTCATTTAAAATGCCGTTATTTTCGTTCTGTATTTTTTTTCATCAAAGTTGGTCATCTTTTAACCTTTTTTCGGATTTTTTTTTATGGAGAAAAAGATACCATACAAAATAAAAAGGATAGCAATACTCCATACAAGCAAATAATGACAGCGTCATAGAGAGAGAGAGAGAGAGAGAGAGAGAGAGAGAGAGAGAGAGAGAATTAACTTATCATTATAGTTATATTGATTTATTATTTCTTCCTTTTTAAATGATCAACTTTCATTGGATCCTTTCCCAAAGTTTCTCGGCGATCGCCCAACTGGAAAAATCTCTTTTCGGATTACTTGATTAGCAAGGTGCTTTATTCTTACGACTCCTCAAAGTCCTTCGTGCTACATTAATGTAGTATTTTTCGTTTGAGCATTTGTGGTATGACAAATCTGGTATAATCGGTTTGAAGTAAAACGATATTACTCAGTAATGGAAATGCAAATTTACGGTCAAAATATGGTTTAAAATCAGTTTTATCTCCTTTTTGGAGTTTTTGAGGCCAACCGTTCTTAATAAAATTTTCGATAAAATTCGATCTCCTGAGGTAGGTTTTTCGATCAATTTTTCATTTATTGGAAAATCTTGAATGGTCTCCCGATTGATCTGATGAACATTAAATAAATTTTGTTCGTAATCATCAGAACTTTTATCCAGACCCATATAGGTAATCGTGAAAGTGAGTCAGCGTTAGCATGCTGTGTGCTAATTTTGTATATTTGATCGTATACGTATATCGTTGAAGAAGGATAGCCCATTGTTTAATGCGTTGCAAGGTCATGACAGGTAACCTTTTATTCGAAATGAAAACTATCGTAAATGGTTAATGATTGATGAGAAGTTCGAAACTTTTTTCTCAATTTGGCTATATAAACGTTGATTGGCATTAAGAGTTTTAGATGCAAACGCAACTGGTTTCTCTGAGCCATCTGAGTACCGATGAGAAATAACAGCACCAAGACGAGTTCTTCGACTCGTCTGCTAATTCAATATGCAGATACGCATCGGTCAAATCAATTTTCGTGAAAAATTTATCATATCACGAATTTCAAAACCAGCATACGACGTGTTACATTCATGCTTCTAACAAACAAACAATCATGCTCGTTTTTGCTTATCAACCGTTATATTGTTACCTTCAAAATGTCGTTCCAATTGTAGAACTTAGTTCGACTATGGGGCTTTTCCCTTTTCGAATGAATGAAACGCTAACCGATTGCGTATCGCTAATATTTTCAACCGGCGGTGTAACTGCTTTAAAACAATTTAGATATGTTGATTTTTTTTCGAATATTATAGTATCTTATATTTTTATTGTTTTAACAACGATTTGTATCTGGCCGCCATGTTGTTTTGGTATGGTATATCTTGACGCAGTTTTGATGTGATTTCGATTATCGCCCGATTCCTTGATGATTCCGATTATTGAGGAATGAAACGAGCAAAGTTTCATCATTTCCAAAATGGTATCAGACTATAATCAGACGTCTTTGGTCTATTTTATCTAAGGAGGTGTCAGGACGGGCCGCATATTGTAATGACATTACGATCTGCTCCCTAGAGCGTGTCAACAATTCGACATCGTACATTTCTTCCAGAAGTCTTGTTTGAGTTTTTCTAACATTTGCCATCTAAATAGTTAGTCTGAAGATGTTCGTATTTTAAAGATTTTTTCAATTATTGTTGTATTGTGGACAAAGGCCATAGGGATCTTGAATTTAATACGGCTTCTATTTGATTTAAGACAGTCGTCAATTCTTCATAGGTAAGCGAGCCTACGATATTTTTCAGATGTGTCTTAACTGACTTTACGCCTGCTTCCCATAGTTCATCAAAGTGTGGTGATTCAGGTGTTTAAAAGTGCCAGATTAATCCTTTCCCAGCCATGTGATCAGCCACAACATTGTTGAAAGCGGGTTTTAGTTTATTGTTGGCTAAAGTTCGAAGCGTTGTCACTGTATATATCGCTGCAAACACCTTGCCTGGCTTTAGTTGAGAGACTCCCAAGATCTCTTCCATTGCTCGTTTTTATTTGCAAAGAACCTGCGTAGTCAACTCCTGTGTAACTGCTGAGAAGGGTCTAGATGGCTGCACTCTTGGAGTCGGCAACTTTCCCATAAGTTGACTGCCACCATGGATCATGTTGAATCTGTGGCAGGTAACACATTTTAAATTGACTGCTTTCGTAGTTGTTTTACTATTTATGATCCAATACTTTTTCCGAATGAATGCTAGGGTATGTTGTGTTTCTCCATGCAGTGTTTTATTGTTTGCATGTCTAATTACTGTTTTGCTAAGTTAATGGCGGGAGGGAATTATTGCCAGATGCTTTTCTTTATAATTTAATAATGATTGTTGAAGTCTTTCACCTCCTCGCAGTATTCCATCTTTATCCAGAAATCGGCTTAACTACAGTAACTTGCTCTTGTTGTTTATTGTGTTGCTCCTTTTAAGTTGCGTTATCTCAGCATGGAAACAGCTGCTTTGTGTGTGCCCTACCTTATTCGTTTCCATTTTTCTACATTTTTTGTCAAAGTTGATGAATATTCTGATAATAAAATAAAAGTTGATGAATATTCCTCGACTACCATAGTCAGCTAGGTTTTCCCTTGATTTGACGTGTCGACATTGATGTAGTTCTGTCAGATTCCTGATTTGCGACACCCTGTTGGTAACGAAAATTTTGTATTTTTGGATGTCACTTGCATGCCATGGTTGTTGCTTGTTGAATCTTCATTGCTTGTTTGACTTCTCGAAATAGTTAGGCTAGTAAAAGATTTACATTCATCTCCAGTCGGGGTATAGTGTCACCTTAATTTTTGTTAGTGCCACTCTTGTTTTGGCTAAAGGATGACATTGACTTCATGTTTATTTTTGACAATTGGTTGATACACGTACTAGTGCCGTTGATAGAAGTATGTATTCATTTTTCTTTTGTAATGGTATGTAACGATGTGTTGCCGTTCGATGGCACTCCTGTTTTGGTTTTAGTTTGTTCCATATGTCGTTATCCTTTGAAGTGTTCAATAGATGATGATGACATCCTCGACACAATTTGCACGAGTGATTAATTATACATCCCGATGAGGTCTGGTTGCTTTTAAGGCAGTTCCTGCAAAGTCTCAAAAGTGACACGAGTTGATTTTTTCTCATAAATATTCATGGATTTGAATTTCATGCAGTCCTGGATATGATTACTTTGATTACAGATCTTGCATGTTGTTCATGTGTCAGTAGTCATAAAAGTGGTTCCTGCTTATTTAGGTTTTATCCATGTTGGAAGTTTTCGAAGATTTGTGGCCTTTGCCCCGAAAGTTGATTCTAATGCTGTGGATTGTGTTTCGAGGAACTTCATAAAATTATTGAGCGTTTGAAGTTCTCTAGAGTTATTTATTGACATCTCGTATATTCTAGTAATTCGTTGTCAAGTTTTTTGGAAAGCTCGTATATTATTAGGTGATCCCGTGTGTCGGTGCTAATTCCTAGGTTCTTGATTGAGTGCATGCATACGTTTGTAGTGGCAAAAAGTGAATTTAAGGCTGAAGTGGATTCAGTGTTAATGGTCACCTGGGACATCAAGGTGTGTTTGTACCTTGTGACTATCACTCTGTGATTTTTATATCTTTCATTTAAGATTACCCATGTAGTTTCTTAGTTGTCACCCACTGAATATAGGTGATTTATAAACTTTGCTGACTGTCCCTCGGTGCACGTTTTAAGACAGTTGATTTTGTGTTTACTGGATCTGGACAAACGCCAATTAAAATAATTGAAAATGTTGTCTGAATATACCAATTTTGGATTGGATACACGTGCTTGACGAAGTATATCTTCGATGATGCTTGCATGATGTGTACTGCTTCCCTATCAGCTGACTAGCGATTTGATTCCGGAGTAAAAATGTAAATCTATGTTTCTTTCATTGTCACATGCCAAAGGAAACAATCCCAATTTCATTGGGTAGGTTATCTTAAGCACCTCCTTATTTTCTATACTGAGGTGCTGGCCATTGCAACATAGTGTATTTCATTAAGTGGGCTAAATCTTCTAATTGGAGGGAATTTTTTATCGGCTTATAGGGTAAAGGTTTCTTTCATCGTTTAAGACCTTTATTTTGTAAGTTTTCTATTATTTCTTTACTGGAGCAAGTGTGATGCAAACCTTTTGCCATAACTTTCAAATGTCGAGCATGTTTATTCACTGGCAAGACCCAGAGATATATATTATGTACGTAAAATTTAATATCAAATGCGTAATAGCTAGTTTATAGTTCCACCACAGATAACTATACCAGATAAACATCTTGTATGGCTCAAATTTACCACAGGTACATTCATACTAAGCAAATTAATGCAACCGAAATCTAACCAACCGACAAATAGATGTACATATAAAAACTCATATTTTCTTTTTTTTTTCCGCACGACTCTTAGATTGCATAAAAAATCCTTGCCACTATCACATTGTTCGCTAGCTTCGTCACAATCAGATGGGTTCCATTGCCCAGTTTCGGGGCATAAATATTTCGTAGCATATAATGATGACAGATCCAACTTTAAGACGCAAATAATAACGCGGCATGCCAGGCAAATCCAAAGAGTTTAGGAATTCCACTGGATAATTGACGACTTCGTCTTCAACGCAATCGATCCATTTGTATGAACCCAATTCTCCCGGAATTTTATTTTGAATCGTTCAATTCAAGTCATTGACATCAATATTTGTCGCTGCTAAAATTGTTTAAGTGTATTGGCAAATTTCAGATGGAATCAATATTCAACCACTAGAAGTATGTACCAGAATTTATCCATTTCCGATTCTCAGCAGTTCTTTGGAGAAAACTTCTGCAGTTCTATCCTGTTGCAGGAACACTCGCATATTCATACTCAATGGAATGATTTTCACGTATTGCCACAAATACGATGACTTGAGACATGCGTTTAATTCATCCGCCGTTGTTGATTTCAGAATCACAGTTTTAAGCATCCGAACAAACCACGATCCATTTTTATATATATAGATAAAATAAAAAAAAGTAGCAAAAAAAAAAGAAAAGAATGAAAATATGCGTTTTTATATGTGTATCTATTTTTCGTTTGCAACCGTTAAATTTCGGTTGCATTAATTTTCTAGTATGAATTTAATTGTGTAAATTTTACCCATACAAGATGTTCATCTGTTAAAGTTATCTGTGGCTCCACTCTAAAAACGGATTTAATTTGCCAGACACAAACAATTATATTTACGCAGACACCAATTTCAGTGTCGGAGGACATCGAATT
The DNA here is from genome assembly GCA_963556175.1 of Tipula confusa. Lineage (NCBI taxonomy): Eukaryota > Metazoa > Arthropoda > Insecta > Diptera > Tipulidae > Tipula > Tipula confusa. The sequence goes on from OY744477.1 coordinate 75,094,940, forward strand.
TCATTAAACTTGAAAATTCCTTCTGCGAGTACACAAAAAAAGTAAAAAAAGGAAAAATCTTTGTATACACACCAGACACATTAAATAAATTAGTTGATATTTCCACCACTCTCCAGTTTTCTACATATGCACATTATAATATAGAAAAAAATTCCACACAAGAAAATTGTGGGCGGAAAGTACATCAAACATGATGCTTATTTGTTTCAACGCTAATTCTATTTTATTTTAAAACCGTAAATTTTTTAATTTTTTTTTAATTATGTATTAGATGCAATTTTCCACGTGCTAAAATTAAAATTCGTTAGGACTGAATTTCAATTATAAAAACCAAAAAAAAAACCAGGTGATAGTTATTTTCTTTAATGACGTAACAAATCGAATGTATAAGTTCTAATTGTAACGTGGGTGATTAGGTGTGGTGTAATTGTTGATAAGGCGTTTTGATTTTACTGTGTTATACAATGCTAAAGTTATATAAATTTTTCAATGGACGTAAAGAGACCGTACATATTGACGTAATATGCTTTTGTTTAATTCCAGGTAAGCCATACAAATGTAATTTTGCTTAAAAAGTAAAACTTTTTCATCGACGTAAGTACATTTTTATTTTATTATGTATATTAAATTTGATGAATTAAAAATTGGTACAGGTGAAATAACAAAAATTGCAAAAAAATTTCCGAAAACAAAAAAAATATTTTTATAACTTAATCTTAAATTGTAACACGTGGAATTTCTTAAAGGTATTTAGATGCAACCCTTTAAGCAAGAATGTTCTATAATTCAAATTAAAAATATTTGAAATATATCTTAACATAGAATGGAGACACATTAGGACAATAAGATCGAATTCACCGTTTATAGCAATTACACAAGGTATTCGCATGAAAATCCTATTTATATTCAAATACTCGCTACAAAAACACCGAAATCATTATAAATAAAATTATATTAAAATAGTTAAACTTTTAAATTTGATCGAATTCACCGTTTTATAACAATTACACAAATTACTCGCATGAAAATCATATTTATATTCACTAACTCGATACAAGAACACCGAAATCATTATAAATAAAATTGTATTAAAACAGTTAAACGTTTAAATTCGATCGAATTCTTTATAGCAAGTTTTATTAAATTCAGCCCTCTTTTTACGGTAGCTACAGTGTAATGGCCAAAAGGAGAGTTGAACCTGCATGTTTGTTTTGCAAATGTTTCTCGTGAAAAATAAACATTGTACGTTTTGCTTAGCCATGCTTTATGGTATGGTGCTTGCCTACAGTCTTACTCTGACACGTATAGATACCTCAATGCATCTAAAAAAGTGGATGTAAAGAATGAAGCTTCAGTCGCATTCTTGATTGGGAGCGATAAGCTTCATCTAATGATTTGTTCGATTTGTATATTGTGTTAATGTCCATTTTTCGCTGCAAGTTTGCTACATCGCATTGCCCTTTGGCCATCATTGCATTGAAAATTGGGGATATTTCATATAGAAATAGACGATGATTATTGCAACATTTGGCAATGGTTTACCTCTTCTGGTGTTAGGAATGCAAAACATTCTCGATGAATGTCCACTGTTAGGTATTTTGTCGATGTAATTATGTGTGACTGTCTATTGCCATGGCAGGATATCAGAAACAGATGTAATGGCTAGCGGTTTATAATCGAATGCAAACGACAGCGATAGGATAATTTCAATTGTCACATTCCGTCTTGTTACCCGGCTACGAATATTAATGTATAGATATATGTGTATGAGGTCGTGAATGTCATGCCTAGGGTTATCGATGCAAATACATGCTCTCGAATTAGCTACAGTTGGTTCTCTAGCTGAACTGGTGTGAGTATTGACGGATGTAATATCCCGTGATGTGCAAAATACTACATCACGTAGTATCAGCTCTTTTATCAATCGCTCTCGATCCCTTATCAGATCATTTATTAATGCCATTGTAAGTTTCAAATTGTGTTTTACCAGCTAAGTCGTATTGTAAATTATCAAAGTTCGATTTTTTTTAACGCCATTAGATGTTTCCCATTCTGGTTAATGTTCTCAAACTGAGATTCATATTGACTGGCTTCGCGCTGGGGGTGAATTCAAAATATGTCTCCTAAAATAATTTCTGTCGAATCTCCCAGACCTCGTTTTTTCGACGGTAGCGTTTGCAATACCTAGTATGCAGCAAATCGCTAGCATAGTTATAATAGCTATATGGCTTGCGTTACCATCAACCTTCACGTTCTATGCTACCAGCTTGTTCCATTTTTGAGTGCCGATGAGTGTTGTTGGATAGCTTCCCACGAAATATTATGGGTTAGTATTAGTACTGGATTTCGCCCATTTGTTGCACAATCTGCAGGGTTCTCTTCAGAAATTAGGTGATACCATTAGCTAGGATTAGTGCTCGATTATATTTCTGATATCATAATGGCAACAAACGTTTTATGATGTTGCGGCATTCCTATTATCAAGCCTAATACTGCGGCCATTGAATCAGTCCAACAAAATGTTAATAAATATATATATATATATATATATATATATATATATATATATATAAATATATATATATATATATATATATATATATATATATATATATATATATATATATATATTTATATATATATTTATATATATATATATATATATATATATATATATATATATATATATATATATATATATATATATATATATATATATATTATCGTTGATATCTACAGCCTCTAATGACCGTTTAGAGCAACTTCGAAAGTATAGTAATGCAGTACAGTATAGTAAATTTATTTATGTGCAAGATCACTGTTCTCCTTTCAGTTTACTTCAAAATTTCGATACTTAAAATCCGTGAACTCTTCCATTAACTTTTCGTCTCGTCGTAAACTGTTATACATATATCTTATGTCTGTCAAAGTAGATGCCCTATCTTGTTTATCATATTTTATAGTTTTTGAATATTCCTAAATCTGTGCAGGTTCTTTTGTCTCGGCTCTTATCTGTGGCTTAAAATGCAGGCTCTTTAATCGATAGAGGAACTGTTTGGCATTAAGTTGTCAGTACCAGAAGTGTAAAAATAGATTTTTACATTGGATGGCAATGGTTCTATTGTGGTTAATGATGAAACCGGAGCGAAGAGCACTTGTATGATTCCAATGATCAATAGTATTAGTCAAACCTATGTTCTTAGATCAGGGTCCTGGTTTAATGACGTGTGACCTCATTTATTTTACTTCTCGACGAGATATTTAATGGAGTTATAGGTTGTACTTGATCTGTTATTACTTTTTATCACTATGAATCTATGAGTAGTGGTAAATTGTAATTTTTATTAGAACTCCTGCTGGACCTCAAAATGAGATGATTCGAACACTTTAGTCCGTGCCAGGATGTTCTACGACTCGTCCAATTATCCATTTTAATGAAGGAGCAATATCACCCTTGATGAGCTTAAGGTCATCTATTTTAATATTTGGTTGTTCAAACGATTTAAGTATCCGGAGCGCCATCTTATTCAAAAATTTTGTTTTATTTCTTCGTCGTAATATGCCAAGAATGTTTTGTTCTTCTATAACATCTTGTGGAATAGATCGTAATGCAGCACCGATTAAAAAATGTCTTAGGGTTAAAAAGATGATATATGTGGGATCGGATGTCATTTGTGCCAGAGGTTTCGAATTTACGCAAGCTTATACCTACGAGGTGACCGTTGAAAGTTTTTCGAATGTTAAGTTTGCTTCTCCAATGACACATAACTGGACAACTTAGCTGGCCAACGTCTCTAGAAAATTTACGAAGCGGTGCAGACAATTCTTGCTGACGTTTGTTTTTAGTGACGACAAAATTAGAACCGTTATCGCTTAAGAAATTAACCGTTGTACAAATTAGAAGTAGTCCAGCTTAATCCGGTTCTCAAAAAAGGTCATCCAGGCGTGCAGCGTATTTCTGGTAAATTTCCCATTGAAATTTCGTCCATGTATGAGATTTCATCAGTGTTGGATCCGGTTTCTGGACATCACTATGAATTAATTTAAAGACAGCCTTTATGCCAAACCATATCAACGGCTTTTTCTATATCCATAAAGGCTGCGACTGTTGAACGACCAAATTGTTTAGCATTTGTAATAAAGTTTTTCAGCCTCAGCACTGTATGAGCTGAGTGTCCGGCACAAAATCTAAATTATTCTTCTGGAATGTAGGATTCTAATACGGGTTGGAGCCTATTAAGAATGACTTTTCAGTGATCTTACTTATTCCGTTTAAGGCGAGTATATGGTCTATATACTATTAGAGAGCTTTCCTAGTTTAGGGACAGGCATAGTATAAATACATATAATACTACCATCATAAAAAAAATACTGTTTACCCATTGATGTTCCAGATGTCTTGTAAATAGAATATCGTCAACATTTAGTATAAATATATAACATTTAGGCGATTATACAAATACAAATATTTTGATTATTTCAAAACGATACCAGTAGCGACATCTACCTCGTCAATGGGCTAACATACCATGGTAATACTATGTGTATTTATATTATGGAATAGGTCAGACTTTGCCGATCTTCCAACGGTTCCCATCTGAAGAATGTTGGGAAATTCTACTTTTTTGATCATCTCAACTATGGCTGGATTATAAGAAGAAGAATTAAGAAAATTGTTGATACAGTTATTGACTATAACTATTCGAAACTGGGATCTTTTAGAGAATCGTTTTGGATGTAAAATGTTTCGTAGTGAGACTCGATGTCTTCTAAAATTATTTTAGAAGACATAAAGAAGGTTTGGATCGAGAGGTATTTGTTCGGGGTGCCAACATTTAAAAAGGTTGCGTCGGTTTCGAGTATTATACATCTTTTGGCTAGGAAGTGAGGAATACTTACACCTGACTTGATCAGGTGAAGTTCTTATTCTTCTGGACCCTGAGACTATTGTGTTCCATGCATGACATTAACTAGTTTTTGCCGTCAACGTGCGTGTGTGTGACACTCAATTTGGTGTTCTTTTATTTTTGATCTGCGTCTACTCATACTTCTCGGAAGGGCATAAATAGAATAGCAGGCAAACCGAATTATAATATAATTTTAAGTGGAATTTAAACAAAATTTAATTGGGGTAAATAAGCCGTGTGTAGTAATATCACTTTATTTTTGGTTTAAATTTTTTATTTAAATTATTGCAATAATATATATATATATATATATTTATATATATATATATATATATATATATATATATATATATATATATATATATATATTTAATTCTCAGTTGTACACTTATTTATGATAACACTTCAATATTACTAGTTGCATGACTCAATCTCGAATAATCTATCTTTTTACAAAGGCCATAAAATAAGTTTATGTTATAAATGTTTTAACTATCCATTTTCGCAAATAGTGATATTTCGCCTAGATGTCGACTCGATCAAAGTAATTCGAAACAGTGGTGTCGTTATCATGTTGGGCGTGATTAATTTCGAAATGAATTACATCAGCCGCAACATCTACCCCCTTGGCAGATAAATAACCGTAGTAAGACAAAGTGAAAATAAAAATTATTGTTGAGAATACTTTTAATTACAATATCCGTAATTACAATTGATCGAACTAATACGAATAACTCGTAATTTATGTTAGTATATGTGTACCCGTAATCAAAATACTTCTTTTGAAAGAAAGAATAAAGTTGGAAAACTAAAATTCTATTAATAAATCCAAAGCGACGTACGGAACCAGAAAATGTATCCGAATTACTCATCTGCGAATTCTGAGGTTGCCTGGTCGATTTTCAACTAAAATGATATTAAATATTTAATTGTAAATTAAAGAGAAATGTAATTGCTTGGGCTTCTTATGAAGTCCAACCAAGTTAAAAGTATCTCATAATAAATAAAGCAAAACTTTCAAATTTATCCGTGTTCGATTTCGTAATTAATCAGCAGCATCTAAAATGCCATACGCTGGTTTCAAGCGATCAATAGAGATCGATTGTTATTTACCTTTAATAGAGATAACAAAGTATTTTCGAAGACGACGGATTACTTTGTATGGTCTTTCATACGGGCTTGTAAACCTGTACGTAATCTATCTACTCTGACGAAAATTTAATATTTTCTTTCACAGTGCCTCTAATGCCAAGTAAAACAATTGGAATTTCCGCACTCGAATTTATAGTTTTTCCCCTAGCCATAAGTGCGAGTTTGAATTACCTAAATGAAACCTTTCAACCATATCATTAGCTTGCGGGTGATACCACGTATCTTGTGCGTATCTTGTGTGAGACACAGGAGTATGCTTCAGGCCAACGAGTAAATCTATTTACACAAGTCAGTAAATAATTATATCCCTTCGATGGAGGCAAAGGACCTGCAATATCCAAGTGGATATGCTCATAACGGCCCGGTGTAATATTAAATTGTCCAGTAGGTGATTTGCTATGTCGAATAACCTTAGATTTTTGCCAGGATATACAAGATTTGGGCCAATGTCCAATATCTTTCTGCACAATAGGCCAGAAATATCGCAGTTTGATCAACTTTTTAGCAGCTCGCACACTGGAATGAAGAATATTGTGCAAGGTGTTGAAAATAATTCGATGTAACGGCTCTGCGATATAGGGTCTATTGACTCCTATAGACATTTCGCAGTAAACCTCAAAGCCACGTTGCATTGATGAACAGCTGACTAGCTGAATCCACCAGCCGATTGCGTTGTAAACTGACAAGCAAACCAAGTTTGCTGAGAAAATCAGCACCAATGATCGGACGGCTAACATCAGCCAAAATAAATGCATGTTTAAACTTCGGCTTAAGTCCGAGATCAATCTCCAGCAACTTAGAGCCGTAAGTATTGATTGTTGTGCCATTGGCGGCTGATAAAATTTGACCATTTTTTCGACGAACCCCAAAAATGGAGTTTGGAATACAAAACTAGAATAACCGAAAGGTCAGCGCCAGTATCTTTAAGGAAAGTCAGGTGGTTTATAGAGTCAAATAAAAATAGACAGGACGTATTTACTGAATCGATGTCCTCCCATGTGACCGATTTACTTATTACGTTTTATGATTTGTATCGACATCCATGTGAAAATTTTCTAGGGCCGATTTAAACGAAGATGGTTTAATGGACCTATGTGCTTTGTTTTAGAAATTTGTATGGTAAAAACACATACCATCTCATTTTGGTATTTGGTATTTTGATTTTTGGTACGTATTTTTGCTAAATTTGCGTTTTTTTATTTATTTCGAAAGCCGAAGTTTGAGCGAAATCTACGTCCTCGTGATTGTGATCTACTGGTCCGTACTAATTCACCAATTGCTCTTTCATGTCTGCTGAGACGCTCCTCCGCTGTACCTCTTCCAAGTTTGAAATTGGAATTACCTCCATTTCCTTTGTACGATCTCTTACGGAACCGTGATTTCCGTGTTACTGAGGGTCAAACCGCTGGCTGACATTGCATCGTAAATACGATTTGCCATATCTGCTAAATCTTTCGATTTAATACTCTCGGGTTGAGTGGCCATAGCGATGCGGATAACCTCCGGCATCTTTCTAGCCCTCAGCGTACGGATGACTTGGTCCGTAAAATTATTCCCGACTGATTGATTGTGTTTTAAAGCTTCTGATGGCCTTTTGTCGCCGAAATCACGACCTGTTAACAGGCTTCTAGCTGTTACCCATCGAAAGGAGCGACACACTGGATGAAAGCTATTTTAATAATATGAAATAGTTCTCCGTTGTAGGGTCCCAAGTTACCGGTCCCACGTTGACACACACTCTTGCCGTACGGGATTACGGTAGTGATATGCAGCTGGTAG